>CAXITT010000307.1:385669-398149 GCA_964033795.1 Lymnaea stagnalis | reverse complement strand
CGAGTTTGAGACCCTTATAATAGATGTTTATTTATTAATATTCACGATTATCTCATTTTTTATAAAAAGAATGTAAATATTTATACTTTCCCCATCATTTTCGATATATGCAGAATGTATGCGGGAAAGAATTTCAAAATATCTTAACATTTCTTTTTTCGGTTTCGGCTTCGGTTTCGGCTTCGGTTTCGGCTTCGGTTTCGGCCGAAATTCATTTTTAACTTTCGGCCTTTTTTCGGTTTCGGCCGAAAGTTATTTTTAAACTTTCGGTATTTTTTCGGTTTCGGCCGAAAGTCATTTTAAACTTTCGGCCTATTTTCGGCTTCGGCCGAAATCAGAAAATCACTTTCGGTCGGTCTCTAGTGCAAAGTTTAACAGCATCAATTTTACAGCTCACAAACACACACTCATACACACACCGAAATTAAATAAATGAAAATGATTTCAAAAACTTTTATATAAATAAATAAATGAACTGTAAGTAAATAATTGTAATCAGAAATGTCACAATAGGTCTATCAAAGCTATTATTTATTTCTATTATTTATCCTGTCGTTGGGTCAGGAAACTAAATGCCAACACACCGCCTACCCATATACTCCGCTAGTCATGTGATTGACTCATTTCTGGAGGGTCTCTGGCGTCTGTCTTTCAATAATATCCAGCTTTTATCCAAAGGTCAAGGTTGATCTGATGTCCACCATTCTGATCAGATTTAATCCTCGTAAGCATGTCTCAATGTAACTCTTCCACCAGTCTATTTCTAGATGTTATTTTTGTATTATTCATTAGGCTGAATCCACGTTCACAATCGTCGCTTGATGACAGAAATGTAGCACAGATACCCAACAGAATGACCATGTCACCGAATTGTTCCTCATTTATTGCAAATCAAACCATTTCGTCGAAAGTCTTCATCAACACACATTTCATTTTTTTCTTCTGCAAGCACAAGCCTTAAGTCACGATACTGATCCTCAACATTCGGCTGAATGACGTCATTGTTTTCCATGAATGCCGCATATCTCGCAACCAATGCTGCAAGTTCTTCTTGGCCAAAATTAAAATCTGAAGTGTCGATTAAAGCTGATATGTCAAAGATTCGTCATTGCATCAACTCACTTTTCTGGAAACGAGAGTCCAGGCGCAAACATAAACACTTAACAAATTTAGGATAGAATTCATGTTTATATCCTCGTCATTTGCAAGCAATTCAGTAAAATATTCGGACCAGTGCACATTTTTGCCGAGGTACTGGGCACGGAGCTTAGCCATCCTTGCTTTTACAAACATTGTACCGGCTTGCATAATTCAGCGAACTCACCAACAACTTCATCAAAGAGAATCAGTGCAGTTCGGAACTGTGGATCCCTTAGTTTCTTCAAACAGTAATTATGAACTACATCATTTAAATGGCCCACCTGCTCCTCACAGCATTCAGTCAGCAATTGAATATTGAATAATGTCGGAGGTGAAAGAAAGGATAACAGCAGGCAACCCTCATAATTTCAGCTTACAAAACTACTGGGAAGCAACAACCTCTCAAGGTGAACAAAGAAGACAATATACACCACTATCGTAAGGGCAATTGTAACTTACGCTTGTAAGAATTGGACCCTTACCAGAAAAGCAGAGAAAATTCTCAATACCTGGGAAAGGAAATCCTCAGAAAAACATACGCGGCCCAGTGATGGAAAATGATATCTGGAGAATCAGTACAAACCAAGAGCAATATCAATTGTACAAAGACCCACCCGTTGTCTCAACAATATAAAAAAGGCTGACTGCGCTGGGCAGGACACATTAAAAGGATGCCAGAATTTAGAGCAGCAAAAATGATATATAGGCAGAAACCTAGGGGCAACCGACAATATATCAAAAACATAACGTCCAGTTCTATATTATATTAAGAACCAGATGTCCAGTACTATATATTAATAACCTGATGTCCAGTACTATATATTAAGAACCTGATGTCCAGTACTTTATTATTAAGAACCTGATGTCCAGTACTATATATTAAGAACCTGATGTCCATTACTATATATTAAGAACCTGATGTCCAGTACTATATATTAAGAACCCGATGTCCAGTACTTTATATTAAGAACCTGATGTCCAGTACTATATATTAAAAACCTGATGTCCAGTACTATGTATTAAGAAGCCGATGTCCAGTACTATATATAAAGAACCTGATGTCCAGTACTATATATTAAGAACCCGATGTCCAGTACTTTATATTAAGAACCTGATGTCCAGTACTATATATTAAAAACCTGATGTCCAGTACTATATATTAAGAAGCCGATGTCCAGTACTATATATAAAGAACCTGATGTCCAGTACTATATATTAATAACCTGATGTCCAGTACTATATATATTAAGAACCTGATGTCCAGTACTTTATTATTAAGAACCTGATGTCCAGTACTATATATTAAGAACCTGATGTCCATTACTATATATTAAGAACCTGATGTCCAGTACTATATATTAAGAACCCGATGTCCAGTACTTTATATTAAGAACCTGATGTCCAGTACTATATATTAAAAACCTGATGTCCAGTACTAAATATTAAGAAGCCGATGTCCAGTACTATATATAAAGAACCTGATGTCCATTACTATATATTTAGAACCTGATGTCCAGTACTACATATGCAGAACGTTTCCAGCATGCTGCCAACTCTAGAGGTAACCCTGTAGCGGTTCAGGACAAAGCTTGCTGCCCGTCGCTGTGTTGACCTGAAATTCACAATGTGATATGCAGTGGTCTGATATCCCGGGGACGACCTCCACTTTTAGGATGGGGTGTGGACAGTTGGTGAGGAGAGGCCAATTTTTTTTCCCTCCTTATGGGTTCTTTAGCCAGGTGTTCCAGTTCGACTGTGTTGCTCTCTGAAGCGATGCATTGAACCTCCTCAGACTGCTTGTTGGGTCTGTAATAGGCAGAAAACAAACGTAAAGTGTGCGTCTACCCTTCAGCTTCACTTTCACCCACAGGATCTCGCAGTCGTTAACATCTAGTTCTGGAACAGCGTGGCAGTCCAGGTTGTGATGGACAGCAACAAGTACTCCTCCTCTATCTTCTCTATCTCTTCGGAATAATTTGTAATTATCCGGTACAACCTTTGCGTTGGCAATCGAGGGATTCAGCCATGTTTCTGTGCCCAGTATGATGTCAGGTTTTAAGCTGTTGATTAGGTTGGCTACCTTAACTCTCTTCTCACTTGCAGACTGAAAGTTCATATTCAATATGAGCATTGGTCTGTGTTTCCATTTGTCTTGCTGACTGCAGCACATAGGAGTACAGCAGTGTGGTGACTGAAAGCTGACTGCAGTTCATAGGAGTACAGCAGCGTGGTGGCTGAAAGCTGACTGCAGCACATAGGAGTACAGCAGTGTGGTGGCTGGAAGCTGACTGCAGCACATAGGAGTACAGCAGTGTGGTGGTTTAAATTTGACTGCAGCACATAGGAGTGAAGCAGTGTGGTGGTTGAAAACTTCGAACGTCTGTTGGTGTGGAGCTTGAAGGATTCAGAGAGAAATTTGGGAAGGTAGAGTCTGTCCCTGCACTATGAAGGTCAAACATAGACTGGCTAATCTGGCAACCGCATGGGGTCACTCCCACCAATGCCACCAATGCCACCAATGCCACCCGTGCCACCAATGCCACCAATGCCACCAATGCCACCCGTGCCACCAATTGTAGACACATGATGACTTGAAATCAATTCAACCATTTAGGTATTCATTGTGATTTTGTTTGATGTAATAATGCTAAAAATGTTGATTTAAAATTTAACTTTATGTGATAATCACCACGCCATACCCACACGCCACACCCACATTCCACACCCACACCCACACTTACACCTGGAATTCACTGGGTACTCCAGCTGGTTGACAAAAAGAATACAAAAATGCCACATCCTTTGTTTACATGAACACGTAGACAACCTTTAAACAGAGGAGTCTTTACGATCATCAAATATCAAGCACACCACTTGTCGACCAACTCTCTCAAACCTTAACTCGCACGAAAGAAATGACAGCCGTCATAAACCATTGTCGGCACATCCGAATATGTTAATCGTATCCTTATCTTTGGGATGAGAGAGCCCCACCCCTCTCACCCCGTAACCTCGAGTCAGCTACTGTTGTATGTAGAGTAAACACCCAAATGTAATGGAACGTATGCGTGTTGCCGTCCTATTATAAATAGCCCAAAATGTGGAGAAGCCCATCCCATGACGTCATCGCGTCGCGGTAAAAATAGGTCAACTTAAAAAAATAAAAATAAATTATATTCTGGTTACTCTTGTGACAAGAGAAGAATTTGGTGGTGGTACACCTTTAAGGGGATTACATGATTGGATTAGTTGGAGCCCGCCTGTAGGCTAGACACGAGAATGGAGGAGATCTGCATACGATAAACAAATTTGATTACAATGTTATCTTTTCTTTTTTCTTTTAGTATTGTTGTATGGCCCGGGGAAAGGTCTGTCAGAAATTAACAAATTGTTGTACGACTAAAGTACATTTACTTCTCATGTTTTTAGTATCTACCATCAGTAACTTACAGCTATTACCGGTACATCCGCATGGTTATCAAACAATCAGAGCTCGGCTACTTTTAGAAATACAAAATTGATCAGTTCACATTAGTTTAGACATGTTTTAAGCATTGGTTTAGGCATTTGTTTAGAAATTTGTTTAGACATTTGATTAGACATTTTTTAGACATTTGGTTAGACATTAGATAAGACATTTGTTTAGCCATTTGGTTAGACATTAGTTAAGACATTTGTTTAGCCATTTGGTTAGACATTAGTTAAGACATTTGCTTAGACATTTGGTTAGACATTAGTTAAGACATTTGTTTAGACATTTGGTTAGACATTTGGTTAGACATTTGTTTAGACATTTGTTTGTTTAGACATTTGTTTTTTAGACATTTGTTTGTTTAGGTATTTGTTTAGGCTTGTCTAACTATGAAAATCAACAGTTGTCTTAAAATCGAATATCGAAAATATGTCGGTGCTAGTTTAAAAAAAAAAATAAAAAATCCAGGGTCTTTAGGTTGGGGTGGTTGAAATCTGTTCAAGTATTCATTCATTTCCTTCATTTCCTTCATTTCATTCATTTCATTCATTTCATTCATTTCCTTCCGACAAACCAAACAGTAAAAATAGAATCTCCTTTTGTAAATCTATCCTATCTCCTTTACATCATTCTTTTATTGCTGTACAATTTTTTTTCTAATGGCAATAAACAACCAGCCATGACAGGAATGTGCTCTCTCTCTCTTCTTATTGTTTCTGTCAGATTGGAAACATTTAAATTTTAAATAAATGCAAAAGCTGATTAGTATACATACATTTTTTTTCCCGTTGAACACGTAGACCTCTGATGATGTTTTCTAACGCGTAGACCTCTGATGATGTTATCTAACGCGTAGACCTCTGATGATGTTATCTAACGCGTAGACCTCTGATGATGTTATCTAACGCGTAGACCTCTGATGATGTTATCTAACGCGTAGACCTCTGATGATGTTATCTAACGCGTAGATTAGAGACCGACTGAATTTCCGCTTCGGTTTTGGGCGTAGATAGTTGTCTTTTGATCAATTTCGGTCTAGTTTCGGTTTGGGTTGAAACTGAAAAGTTAACTTGCGGCTTAATTTCGGTTTCGATCGAAACAGGAAAGTTAACTTTTGGTTTAATTTTGGTTTCGGCCATCTGGCCGAGAGTGACTGAGGTTTTCGGCTATGTTCCAGAAGTCAGACTGTCTGTCTATCCCCAGGCTGACAATCCGATATTCATTATTGCTCGACGTTTTGCTGTCATCGAAAACTCAGCGAAAACTGCCCATGGCTGCATGATGACCTACTTGTCCTATATTCCCAGAAATTACATTTCAATTAGTCTTAAGGAAATTTTAATATTTTTGTGGAAGAAAAAATAATTAAATGGTAATATTTTTATAATTAATAGCAATAACCTTGCAGTGCCACTTAAAGAAATCAATTGTTTTGATTATGTTTTTTATGTATTTTTTACATACACAATAATTATTTTGTTTTTACCGTCGGTACTTGAAACAAATTTAGTCAACACACTTGTACTTGTAGCGATTGATCCAGCCATGCAATAGCTCTGTTGGAAATGATAGTTGTACTTATAGCGATTGATCCAGCCATGCAATATCTCTGTTGGAAATGATAGTTGTACTTGTAGTGATTGATCCAGCCATGAAATAGCTATGTTTGAAATGATAGTTGTACTTGTAGCGATTGATCCAGCCATGCAATAGCTCTGTTGGAAATGATAGTTGTACTTGTAGCGATTGATGCACCCATGCAATAGCTCTGTTGGAAATGATAGTTGTACTTGTAGCGATTGATCCAGCCATGCAATAGCTCTGTTGGAAATGATAGTTGTACTTGTAGCGATTGATCCAGCCATGCAATAGCTCTGTTGGAAATGATAGTTGTACTTGTAGCGATTGATCCAGCCATGCAATAGCTCTTTTGGAAATGATAGTTGTACTTGTAGCGATTGATCCAGCCATGCAATAGCTCTTTTGGAAATGATAGTTGTACTTGTAGCGATTGATCCAGCCATGCAATAGCTATGTTGGAAATGATAGTTGTACTTGTAGCGATTGATCCAGCCATGCAATAGCTATGTTTGAAATGATAGTTGTACTTGTAGCGATTGATCAAGCCATGCAATAGCTCTGTTGGAAATGATAGTTGTACTTGTAGCGATTGATCCAGCCATGCAATAGCTCTGTTTGAAATGATAGTTGTACTTGTAGCGATTGATCCAGCCATGCAATAGCTCTGTTTGAAATGATAGTTGTACTTGTAGCGATTGATCCACCCATGCAATAGCTCTGTTTGAAATGATAGTTGTACTTGTAGCGATTGATGCAGCCATGCAATAGCTATGTTTGAATTGATAGTTGTACTTGTAGCGATTGATCCAGCCATGCAATAGCTCTGTTGGAAATGATATGTGTATAGCTTATTTAGTACATATAAACAAAAGTAGGGCTCCCGGCCACAAACAGAATATTGTAAAATGGATGAACTACTTCAGAAACCTACTTATTCTATCACATACCAACTGAGATGGCGCAGCTTGTATCTGATGTAATGCCTTCCATTCATGCAATAGCTCTCTTTGAAATGATATTTACCTAGCTCATATAAGAAAACATAACATTTATAGGGCCTCCGGTGCCAAACGTCATAGTGTTAAATGGTTGCATTTATTAAAAACCCTTCTCAGGTGTGCACATAACTCACCAAAGTTTTGTCGCAATCAGATGAATGGTATAGGAACGCATTCGGAAATTATATTTAAACTAGCGAGTACCCGGCACGCGTTGCAATGCCACTCAAGGAAAGAAAGTGTTTGCATGTTATGTTTCTTCAAGAGCTTTTAAATACTCAAAGTTTTTCTTATTTTTCCATCTGGTATATACACGAATAAATCAGAAGATTTTCCGACGCGAGAGCAGGCCACATACATCTGTCCATGGGCGAAGCATGGGTTTTCCAAATTTAGTCCGCAAACTTGTAGCGATTGTCCCTGTGCTTTGTAGATAGTCATTGTAGACGCGTGTCGCATCGGAAACTGTAGGCGTTTGAATTCAAATGGCATATCTGTTGGAATCATTGGGGTGAATGGCAAAAGTACATCACCTAGTTTAAATTTTCCATTTAAAATAGTAACTTCAATGGAACCAATTTCGGAAGATTCATTTGAAAAAATGTACCGTACCTAATGCTTCGATATCAAAGTGCGTTTCTCGTTGCAAATCAAGAGCGAAAAGTTTGTTTGCAGATCGATTCCGAGAGGTCATTCCCAACTCATGAATCATCAATCGATATGAATAGTATTTCATGGCACTGTCTTTCTTATTCGAATTTCTCAATTTGATGTCAAAATGATATCCATCTTCTCCTTGCCAAAATAAAATAGGATATTGCAATCAAACGTATGAGCGATGAGTTTCTGAGACTCGCTGAACATCAACACTTCTGCGATGAAGAATTATATCACTTGAGTTAAATTCTTTGCCAACTATAATGATCGCCACTTCATCAATTGTTGGTGCATTGTATTGTCTTTCATGTTGGCCGACAGGTGTTTGGTCTGCTCTAACTATGACTTTGTATTCATCAGTCGGCATCTTTTCAAGTGCAATTCTATACATTTGAATTAATTCGTTGTGTTTCAAAAATAACGTTTGCATTGCAGCGACGATTTCTCGTTTAGTGCCCGTATTGATATGACAACGTTGATCGATTTGGTCATCAGTATTCCCCATGAAATCATTTGAAGACATTTGTGATCTGTGTTTGGCATTGGCATCAGAGATCCTACACGATGGTAAATTTGGCCTTTCACTTTACTTTAAATGTTGGCATGTAATTCTCGCGCACGATATTTGTTGCACCGAACGATGTCATTTGGAAACATGAATTGCATTTGCGTATGTTTGCCAAGAAATGTTTCGATTGGCTATTGTCACCTGATACCAACAATGATAATGGTTTTGATGGTGAATGTAATTCTCACAAGTTAGGATCTCCCATCTTTTTACATGAAAACCTCGCACAATAGGTACGTTCATTGTTGGCAGGAGGTTTCCAGTTGTATAGTTTCTCATTAATTTATAAATCGTAAATTCCAGCGGTAAAATATGACCATAGTTCAATATCTACGCTGTCAAGTGTGTTATTTAATTACTTGAAAAACCATCGATTGGTGTAAAATGTAATTATATAACACAAAACAACTCCGAAATTATAAGACTCTATTCAAGAAATACTCTTAGGTGAAAAAAAAAACGCGATTTCGATGTCATTTCCGATTCTAAAATGCGTCACAAAATTCAAGCTTATTTTTATACACATAACAAAAATACTCTCTACACTAAAAATGTAAAAACGTGTTTTCTCTGCTTTACTACAAATGTGTCATTTGTTCAAGGGCAGTAGTGTTGATATCTTCGTTATAAATTATATTGATGAAGCTCATTTAAGAAATAAATTGAATTTAGGGTCCCCAGCCCTAATTGGAATATTGTACAATGGATGTACTAAATTTGAAAAATTTGCCGGCGGATTCAGCTACTTCCACACATGCAATAGCTCTGTTTGAAATTATAGTTACAAAGCTCTTAGAAGAAAATATGAAATTAGGGTCACTGGCCGAAACGGAATATTGTAAAATGTTTTTTTCTAATTTAGAAACATTTTCGGTAGTGCGCATTTCACTTGACCCAGTTTGATCACAATCGAATGAATGGTATAGAAATGCATACTATAATTATATAGATAATAGAAGTGTGGAAAACGAATTTAGGACCCCCCTCCACAAATGGAATATTGTAGAATTGTTGTATTACTTCAGAAACCTACTTAATATGTCACACACTCAATTTAATATCACTATTTGTATTTGATTAAAAAGCTATCCATTCATGCTTTAGCTCTGTTTGAAATTATAGTTGTATAGCTTAAAATTATAGTTGTATAGCTTATATAGAAAAAACGAACATAGGACCCCTGGCTAAAAACGGAGTATTTTAAAATGGTTGTAATCATTTAAGAAACCTTTGCGGGCGGGCGCGCGCACAACATCTCTCTAAAATTTTATCGCATTGTAATAATGTAGAGGAGCGCATACGGAAATTATTTTTTATAAAGCTCCTAATGTAAGGAAAAAAACACGAATTTGGGGCGATTGCCCAAAAAAAAAACGGAATATTTTAGTAGAGTTATAATGGCTTAGAAAAATGCTCTGGCTTATGGACAACAACTCACCTCAGTTTTATCGCAAGCGCTTGAATGATGTAGGAGCGCATGCGGTTTGAAATTATATTTATATAGCTCATTTTGTAAGAAACAAACATAGGGCCCCTGGCTCAACACTGAATATTTTAAAACGGTTGTAGTAATTTAAGAACCTTTGTGGGCGATAGAACAACATCTCACTAAATTTTTATCGCATTCTGAAAAATGGTATAGGAGCGCATAGAAAATTATTTTTTACAAAGCGCATATAAGAAAAAATAAGAATTTGGGTCAACGGCCCAAAACGGAATATTTTAAAAGTGTTGTAATGAATGGTTATGTTTATAGATAACAACTCGTCAAAGTTTTGTCGCAATCGCGTGAATGGTGCAGGAGCGCATACGGTTTGAAATTATATTTATATAGCTCGTATAAGAAAAAAACGTAAATAAGGCCGCTGGCTAAAATTGGAATATTTTGAAAAGTTTATAATAATTTAAAAACCTCTGCTGCCGTGTTTCAACATCTCACCAAAGTTTTAAGTTTTATTGCAATCGGATAAATGGCGTAGGAGCGCATATGAAAATTATTTTTTACAAAGCTCATATAAGAAAAAATACGAATTAAGGGCCAACGGCCGAAAACAGAATGTTTTTAAAAGTGTTTAAATAACACAGTAAAATGCACTGGCGCATGGACAACAACTCACTAAGTTTTGTAGCAATCGCTTGATTGGTGTAGGAGCGCATACGGTTTGAAAATATATTTATATAGCTCATATAAGGAAAAACGACCATTCAAAGAGAGGTCCGCTGGGACGAGCATATTGACAATGTATGTAACCAAGCAAACCAAGCCTTGGGGTTCTTAAGGCGAAATCTAAAGATTGGCAACTCCTGTGTGAAAGAAAGAGCATATAAAGCCTTTATCCATCCGATTTTAGATTATGCATCTTCAGTCTGGGACCCATTTACCCAGAAGAGCATTGACAGGTTGGAGGCGGTCCAGCGACGAGCAGCACGCTTTGTCCTAAACCGCTACAGGAATACCTCTAGTGTTGGCAGCATGCTAGAAACACTAGGCTGGTCACCATTGGAGAAACGACGACGACAATCCAGGCTCTCCATGATGTACAAGATAAATAATGGGCTGGTCCACTGTTCCAGTATTAAACAGAAACTCGTCCCTCTCCCCCATAGACAGCGACGAGGCCATGACAGGCAATTCAGGCTCATACCAGCAAGAAGCCAGTATAGGAGCTGCTCATTCCTGCCCAAGACAATCAGGGACTGGAACCATCTTTCAAAAGGAACAGTTGAGGCGACAACACTAGACACATTTGTGTCTATTGCCTCAAGCCTTCAAACCCCTAGTGCATAATTTCCTCATCACCACCAGTAACAGAAACATTGCAAATCCCATCTACATGCATAGGAGCCAAAATGATCAATAAATTGATCGCGGGCCCTTAAGATATAGAAGAAGAAGAAGAAAATTATTTTTTACAAAGCTCATATAAGAAAAAATACGAATTAAGGGCCAACGGCCGAAAACAGAATGTTTTTAAAAGTGTTTAAATAACACAGTAAAATGCACTGGCGCATGGACAACAACTCACTAAGTTTTGTAGCAATCGCATGATTGGTGTAGGAGCGCATACGGTTTGAAAATATATTTATATAGCTCATATAAGGAAAAACGAATGTGAGGCCCCTGGCTCAAAACTGAATAATTTAAAACGATTGTAATAATTTAGAAATGTTTATAGACATGCTCGCAACATTTCACCAAAGTTTTATATGAATTGGATAAATGGCGTAGGAGCGCATGTGGAAAATATTTTACAAACTCATATAAGAAAAAAAACGAATTAAGGGCCAACGGCTAGGAACGGAACACTTGATAAGGTTTTTAATAACTTAGTTAAATGGCCGGTTATGTGGAAAACAACTGTTTAAAGTTTTGCCGCAATCGCATGAATGGTGTAGGAGCGCATATGAGACATACAGACAGACATACAAACATTCATTTTTATATATATAGATTAGAGACCGATCGAAAGTGGCCATTTTATCACTTTCGGCCAAGTTTCGGTTTCGGTCGAAACAGAAAATTAACTTTCGGCTTAATTTCGGTTTCGGCCGAAAGAGAAAAGTTAACTTTCGGGTTTTTTTTCGATTTCGGCCGAAATTGACTTAGACTTTCGGCCATCCGGCCGAAAGTGACTGAGGTTTTCGGTCATCTAATTCTCAACAAAAGCGATATATAACAACAAACTAAGCGAAATTTAAGAACAAACTAAACGATCTTTAAGAACAAATTAAGCGATCTTTAAGAACAAACTAAACGATCTTTAAAAACAAATAAAGTGATCTTTAAAAACTAATAAAGCTATCTTTAATAAAAAAACTAATTGATCTTAAAGAACAAACTAAGTGATTTTTAAGTACGAACTAAGTGATCTTTAAGAACAAACAAATGATCTTTAATAGTAAACTAAATGATTTATAAGAATAAACTAAGTGATCTTTAACATAAAACTAAATGTTCTTTAGGAACAAACTAAAAGATATTTAGGAACAAACTAATCAATCTTAAGGAACAAAATCAATTATCTATCATAACGAACTAAGCGATCTTTATGAAAAAAACTAAG
>CAXITT010000307.1:343169-380669 GCA_964033795.1 Lymnaea stagnalis | reverse complement strand
ACATACCAACCAACACAGTGTTCTCATAGCCAAGCTGTCTTACACATACCAACCAACACAGTGTTCTCATAGCTAGCTGTCTTACACATACCAACCAACACAGTGTTCTCATAGCCAAGCTGTTTTACACATACCAACCAACACAGTGTTCTCATAGCCAAGCTGTCTTACACATACCAACCAACACAGTGTTCTCATAGCCAAGCTGTCTTACACATACCAACCAACACAGTGTTCTCATAGACAAGCTGTCTTACACATACCAACCAACACAGTGTTATGATAGCCAAGCTGTCTTACACATACCAACCAACACAGTGTTCTCATAGCCAAGCTATCTTACACATACCACCCAACACAGTGTTCTCATAGCCAAGCTGTCTTACACATACCACCCAACACAGTGTTCTCATAGCCAAGCTGTCTTACACATACCACCCAACACAGTGTTCTCATAGCCAAGCTGTCTTACACATACCACCCAACACAGTGTTCTCATAGCCAAGCTGTCTTACACATACCACCCAACACAGTGTTCTCATAGCCAAGCTGTCTTACACATACCACCCAACACAGTGTTCTCATAGCCAAGCTGTCTTACACATACCACCCAACACAGTGTTCTCATAGCCTAGCTGTCTTACACATACCACCCAACACAGTGTTCTCATAGCCAAGCTGTCTTACACATACCAACCAACACAGTGTTCTCATAGCCAAGCTGTCTTACACATACAAACCAACACAGTGTTCTCATAGCCAAGCTGTCTTACACATACCACCCAACACAGTGTTCTCATAGCCAAGCTGTCTTACACATACCAACCAACACAGTATTCTCCTAGCCAAGCTGTCTTACACATACCCACCAATACAGTGTTCTCATAGCCAAGCTGTCTTACACATACCAACCAACACAGTGTTCTCATAGCCAAGCTATCTTACACATACCAACCAACACAGTGTTCTCATAGCCAAGCTGTCTTACACATACCACCCAACATAGTGTTCTCATAGCCAAGCTGTCTTACACATACCAACCAACACAGTGTTCTCATAGCCAAGCTGTCTTACACATACCACCCAACACAGTGTTCTCATAGCCAAGCTGTCTTACACATACCAACCAACACAGTGTTCTCATAGCCAAGCTATCTTACACATACCAACCAACACAGTGTTCTCATAGCCAAGCTGTTTTACACATACCAACAAACACAGTGTTCTCATAGCCAATCTGTCTTACACATACCAACCAACACAGTGTTCTCATAGCCAAGCTGTCTTACACATACCACCCAAAACAGTGTTCTCATAGCCAAGCTGTGTTACACATACCAACCAACACAGTGTGCTCATAGCCAAGCTATCTTACACATACCAACCAACACAGTGTTCTCATAGCCAAGCTGTCTTACACATACCAACCAACACAGTGTTCTCATAGCCAAGCTGTCTTACACATACCAACCAACACATTGTTCTCATAGCCAAGCTATCTTACACATACCAACCAACACAGTGTTCTCATAGCCAAGCTGTCTTACACATACCAACCAACACAATGTTCTCATAGCCAAGCTATCTTACACATACCAACCATCACAGTGTTCTCATAGCCAAGCTATCTTACACATACCAACCAACACAGTGTTCTCATAGCCAAGCTGTCTTACACATACCAACCAACACAATGTTCTCATAGCCAAGCTATCTTACACATACCAACCATCACAGTGTTCTCATAGCCAAGCTATCTTACACATACCAACCAACACAGTGTTCTCATAGCCAAGCTGTCTTACACATACCAACCAACACAATGTTCTCATAGCCAAGCTATCTTACACATACCAACCATCACAGTGTTCTCATAGCCAAGCTGTCTTACATATACCACCCAACACAGTGTTCTCATAGCCAAGCTATCTTACACATACCAACCAACACAGTGTTCTCATAGCCAAGCTGTCTTACACATACCAACCAACACAGTGTTCTCATAGCCAAGCTGTCTTACACATACCAACCAACACAGTGTTCTCATAGCCAACTGTCTTACACATACCAACCAACACAGTGTTCTCATAGCAAAGCTGTCTTACACATACCACCAAACACAGTGTTCTCATAGCCAAGCTGTCTAACACATACCACCCAACACATTGTTCTCATAGCCAAGCTGTCTTACACATACCACCCAACACAGTGTTCTCATAGCCAAGCTGTCTTACACATACCACCCAACACAGTGTTCTCATATCCAAGCTGTCTTACACATACCAACCAACACATTGTTCTCATAGCCAAGCTATCTTACACATACCACCCAACACAGTGTTCTCATAGCCAAGCTGTCTTACACATACCAACCAACACAGTGTTCTCATAGCCAAGCTATCTTACACATACCAACCAACACAGTGTTCTCATAGCCAAGCTGTCTTACACATACCATCCAACACAGTGTTCTCATAGCCAAGCTGTCTTACACATACCAACCAACACAGTGTTCACATAGCCAAGCTGTCTTACACATACCACCCAACACAGTGTTCTCATAGCCAAGCTGTCTTACACATACCACCCAACACAGTGTTCTCATAGCCAAGCTGTCTTACACATACCACCCAACACAGTGTTCTCATAGCCAAGCTGTCTTACACATACCACCCAACACAGTGTTCTCATAGCCAAGCTGTCTTACACATACCAACCAACACAGTGTTCTCATAGCCAAGCTGTCTTACACATACCAACCAACACAGTGTTCTCATAGCCAAGCTGTCTTACACATACCAACCAACACAGTGTTCTCATAGCCAAGCTGTCTTACACATACCAACCAACACAGTGTTCTCATAGCCAAGCTGTCTTACACATACCAACCAACACAGTGTTCTCATAGCCAAGCTGTCTTACACATACCAACCAACACAGTGTTCTCATAGCCAAGCTGTCTTACACATACCAACCAACACAGTGTTCTCATAGCCAAGCTGTCTTACACATACCAACCAACACAGTGTTCTCATAGCCAAGCTGTCTTACACATACCAACCAACACAGTGTTCTCATAGCCAAGCTGTCTTACACATACCAACCAACACAGTGTTCTCATAGCCAAGCTGTCTTACACATACCAACCAACACAGTGTTCTCATAGCCAAGCTGTCTTACACATACCAACCAACACAGTGTTCTCATAGCCAAGCTGTCTTACACATACCAACCAACACAGTGTTCTCATAGCCAAGCTGTCTTACACATACCAACCAACACAGTGTTCTCATAGCCAAGCTGTCTTACACATACCAACCAACACAGTGTTCTCATAGCCAAGCTGTCTTACACATACCAACCAACACAGTGTTCTCATAGCCAAGCTGTCTTACACATACCAACCAACACAGTGTTCTCATAGCCAAGCTGTCTTACACATACCAACCAACACAGTGTTCTCATAGCCAAGCTGTCTTACACATACCAACCAACACAGTGTTCTCATAGCCAAGCTGTCTTACACATACCAACCAACACAGTGTTCTCATAGCCAAGCTGTCTTACACATACCAACCAACACAGTGTTCTCATAGCCAAGCTGTCTTACACATACCAACCAACACAGTGTTCACATAGCCAAGCTGTCTTACACATACCAACCAACACAGTGTTCACATAGCCAAGCTGTCTTACTCATACCAACCAACACAGTGTTCTCATAGCCAAGCTGTCTTACACATACCAACCAACACAGTGTTCTCATAGCCAAGCTGTCTTACACATACCAACCAACACAGTGTTCCCATAGCCAAGCTGTCTTACACATACCAACCAACACAGTGTTCACATAGCCAAGCTGTCTTACACATACCAACCAACACAGTGTTCACATACCCAAGCTGTCTTACACATACCACCCAACACAGTGTTCACATAGCCAAGCTGTCTTACACATACCACCCAACACAGTGTTCACATAGCCAAGCTGTCTTACACATACCACCCAACACAGTGTTCTCATAGCCAAGCTGTCTTACACATACCAACCAACAAATTGTTCTCATAGCCAAGCTGTCTTACACATACCACCCAACACAGTGTTCTCATAGCCAAGCTGTCTTACACATACCACCCAACACAGTGTTCTCATAGCCAAGCTGTCTTACACATACCAACCAACACATTGTTCTCATAGCCAAGCTATCTTACACATACCACCCAACACAGTGTTCTCATAGCCAAGCTGTCTTACACATACCAACCAACACAGTGTTCTCATAGCCAAGCTATCTTACACATACCAACCAACACAGTGTTCTCATAGCCAAGCTGTCTTACACATACCACCCAACACAGTGTTCTCATAGCCAAGCTGTCTTACACATACCACCCAACACAGTGTTCTCATAGCCAAGCTGTCTTACACATACCAACCAACACAGTGTTCTCATAGCCAAGCTGTCTTACACATACCAACCAACACAGTGTTCTCATAGCCAAGCTGTCTTACACATACCAACCAACACAGTGTTCTCATAGCCATGCTATCTTACACATACCACCCAACACAGTGTTCTCATAGCCATGCTATCTTACACATACCAACCAACACAGTGTTCTCATAGTCATGCTATCTTACACATACCACCCAACACAGTGTTCTCATAGCCATGCTATCTTACACATACCACCCAACACAGTGTTCTCATAGCCATGCTATCTTACGCACCGCGCACAGGGAAGACGTTCATTTGGTGCACCAAAACAAACTGACATTATACGTTCATGGCCAACCTGGCCGCAGCGCAAAATTATGATTAAAAAAAACAACTTGTACAGCTCATAAAAGGAAAACATGACCCGTAAGATTCATTTCAGATGGCTTGAAAAGCGTTTTTTCCAATCATTTCAGATGGCTTGAAAAGCGTTTCTTCCAATCATTTCAGATGGCTTGAAAAGCGTTTCTTCCAATCATTTCAGATGGCTTGAAAAGCGTTTCTTCCAATCATTTCAGATGGCTTGAAAAGCGTTTCTTCCACCCTAAACAATCTAAGGATAACAAGTTTCAAAAACAAACAAAAAACAAAACAAGAAAACCTTTACAAGGATAAACGATGGCATTTCATCTATATATAGATACGCCAGCTAAGGTCAAACACCACCACGCAGGCTACATATAGATACGCCAGACTGTGGTTAAAAAAATTAGTTCACTAGCGCGCAAAATATAATTCCCGATAACTGCGCTAAATGATATATATATATTTAATAACGCAATTGTGTTTTTTGCGTAATATTTTCCTTTCGGAAATGAAATCGTCTCAATTTAAGTACCAGTATTGTGTAAAACATATTGGGTTTAAAAGTGGTTGGGACATGAGAATATTTAATAGAGTTCATGAGCAATTCTGCGACGTATGCTACGTCACGGGTCGACAAGTAGATAATAACTATGGGTTTCAGGGTTGATTTTTTTTTGGGGGGTGGGGGGGTGGGGTGTAGAGGGGGGCATAACAAATCAAACTTGTCCACGGGCACCAAACACTCTTGCAGCACTAGAGCAGAGGACCCCCCCACCCCCTCCCATTGGCTGGACGACTTTGTTAAAATGCCACGTGCAACTGTATCTGGTCCCAGTGTATCCGTCTAGCAGGCCCTCTCAGGTAACTGGATTGTGATACAATCACAGCTTGTTGTTCTAGGGGGTGGATAGACATCCGGGGTACCGTGCAGGGGCGGATCTAAGATTCGTGTACGAGATTTGGGGTGAGGGCAGAAAGGGGCGTGGGGGTTGCAGAAATAATAGGGATCTCTACATAAAAAGAAATTGGGGGGGGGGGGGACTTATGGGATAATGACATAACGTCATTCATTGTTATGTCTTCATTTTTATCAAAACATAAAATGGTCGTTATTATTTAAAAGCATATTTGACTATAAACTACAAATCCATTAAGTTGATCTTCAGATGAGCATTTCTTTGTGACCATACCGTTCCGACACCAACGACTGCCTCCGAGGAATTGCCGGAAGTCAACAGGATCTCCGACTCAATGTTTTCAGATGGCCCCTTCATGAAATCAAGGAATGTCGCCATAAAAATTGCTCCATGGGATACCGTCAACAATACCGCTCTTGATCCGGGTAGCCGAGAGTTGATGGACAAAAAAGACAGATGAAAGAGACTTAATATAGCCGCCATGGTGTGAACGATTCGATGATTGGCTGTTTGAGGATACATAGAAAAAGTGGAAGTTTTTTGGTGAAAAATATGTGCAACTAAAAACCAGAAAAAAATGTATTTCATGAAATAAAAGCCCCAGAAATTATAGTGTTCTTATTTACGTTCTATTTCTTTTGTACACAAAACACTTGTGTTTCAAAAGTGGGGAGGGGTCATTAATTTATAAGCAGCTTTCTTTTGGTTTCTTGCTGTTTTTCATATGTCAAGTCAAGCCCATGACACATTAGCTGGAGTCAGCTGTCTTTTTTATCTGTCAAGTCAAGCCCATGACACATTAGCTGGAGTCAGCTGTCTTTTTTATGTGTCAAGTCAAGCCTATGACACATTAGCTGGAGTCAGCTGTCTTTTTTATGTGCCAAGTCAAGCCCATGACACATTAGCTGGAGTCAGCTGTCTTTTTTATATGTCAAGTCAAGCCCATGACACATCAGCTTGAGTAAGCTGTGTTTTTGATATGTCAAGTCAATTCCATGAGGCATTAGCTGGAGTCAGCTTTGTTTTTGATATGTCAAGTCGAGTCCATGACGCATTAGCCAAGACTCATAGGTTGGATTATTTTATATATGGAGTATGTTAACTAAAATTTATTATCTAGAGTTTCATAGTTGTCTCTAGACTAGCGTTTCCCAAACTGTTTAAATATGGGGGACCTGTGGACAAGCTTCAGAACTACACATGTGTCCGTCCACACATTTATGAATTATTATTTGAATTATTATTTGAAAATAAATAAATATTCACGTTCTGCGGACCGGCATCTTTTGGTTCGTGGACCGGCGCCGGTCCGCAGAGCACGACTCGGAAGAACGTTGCCCGACTCGGGGAAACGCTGCTCTGAGACGAGCAAATGTGGGAATAAAGAAACGAATGTTTGAGAGTCCTTTTAGGTTTTGAATTGTAAACATTCGTTTGGTGTCAACAACAACAACCACAACAACAACAACAACAACACTGTGTCATCTACCTTTTGGTAAAAAAATGCCCTACATCAGAACTACCCTAAATCAAAACTGCCCTCCATCAAAACTGCCCTCCATCAAAACTGCCCTCCATGAAAACTGCCCTCCATGAAAACTGCCCTCCATGAAAACTGCCCTCCATGAAAACTGCCCTCCATCAAAACTGCCCAATATCAAAACTGCCCAATATCAAAACTGCCCAATATCAAAACTGCCCAATATCAAAACTGCCCAATATCAAAACTGCCCAATATCAAAACTGCCCAATATCAAAACTGCCCAATATCAAAACTGCCCTCCATCAAAACTGCCCAATATCAAAACTGCCCAATATCAAAACTGCCCAATATCAAAACTGCCCAATATCAATACTGCCCAATATCAAAACTGCCCTCCATCAAAACTGCCCAATATCAAAACTGCCCAATATCAAAACTGCCCTACATATCAACTGCCAAATATCAAATGATTTCCTAATGATAAAGCTGTATAATATTAAAATTGCCTTCGACCAAAATCTGTAAATTCGTACTTGAACCATGGAATCTGTTCACAGTCAGCCTTCTGGTATCATTATAGAGATTTGTCTAACAGCGTTCTGGTATCATTAGAGATATTTGTCTAACAGCCTTCTGGTATCATTAGAGAGGTATATCTAACAGCCTTCTGGAATCATTAGAGAGATTAGTCCTACAGCCTTCTGGTATCATTAGAGAGGTATGTCTAACCATACAGTGCTTAAATGGTGACGTCATCCTTGTCTAGTCTAACCATAAAGTGCGAAAGTGCTGACGTCATCCTTGTCTAGTCTAACCACAAGGTGCTGCTTAAGTGCTGACATCATCCTTGTCTAGTCTAACCGTACAGTGCTTAAGATCTCAGCGTCTTCTCTGCGTGAAACGGTCGCCATCACCCGCTCCAAGTTTTTAGGCAATGGCTGCATCTGTAATCATCAACAAATAAACAAACAAACAAACAAACAGTTGTTGAGGAGCAGATGGTCCGTAACTTTGAGCCTAAAATCACATAATTGGTGTTCTTCTACCATTTGAAATGACAATACGTTGTGCAGCCATTGACATAAACAGATATCGTGCAATAAAATTGAAATTTGTTTTTTAAAATATGTTTTTATGTATCAAAGAAAATAGAATTGTTGACGGATAAGAAATGTATTATGTTTGTAACTTATAAAAAAAATCTCCAACCCCAACCATATCTATACCCCCCTCCCCCACATCTTTTGCAGACGTCCAGATATTGATATGTATAACTCCATTAATTAAATCATTAAACTTACAAGCTTCATCATGTCACATTCTGAAGATCAACTTGTTCACTTACAAGCTTCATCATGTCACATTCTGAAGATCAACTTGTTCACTTACATGCTTCATCATGTCACATTCTGAAGATCAACTTGTTACTTACAAGCTTCATCATGTCACATTCTGAAGATCAACTTGTTACTTACATGCTTCATCATGTCACATTCTGAAGATCAACTTGTTAAATATAAAAACTCCCCCACTAGAATTGTGTTTTTACTGCAGTTGCTAGAATTTAACCCCACTAAGACCATCAATTGTAGGGAAACATCGTACGACTCATGTGACGTAAATCTAGTTCCACCCGTTCTAACGTATGTCTTCATCGTCACGATGGCCGCCACGTCACTTGCTAAGGTCACGGCCTCTCGTCTGTCAGAAGCAGGGCTGTGCTTCGCCCTTCATTCATTAACACAAGAATCAATTAATTATCTAAATCTAACACACAATTAGATCAGTTTTGTGTCCAACGTTTTGTAGGTGCGCCTCAACACCGTCCATGAAATATGACGTGGAAGTTCATTCATTTATAGAGGTATGACCTTTGTTTGGCCCGTCTGTCAGAACAGAGTGGCTTCTTGGCAGACGATGTACTGAGTCTCTCACAGGGCGCACGAAGACATGGCACCAGTCCTGCCCGGCGATTACATCCATGTGGATTATTTATTCTAGTGCAGAGGTGGACACCTCCGACAGTCTATTGTTATCACTGACACCTGACGTCCAGCCCTGTATGACTAATGAGGACTTCCTCAAGGATATTTCTGTGGCATCCATGTCAATCTATTGTCCAAATTGAGGTAATAATAAACCTATGATTCACTGCACCTGTCAGCACATCTCAACGGGTCCTAAGATTTGGTCCTAATATTTGGTCTTCCCCCACAATTCCCCGTAATGAGCCGTGTTAATTAATCAAATTTCCACCTCCGTCAGGTGTATATTCTCACCTGGAGTTTTACCTTGGACACTATATTCGCCTGGGGGAAGGGGGGGGGGTGATCACATTCCAGGTGTTTCAAGCCTTGCAATCCAGGACGGCGTTACCTGCACCGGTGGACGTGCTATGAAATGCTGTCTTGAGATTCATTGGTGTGGGCGGCAGACGACCGTCTCATCCGGGATCTTAACGACATAGCCCTCCCTTACCCACCCCTCAAAGAAAGTTTTGTTTTCATCCATGTAATGGATGTTATCAGATGTACATATACGTCACACGTCATTATTCCCCCCTCCCCAACAACAACCCTTTAAAATGATGACCGGGGTGGGGGTGGTGGGAGGGGCACAACTCTTAGGTATATATTCCGGGGAAGTTGGTTGTCTCGTCACTTTCTTGGAGACAGTCTTGGAACACGCACTTCTTGACCACTCCGTTAACCGATTACACTCTAGTTATTTAAGGAAATTTTAGCCCTAACAGCGAACTGACCACTGAGAACTGACCACCTATTTAGCTGACCCTGTATTTTGACCTGTGATCCAGTGAAGAATGAAGTACCTCCTGATGATCGTGTCTGCCGTGAACATTTTCTCGCTAGGTGAGTCGAGTTGGTGACATAAACATTACGTTGAAATGTCAATGTGCGAAAACTTCAGGTCATTTTAACATAGTACATAGCAAAATGTCGTTGTTAAATTCTAAGGTTGGACAAAATCAATAATGCATGCAATCAATGACGGAATCAATCAAGCATGCAGTCATTGGCGGACCTGTGAAACAAATAATACCTTTAGATATATTTGGAAATTTGTCCAACCATCGTTAAATATTTGAAAAAGGTATTGATGTCTTGACAGCTTAAACATGTAATATCAATTTAACTTAAGGTTGAAATATTTGACCAACATTTTAATATCTGACTTAAACGGGAATCTAACATCAGACAGACATATTCGACCAACGTTTTGGAATCTAACTTAAGACTTATTACGACTATTTATCAAACATGATACAATCTGAATTAAGACTGACTTATTTATCAACTAACAGAGAAATAGTAAACAAATTATTAAAAAAAAAAAAAACAACACCTTAAAAGTTGACTTTGAAATTGTTTACCAAGTCTTATTAATATGACTTATGACTTGCAGGTCAGGGCGCCACCATTCCACCATCTTTCGCTTCCATGTATGAAGGGCATATCACCACCATCCCTCCCTTTTATCAACCCGCCCCCGAGGCCAGCATGTCTCCGCTCATAGAGCTCATCAACACCACAGCTGAGGCGGCCATGTTGCCTTGGACGAACGCAACCGAGGCAGGAAACCCGTTTGGTAAATATAAGATGAACATGTCTTGCCTGAATACAAATTATACATGTATCAAAGTTGTGTAGACATTTCCGGTGTTGCCACCATAGTGTTGACCCTACACAAGACAAACCAAACATGAAACGTACACCATATTTACGTAGAATGCCAACCGAAGTCACTAGATAGATCATTTTTAATCTTAAGTTCTTAGGAATGTAGAAACTATTTTCTTTACTGATTTAGAACAATAATTATAACGAAGAAAAAAACTACGCCATGTAAAAAAAAAAAGGAATATTACAGAACAAAACTTCTGCTCCCTAGAACAATGCTTCAAATGATATAGAACAATTGTTCCTATGTGGAAGGAAGCAGCTCTGATAATATAGAAAATAATCCCCAAGTCGAAACAATGTATCGCATGGTATAGAAAAATATCCCCTAAGAAGAAATGCCACTACTTATGAAGAATAGTTACCTCTAGCCACTAATTGTGTAGAATGGCTACCTCTAGCCACTTATTGTGTAGAGGGGCTACCTCTGGCAACAATTGTGTAGAATGGTTACATCTAACTACTAACTGTGTAGAAAAGTTACCTGTGCCAACTAAATGTGTAGAATAGTTACCTGTACCAACTAATTGTGTAGAATAGTTACCTGTACCAACTAATTGTGTAGAATAGTTACCTGTACCAACTAATTGTGTAGAATAGCTACCTATATTTAAACAAATTTATTTACTGCTATGCATAGGCGTAGCGGGGGGAGGGGGGACAGAGGCATACCTATGTCCCCGGGTGCCAAGGTACTGGGGCGCCAAAATGAGGCTTATAATGTTACATTATAAGTAAAAAAGAGTAATAACTTGGTCACAAGATCGGTGCAGTGGCTCAGCAGACGTGTCATCTGGTGGCCTACTTATTTGGTCAGCTCAGCAGACGTGTCATCTGATGGCCTACTTATTTGGTCAGCTCAGCAGACGTGTCATCTGATGGCCTACTTATTTGGTCAGCTCAGCAGACATGTCATCTGATGGCCTACTAATTTGGTCAGCTCAGCAGACGTGTCATCTGATGGCCTACTTATTTGGTCAGCTCAGCAGACGTGTCATCTGATGGCCTACTTATTTGGTCAGCTCACCAGACATGTCATCTGATGGCCTACTTATTTGGTCAGCTCACCAGACATGTCATCTGATAGCCTACTTATTTGGTCAGCTCACCAGACGTGTCATCTGATAGCCTACTTATTTGGTCAGCTCATCAGACGTGTCATCTGATAGCCTACTGATTTGGTCAGCTCAGCAGACGTGTCATCTGATAAAAAAAAACAGATTGTTTTAAATGTAAATTGCTTTCCTTATTCAATGTAATAGAAACAATGTAATTAAACGGGGAGGGGGTTTGGGGTGCCAATTTTATAGTTCGTTCCTGGACGCAAAATATCATAGCTACGCCTCTGCTTCTATGTAAAAGACCCTTGCATCAATGTATAATTATCACCTCTATATAGAAGATCCACCTGTGGATTATGTATAGAAGATTTACCTGTGGATTATGTATAGAAGATTTACCTGTGGATTATGTCAAATGATTATCTGAAATTGCGCCAGTGTGTATCTTGAGATACTTTATGTTGATCTGTACAGGTGTCATCTGTCCAAGTTTAGACCAGGCAAACGCCTGCCTTCATGACGCCATGGGGGAGTTTTACAACGTCATCTTGAACCCATTCTTCCTGCGAAACCCACAGTCGGCACAGCTGACCTTCTGCAAGTAAGTGACCAGTGAGCAGAATGTAGTGGGGCCTCATACGGCTTCAAGCTATAACCTAATGGCTCAACTAGGTTGCCACATTGCTAAAATTTCTTGGAAAATGGCTCTTTGTTATGGCCAATGATTAAACTTAATGGGCAAATAGCTTAATGTTATGGACAAAGGCTTAACTTTATGGTCACAATGGCGTATCTTATGCCTTATTGTTTTATCTATATAAACTAATTGGCTTAACAGTATGACCTACGTGGTAAAATATATGACCACATTGCTTGAATATACCACCAATCGGCTTAACCATATGACCAAACAGCTTAATCTATCTTTAATTCACTGCAATTATAAAGAAGAATTGAACTCTAATCCTGTGACCTATCTACGCGTCTACTTAAAGAGAATTGAACTCTAATGCCATGACTTGTCTGTGTAGACATGCATCTACTTAAGAGCAGACTTGCTGAAGACACATTTGTAGGCGAGTCAGATATAGTGCACTTAACTGTAAAGCTTCATTTCATGAAATCGCCATTCCTTCACTAGGATTAATGACCTTTACAAGAACTGCTCAGCGCCCCAACTCCAGGGATGCTCTCCCATTTCTACAGTCACTCTTGATATTTTTGAAAACGCTTTTGACATCTTGTGCTCTCCCCTGGGCTTTAAAGGTAAGGTTTCTTTACGCTCTTCAGTCTGTGTATGGTCAGTCTGTGGTCAGTCTGTGGTCAGATGTGTCAGTCTGTGGTCAGTCTGTGGTCAGTCTGTGGTCAGTCTGTGGTCAGTCTGTGGTCAGTCGGTGGTGAGTCTGTGGTCATTGTGTGGTGTGTATTGTCAGTCTGTGGTCAGTCTGTGGTCAGATGTGTCAGTCTGTGGTCAGTCTGTGGTCAGTCTGTGGTCAGTCTGTGGTCAGTCTGTGGTCAGTCTGTGGTCAGTCTGTGGTCAGTCTGTGGTCAGATGTGTCAGTCTGTGGTCAGTCTGTGGTCAGTCTGTGGTCAGTATGTGGTCAGATGTGTCAGTTTGTGGTCAGTCTGATGTCAGTCTGTGGTCAGATGTGTCAGTCTGTGGTCAGATGTGACAGTATGTGGTGAGATGTCAGTCTGGGGTCAGATGTATCAGTATGTGGTCAGATGTGGTTAGTCTGTGGTCAGTCTGTGGTCAGTCTGTGGTCAGTCTGTGGTCAGTCTGTGGTCAGTCTGTGGTCAGATGTGTCAGTCTGTGGTCAGATGTGACAGTTTGTTGTCAGATGTGTCAGTATGTGGTCAGATGTGGTTAGTCTGTGGTCAGTCTGTGGTCAGTCTGTGGTCAGATGTGTCAGTCTGTGGTCAGATGTGACAGTTTGTTGTCAGATGTGTCAGTATGTGGTCAGTCTGTGGTCAGTCTGTGGTCAGTCTGTGGTCAGTCTGTGGTCAGTCTGTGGTCAGATGTGTCAGTCTGTGGTCAGATGTGACAGTATGTGGTCAGATGTGTCAGTCTGTGGTCAGATGTGTCAGTCTGTGGTCAGAGGTATCAGCCTTGGTCAGATGTGTCAGTGTGTGGTCAGATGTGTCAGTCTGTGGTCAGTTTTGTCAATCTGTGGTCAAATGTGTCAGTGTATGATCAATTGTGTCCGTCTGTGGTCAACTATGTCAGTGTATGATCAATTGTGTCCAGTTTGTAGTAAAAAATGAGGCACTTCTTGCATTCGTGTAAAAAATAACATTTTATGACGACGAATAAAAGTTGACCTTGATATCCATTTCATAATGTTCAAATAAATTCCAGACTTCGTCAGCCTTCTGCCTTGCTTGTCAAATATCTCCATAGCATATGAGTTGAACTACTGCGCGGTGTCCATCCCAGTCTTTGCTCTCAAATCGGAACTTTGCAGGTAGGTTCTCAAATAACCCGATATAATAGAACTTGATTTAATAAAATATTAAAATTTTTAAAAAATCCTTTCATATTTAAAAAAAAATAAAATATATCGGCATATTAGAATAAATCTAGCCACTCCTCCTTTGTGTTGTCTACTTCAGATTACCGGATTATTACACAGCGTGTGCAGCAAGGGCGGCTAACTCTATCTGCTCCATTGAGGCTGGGAATTCCATTCAGTCCCTTTTGAGACAAATCCTGGCACCATACAGGGAGGCCGTGTGCTCGTACACATCAGAATCTCCCTCTCAGTCTCCATCAGTGGGGAATGTAAGCACCACTAGCAATGCTACACAAACTGTGGGGGCCACTAACACCGCAGCCGAAGAAAATACAATAGTTGTAAAAGAAACTACAACAGTAGCCGTAGAAGACACTACAACACCAGCCGAAGCAGATACTACAACACCAGCCGTAGAAGACACTACAACACCAGCCGAAGCAGATACTACAACACCAGCCGTAGAAGACACTACAACACCAGCCGTAGAAGATACTACAACACCAGCCGAAGCAGATACTACAACACCAGCCGAAGCAGATACTACAACACCAGCCGTAGAAGACACTACAACACCAGCCGAAGCAGATACTACAACACCAGCCGAAGCAGATACTACAACACCAGCCGTAGAAGACACTACAACACCAGCCGTAGAAGATACTACAACACCAGCCGTAAAAGATACTACATCAGTGGCCGTAGAAGATACTACAACACCAGCCTTAGAAGATACTACAACACCAGCCTTAGAAGATACTACAACACCAGCCGAAGCAGATACTACAACACCAGCCGAAGCAGATACTACAACACCAGCCTTAGAAGATACTACATCAGTAGCCGTAGCTGATACTACAACACCAGCCGTAGAAGATACTACAACACCAGCCGTAGAAGATACTACAACACCAGCCGAAGAAGATACTACAACACCAGCCGAAGAAGATACTACAACACCAGCCGCAGAAGATACTACAACACTATCCGTAGAAGATACTACAACATCGAAGCAGATACTACAACACCAGCCGAAGCAGATACTACAACACCAGCCGTAGAAGACACTACAACACCAGCCGTAGAAGATACTACAACACCAGCCGTAAAAGATACTACAACAGTAGCCGTAGAAGATACTACAACACCAGCCGTAGAAGATACTACAACACCAGCCGTAGAAGATACTACAACACCAGCCGAAGCAGATACTACAACACCAGCCGAAGCAGATACTACAACACCAGCCGTAGAAGATACTACATCAGTAGCCATAGAAGATACTACAACAGTAGCCGTAGAAGAAACTACAACACCAGCCGAAGCAGATACTACAACAGTAGCCGTAGAAGATACTACATCAGTAGCCGTAGAAGATACTACAACAGTAGCCGTAGAAGAAACTACAACACCAGCCGAAGCAGATACTACAACACCAGCCGTAGAAAATACTACATCAGTAGCCGTAGAAGATACTACAACAGTAGCAGTAGAAGATACTACAACTGCAGCCGTAGAAGATACTACAACAGTAGCCGTAGAAGATACTACAACAGTAGCCGTAGAAGCTGCTACAACTGTAGCCGTAGAAGATACTACAACTGTAGCCGTAGAAGATACTACAACAGTAGCCGTAGAAGATACTACAACTGTAGCCGTAGAAGATACTACAACAGTAGCCGTAGAAGATACTACAACTGTAGCCGTAGAAGATACTACAACAGTAGCCGTAGAGGATACTACAACACCAGCCGTAGAAGATACTACAAAAGCAGACGTCGAAGATACTACAACAGTAGCCGTAGAAGATACTACAACAGTAGCCGTAGAAGATACTACAACAGTAGCCGTAGAAGATACTACAATTGTTGCCGTAGAAGCTACTACAACAGTAGCCGGAGAAGATACTACAACTGTAGCCGTAGAAGATACTACAACAGTAGCCGTAGAAGATACTACAACTGTAGCCGTAGAAGATACTACAACAGTAGCCGTAGAAGATACTACAATTCTTGCCGTAGAAGATAATACAATTGTTGCCGTAGAAGATACTACAACAGTAGCCGTAGAAGATACTACAACACCAGCCGTAGAAGATACTACAACTGTAGCCGTAGAAGAAACGACAACATCAACCTTAGCTACAACCACCATCCTCCCTACTACACTAACCACCATTCTTACACCCACCACCACCACCACACCCACCACCACCACCACCACACCCACCACCACCACCACCACACCCATCACCACCACCACCACACCCACCACAACCACCACCACCAGCACCACTACAAGCACGCCCCCCAGACGTGGCCCCCCGTACATGTGCTTTGAGTGCAGCAGTGGAGCCCCAGGCAGTTGGCAAAACGAAGCATGTCCGGCCAACGGAAAACTGAAAGGTTGGGCCAGGCAACCAATCAAATGCAACGGTCAGTGCGTCGCTACAGTCAAGAGATGGCCCTTAGGAGGTAAGAGCCGAGTCTTCATTTTACTAGGTTTTCACAAGTTGTAAGCCACAATGAGTTTATTAGCACTATGATCTGTTAACATTTAGCTCTCTACACTGTTAAGATTTAGCAATGTGATCTGTAAAAAATATATATATAAGCAATGTGGCGATATTTTTAACACGTGCCATTATTGTTTTGCGATGATTTGGCATTGGGTAATAGCATCTGTCATCTGTTGACATTTGCCCTTGTGATATGTTGGCATTTTTTAGTTTTTAGCCTGGGTATTTATTGACTGTCGTGCCTAACATTTGTACAAACAGTAAGTTACGTGAGCAGCAGGTGTGGATCACGTGATGTGCCAGGGGTTGTAACTCTAAATTAATGTTATCTTTTCTTCCAGATATCGTCCGAAGCTGTTCCGGTAACTATTACTTCGCCAGTCCTCCCCCTAAAACTGGCTGCATACGAAGGAACGACGAGATCACGTGCTTCTGCTCATCCAATCGCTGCAACGACATGGACATGCTTGACTGGCAGGCAACGCTGCTTAACGAATTCCGAGGATAAAATTGAAGACAAAAATGTATCTTCGATTTAAAACCAACGAGCCTTGACCTTGACCTTGAATGATGTGTTGAAGAAAAAACTGAAAAAAAAATATTGGGATAGCATCAAAAGTCATGTGACAACAGGGGGCCCAATTCTCCCCACTCCGAAAAAATGTGAGAACACCTCGTGGGTTTATTTAATAATAAATTGAAGGGATCTGATCATTTATCATTTACATTTAATGTCAAGTGTTATGGTAGGCAGGGAAAACTGCTCAATGTTACCCCCACCCCGCCCACCCCACCTTTTTATGGCCCCCACAATGCATTTGTGCGAGTGTTGACTCCCCAAGTTTTGTCTTCTGCCAATAAAGGGAAGCTATCAATTGTTTAAAGGGAAGCTATCAATTGTTTAAAGGGAAGCTATCAATTGTTTAAAGGGAAGCTATCAATTGTTTAAAGGGAAGCTACCAATTGTTTAAATGGAAGCTATCAATTGTTTAAAGGGAAGCTATCAATTGTTTAAAGGGAAGCTATCAATTGTTTAAAGGGAAGCTATCAATTGTTTAAAGAGAAGCTATCAATTGTTTAAAGGGAAGCTATCAATTGTTTAAAGGGAAGCTATCAATTGTTTAAAGAGAAGCTATCAATTGTTTAAAGGGAAGCTATCAATTGTTTAAAGGGAAGCTATCAATTGTTTAAAGGGAAGCTATCAATTGTTTTGGGGGCACTGTGTACATGGCGGATTTTTCAACTTTTATGATCAAGAAATATTGGCGTGTGAATCTTCATACAAGAACATTTCTTTCTGGAGTTTTCGATAACTTTTCAGATGTCAGATTAATGTTGTTGTCCCAAAATAATGAAATCCTTGCACATGTTTGCATTTTTTGTATAGAAATAATATTATTTGTACTGTTATTAGGTACCACCAAAGAGAGTCCCAAGCATTAGCGCAGTGGCCTCTTGGGGGTATCCCAAGTATTAGCTCAGCAAAAAAAGGGGGGGGGATGTCCCAAGCATTAGCGCAGTGGACTCTTGGGGGTATCCCAAGTATTAGCTCAGCAAAAGGGGGGGGGGATGTCCCAAGCATTAGCGCGGGCAAGAGGTGTGCCATGAAACTCAGGCTACGCACCTTAAACCAAGATAAACAAAAAATGATAGTTGAAAGAATGATACAAGCAGAATGAATGACACGCACAGACAATTATCATTTGTTGATGAATGACACATGGCATTTGTTAGCTGTGTGTTCACTCATGTGACTTCATAATTTCTTAATTTCCGGGGCAGTATCAATTGTTTGCCCCACAAACACATCTGGAACATCGAGATTCGTTGATGGTACAAACTTATTGTCTCTGTAATGGAAGAATGAAGGAGAAAAAAATGTCTTTTATTGTCTCTGTAATGGAAGAATGAAAGAGAAAAAATGTGTTTTATTGTCTCTGTAATGGAAGAATGAAAGAGAAACTATGTGTGCTATTGTCTCTGTAATGGAAGAATGAAGGAGAAACTATGTGTTTTATTGTCTCTGTAATGGAAGAATGAAAGAGAAACTATCTGTTCTATTGTCTCTGTAAGGGAAGAATGAAGGTGAAACTATGTGTTTAGATGCTTTGTGTCTCTTGAAATGTTCAAAATGTAATCTTTTCAATTTCAAGGAAACAATTCAATGTATATGCTGTAACCATATAAGAAGATGGTAATTTTTGTATCTACTTCCTAGACAGGACGAACATGCACATTACAATTAGACCATTAATTATTAAAATACTTAAACATGAGAAAAATAATATATGATAAGGGGCAGTAATAAATATAAATATATGCACGGTATTCCACTTATTGTTCTTCTCCTTGGCCAAGAGCCCTTTATCGTGTCTACAGACGTGTTAGTGAGTCTACCAATGTGTTGGTCATTTAGGATCTGACTAGTTACTTTCAATCACTGTTTACTAGACAGGCAAGGCATTTCAATTAAATCATAGCATGCCATTATCAGACTCATTCCAAATAGATTTCCAAATTAAATACCTCATTCCAAATTGAACTTATCAGTCCAAAAATTAGTCACATTATTCCAAATCACTCACAGTTTTGGACTTTTACAAATAGTACGTACTGGAATTATTTGTTACAGCTGTCAATAGTTTGTAAATAATTCATTTTGAAATAAGATCAATCTCGTGTAACCCCCCTCAAGACCCACCTCTTTCAGAACCCCATCGCCCTGCTCACTCCAATGTGTCTCCAATGTGTCTCCAATGTGTCTCCAATGTGTCTCCAATGTGTCTCCAATGTGTCTCCAATGTGTCTCCAATGTGTCTCCAATGTGTCTCCAATATGTCTCCAATGTGTCTCCAATGTGTCTCCACTGTGTCTCCAATGTGTCTCCACTGTGTCTCCAATGTGTCTCCAATGTGTCTCCAATGTGTCTCCAATGTGTCTCCAATGATGTGTCTCCACTGTGTCTCCAATGTGTCTCCACTGTGTCTCCAATGTGTCTCCAATGTGTCTCCAATGTGTCTCCAATGTGTCTCCAATGTGTCTCCAATGTGTCTCCAATGTGTCTCCAATGTGTCTCCACTGTGTCTCCAATGTGTCTCCAATGTGTCTCCACTGTGTCTCCAATGTGTCTCCAATGATGTGTCTCCACTGTGTCTCCAATGTGTCTCCAATGTGTCTCCAATGTGTCTCCAATGTGTCTCCAATGTGTCTCCAATGTGTCTTGTAGCATGAATGGCCTAAGATTATTACTGTATATCGTGAACATTCTTTTTATTCATCTTCATGTCTAGGTTGTATGGGCCATTTCAGCTATCAACTATGTGATGTTGTATGGGCCATTTCAGCTATCAACTATGTGATGTTGTATGGGCCATTTCAGCTATCAACTATGTGATGTTGTATGGGCCATTTCAGCTATCAACTATGTGATGTTGTATGGGCCATTTCAGCTATCAACTATGTGATGTTGTATGGGCCATTTCAGCTATCAACTATGTGATGTTGTATGGGCCATTTCAGCTATCAACTATGTGATGTTGTATGGGCCATTTCAGCTTTCAACTATGTGATGTTGTATGGGCCATTTCAGCTATCAACTATGTGATGTTGTATGGGCCATTTCAGCTATCAACTATGTGATTTTTTATGGGCCATTTCAGCTATCAACTATGTGATGTTGTATGGGCCATTTCAGCTATCAACTATGTGATGTTGTATGGGCCATTTTAGCTATCAACTATGTGATGTATGGGCCATTTCAGCTATCAACTATGTGATGTGTATGTGCTATTTCAGCTTCAATTATGTGATATTTTTACTGAATAAAACATATAAATAAAATAATACTTTTGCTTATGTTATATTTCTAAGGCAGGGGTCCTCAACGTATCCATGTAGATCCCTTTATCAAGGGAAAACCAACATTCCAATTAAGAGGTTATGAAGGACGCTATTTAATTATTTAACCGACTCAAGTCCAAGGATCCCTTCACACTACATAAATATTGCACCTTATTTTTCTTAGGAGCCACATATTTAATTTTTATGTAGAACCCATGGTCTTCATTGTTAGGTTCAGCCATTATTTGATATTCGATTGTCATACCATATCACCAACTGCGCTTTTCAGCCATTGAAATGCAATCATGTGAGACGACCACCCAACTTCCGGTAAGGCGTCCCGGCGTTCTGTTGTTCTAGCGCCAATATAAACATGTGTTTCTTTGATCGCTGTCAAAGGGTCATTGAAATGTCGCTTTTACATTCATAGAACTAATGATGCGTGGTACGTCAAGCTTGACTGGAATCGTCGTGCTGGTTGTGTGCTGGCATTGTTAGTGTTGACTGGGTGGCCGAATGGTCTAAACTGAGCAAACCTCAAGTTGGTGGTCTGTAGTTCAATTCCAGCATAAGGCCAGTCAAAAACATCTAAGAGAAGGAAACTCTGAATTCAAACCCGGAGTTGGAGTCCCGTAAGGTGCATACAATGACAATTCCTGCAACCGTACCCATCCCTGGTCGGCTTGACGCAGAGTCCTGCCACTGGATATGGTGGGCTTTAAACAAAAGTCACCCGCGCACGTCAGCAGTCACCGGACGACTCGATGGTCCTAGTCAATCATCGACGGACGACAATAGTGTTGAAGAACACCAACTAGTGTTGAAGAACACCAACTTCCATTGGTGCACAACTGGTGGTGTGCTGGCCTGTTCAATTGTATCACCGCTTTTTAGAAGTTAACACGACACTAATAATCTCAAACCCGTCTAAAAGATAGGATCACATTCGCCGTGTGACTCATTAATGGACACCCTTACTGTCAGTGTTGTTACTGTCGGCATCCCACACATCTTCTACTTGGCAGTGCAATGCTGCAATACAACTAGGATTAAACAAAACTTAACAAATCCTTTATGAAAGGCAATAGCGAGCGATGGGGGGTGGGGCTGAAAATCTGACAAAACATGCATTACTGTAACGCATTATAGATGAATAACTATTAGTGCTCCTCCCCTCAACCCCCACCCCCCCCCCCGGCTCGCAACTACCAGCGTTTACACCGCAGATTTATTACACCAAATATTTCCGTCAAACAAAAGAAATTGTTAAGCACCAAACATTCTTGAGATATTTCAAGCATCTAATTGAGTGCAGCTATCGGGATTCTTATTTGGTGAAATCGGTGTCATCTGGTCGCGTTAAAGCAGATTTTTTGGGGCTTGACTGAACACTTGATGGAGTGTGTTGTCATCGGCAACGAGTCTATGTGTCCCGTTTCAGCTCGATAAAAGGGCGGTAAGTGGGTCAATTAGCCGTCCGAAGATTTTGCCTTCAGTACAGAAACGCATGAACATAAGAGATGTCAATATAAAGGATTTAAAAATGAGTGATAGTAACATCAAGGCTTATTGACAGTATAGAGACATAGAGGCTTATTGACAGTATAGATTGGAGAATCATCAGTCATTAAAAAAAAAACAGACCACATTATTGACTTTATTTACAAATGTATTGGCTGAAATTTGAAGATGTTAAAATGTGTGCTCTTGCTGTCACGTGACCAACTCTGGTATTGTTGGCTTCATATAATTATCGTCCGGTTCTGTTCCACTTGGGGCGGCTCTGAGGTATTCGGGCACTGACTGGGGAACAAGTTACAAGTCATTAGGGTCTATGGCATGATTAGGTCTCTTTTGAGAATATTTGTATGTACAGCGCGGTGAGTCCAGACCTAGGCTGGAGTACCGCGCTATAAAAGATCACTAATTATTATGATTATTATTATGTGGGGAACAAGTTACAACAAGTCATCAGGGTGTATCTGGGTAGCAAGATGCAACAAGTCACCAGGGTGTATTTGGGTACCAATATACAACAAGTCATCAGGGTGTATTTGGGTAGCAAGATGCAACAAGTCACCAGGGTGTATTTGGGTACCAATATACAACAAGTCATCAGGGTGTATTTGGGTAGCAAGATGCAACAAGTCACCAGGGTGTATTTGGGTACCAATATACAACAAGTCATCAGGGTGTATTTGGGTAGCAAGATGCAACAAGTCACCAGGGTGTATTTGGGTACCAATATACAACAAGTCATCAGGGTGTATTTGGGTAGCAAGATGCAACAAGTCACCAGGGTGTATTTGGGTACCAATNGCGCAGTATCAGTGTTAGTAATAAGAGACGTGTTTTCCGCGGAAGTTGGGGGGGGGGGGAGAAGAGAATACTTTTTTCTTAAATAATTCTGGGTTAAGCAGCCATTTTTTTTATCAAAATAGGTTCAATGTTAATGTGTGAGAACCTTTAAAAACCAACAACAACAACATCTGAGGGCTCAGTGGAGCTATTTTACTTGACATATCTCTTACTGACCAAGGGAGCTAGCAGTGGAATGTCGTGTTCACACTGTGTACTTGACAAACTCATCTTTACAGCAGTTTAGTATCTACGATCATGATTCCCGAGTGGATCTAGTCCGGCCGAGGGCGTTCAAGAGTCCAACATTTGTAACAGTGCCGCAATCCTATGCAATCCTTTCCAGTTTGGCAACATCATAGTTTGGGTTTTTAGGTTGTTTTGCGTTCAGTGCCTCTTCGTAGTGCGTTCGTTCGCTTTTTAAAAGGTTTTGAATAGCCACTGGGATTTACGAGTATGGTGATAATTGATTGCCACGCTCATTGCCACGCTCATTGCCAAGCTCATTGCCACGCTCATTGCCCCGCTCATTGCCACGCTCATTGCCACGCTCATTGCCACGCTCATTGCTCCGCTCATTGCCACGCTCATTACCACGCTCATTGCCACGCTCATTGCTCCGCTCATTGCCCCGCTCATTGCCATGACAATTTCCTCGTTCATTGCTACGCTCATTGCCACGCTAATTGCTACGCTCATTGCCACGCTCATTGCCAAGCTCATTGCCACGCTCATTGCCACGCTCATTGCCACGCTCATTGCCACGCTCGTTGCCACGCTCGTTGCCACGATAATTGCCTCGCTCATTACCATGCTCATTGCCACGCTCATTCCCACGCTCATTGCTAAGCTCATTGCTACGCTCATTGCTACGCTCATTGCTACGCTCATTCCTACGCTCAATGCCACGCTCATTGCCACGCTCATTGTCACGATAATTGCCACGCTCATTGCAACGCTCATTGCCACGCTGATTGCCACGCTCATTGCAACGCTCATTGCCACGCTCATTGCCACACTCATTGCTACTCTCATTGCCACGATACTTGCCACCGTCATTGCCTGCGCTAATTGCCCCGCTCAATGCCCCGCTCATTGCCCCGCTCATTGCCTCGCTCATTGCCACGCTCATTGCTACGCTCATTGCCACGCTCGTTGCCACACTCGTTGCCACACTCGTTGCCACACTCGTTGCCACGCTTATTGCTACGCTCATTGTCACGCTCATTTCCACGCTCATTGCCACGCTCATTGCCACGCTCAATGCCACGCTCATTCCCCCGCTCATTGCTCCGCTCATTGCCTCGCTCATTGCCACGCTCATTGCTACGCTCATTGCCACGCTCAATGCCACGCTCATTTCCACGCTCATTGCCACGCTCAATGGCACGCTCATTGCTACGCTCATTGACAACTTACAAGCCAATGAAAACATCCCCAGTCCCCCCCCCCTATAACAAGTTAATGCACCTAAGCAGAGCGTCATCTTGGTATTATTGTTATGCACCTCTCTCATTGCTCCGCTCATTGACAACTTACAAGCCAATGAAAACATCCCCAGTCCCCCCCCCCCTATAACAAGTTAATGCACCTAAGCAGAGCGTCATCTTGGTATTATTGTTATGCACCTCTGCAGTCTTTATTTCAATGCATTTATCCTTACATCTGAGCTTAGTAACAAAAAATTGCCGTGATGAAAGAACAAAATTGTTGATCAAATCTGCCTGTTAACAAAACACATGTTTAAAGAACACAATTTAGATTTCTTTTTTTAAAATGTGTTTCATTCACAATCTAACGTATATCTGATTAACCGAACTTACATTCGTGACCTTCTTTATGTTTAGTGAGGATAACTCGTCTGATAAATGGACATTTTGAAACTGCCATGGATTTTGGCGGAAATTTTTCACCGTTATTGGATTAGATTACAGGTCTTGACGTCTGCTATGACCACGAGAGGAGAAAGGAATATATCATTTATAGAAACATAGGAAATAAGTTTGTCAATTTTGATATCTGAGATTCCTTTTTCTTACAAGTCCAAAAGGCAACAGTATGTGGCATCAATGTGACATCAATGTGACATCAATGTGACATCAATGTGACATCAATGTGACATCAATGTGACATCAATGTAACATCAATGTGACATCAATGTGACATCAATGTGACATCAATGTGGCATCAATGTGACATCAATGTGACATCAATGTGACATCAATGTGACATCAATGTGGCATCAATGTGACATCAATGTGACATCAATGTGACATCAATGTGACATCAATGTGACATCAATGTGACATCAATGTGACATCAATGTGACATCAATGTGACATCAATGTGACATCAATGTGACATCAATGTGACATCAATGTGACATCAATGTGACATCAATGTGACATCAATGTGACATCAATGTGACATCAATGTGACATCAATGTGACATCAATGTGACATCAATGTGACATCAATGTGACATCAATGTGACATCAATGTGACATCAATGTGACATCAATGTGACATCAATGTGACATCAATGTGACATCAATGTGACATCAATGTGACATCAATGTGACATCAATGTGACATCAATGTGACATCAATGTGACATCAATGTGACATCAATGTGACATCAATGTGACATCAATGTGACATCAATGTGACATCAATGTGACATCAATGTGACATCAATGTGACATCAATGTGACATCAATGTGACATCAATGTGACATCAATGTGACATCAATGTGACATCAATGTGACATCAATGTGACATCAATGTGACATCAATGTGACATCAATGTGACATCAATGTGACATCAATGTGACATCAATGTGACATCAATGTGACATCAATGTGACATCAATGTGACATCAATGTGACATCAATGTGACATCAATGTGACATCAATGTGACATCAATGTGACATCAATGTGACATCAATGTGGCATCAATGTGGCATCAATGTGACATCAATGTGACATCAATGTGGCATCAATGTGGCATCAATGTGACATCAATGTGACATCAATGTGGCATCAATGTGACATCAATGTGACATCAATGTGACATTAATGTGACATCAATGTGACATCAATGTGGCATCAATGTGACATCAATGTGACATCAATGTGACATCAATGTAACATCAATGTGGCATCAATGTGACATCAATGGGGCATCAATGTGACATCAATGTGACATCAATGTGACATCAATGTAACAACAATGTGGCATCAATGTGACATCAATGTGGCATCAATGTGACATCAATGTGACATCAATGTGACATCAATGTGACATCAATGTGACATCAATGTGACATCAATGTGACATCAATGTGACATCAATGTGACATCAATGTGACATCAATGTGACATCAATGTGACATCAATGTGACATCAATGTGACATCAATGTGACATCAATGTGACATCAATGTGACATCAATGTGACATCAATGTGACATCAATGTGACATCAATGTGACATCAATGTGGCATCAATGTGACATCAATGTGACATCAATGTGACATCAATGTGACATCAATGTGACATCAATGTGGCATCAATGTGGCATCAATGTGACATCAATGTGACATCAATGTGGCATCAATGTGGCATCAATGTGGCATCAATGTGGCATCAATGTGGCATCAATGTGACATCAATGTGACATCAATGTGACATCAATGTGACATCAATGTGACATCAATGTGGCATCAATGTGACATCAATGTGACATATCATTTTCTTGAATCCATGTCTAATTTTATTTTGTTGCGAATCTAACTATGAGATCACTCTCGTGAATGTTGAATCAGAAATCGAGTGCAGCCACGGCTCCTTATCGAAATAGGTTGCGAGGTTGGGGGGGGGGGAGCGCTCAGCGTGCTGCACCCTAGAAAATTTTGAATAAATTAAAATATCTTGGTATACAGTTGGCGCATACCAGAATGCTGTTTCGTAGCTTTCTACTCTTAATCGAAGAGTTACACAAGTGTTACACTAGAGTTACACTAGAGTTGTACTAGAGCTACCCTAGAGCTACACCAGAGTTACACCAGAGTTACACCAGAGTTACACCAGAGTTACACCAGAGTTACACTGGCGCTACACTAGAGTTACACCAGTTACACCAGAGTTACACCAGAGTTACACCGGAGTTACACCAGAGTTACACTAGAGCTACACTAGAGTTTCACTAGAGTTAAACTAGAGTTACACTAGCGCTACACTAGAGTTACAATAGGATTACAATAGAGACGCTTGTGAACTATTTACGCACCCCTATGCCTGTTTGTGACCATACGACATACGAGCCCTATGGTATACATAGATTTAAGGTGATGCTTTTCTTCAAAATTTTGATTTACGATATAAGGTCACCAATTTAATTTGATTAAAAAAAAAAGTCAAAATAAAAGATAAAGGCGCCTTTTGACATTTGTGTTTGTGTGTGTGTGTGTTTGTGTGTGTGTGTGTGTGTTTGTGTGTGTGTGTGTGGGCGGGAGTGGGGGGGGGGCTCTTTTGCTATCTAAGCTTTACTCCCGTGCGTGCCTGGTTTTAAACCGAAATAGATCCAACCACAGTCGACCATGCTAATGTCTCTCAACAGAGTGCTACGATGTCCCCCATCTTCGTGGATGGACATTTGTTCGATGGACATTTGTTGGATGGACATTTGCTGGATGGACATTTGTTAGATGGACATTTGTTAATTGGACATTTGTTAGATGGACATTTGTTGGATGGACATTTGTTGGATGGACATTTGTTAGATGGGCATTTGTTAGATGGATATTTGTTAGACGGACATTTGTTGGATGGACATTTGTTGAATGGACATTTGTTGGATGGACATTTGTTAGATGGACATTTGTTGTATGGACATTTGTTGGATGGACATTTGTTGGATTGACATTTGTTAGATGGACATTTGTTGGATGGACATTTGTTAGATGGACATTTGTTAGATGGACATTTGTTAGATGGACATTTGTTAGATGGACATTTGTTAGATGGACATTTGTTAGATGGACATTTGTTGGATGGACATTTGTTGGATGGACATTTGTTAGATGGACATTTGTTGGATGGACATTTGTTGGATGGACATTTGTTAGATGGACATTTGTTAGATGGACATTTGTTAGATGGGTATTTGTTGGATGGACATCTATTTTCTGTAAATGATACAACCTATTAGCCTAAAATGACCTCACCCTCTGACCTTGTAGCCTCGCATGCTCTAACAAGCTGATCTTACCCTAGATATTAGTGTACACAATACCCTATACATTAGTAAGTTTAACACCCTAGATATTAGTGTACACAATACCATATACATTAGTAAGTATAACACCCTAGATATTAGTGTACACAATACGCTATACATTAGTAAGTATAACATCCTAGATGTCAGTGTACACAATACCCTATACATTAGTAAGTATAACACCCTAAATATTAGTGTACACAATACCCTATACATTAGTAAGTATTACACCCTAGATATTAGTGTACACAATACGCTGTACATTAGTAAGTATTACACCCTAGATATAAGTGTACACAATACCCTATACATTTGTAAGTTTAACACCCTAGATAACACCACATAGAAAAACTTCAGAAGTCACAAAACTCAGCATGCAGACTCATTTTTAAATCAAAGAAACACGACCACATTCAACCACACATGCGGCAACTCCACTGACTTCCAATATCCTCTCGCATCAAATACAAGTCTGCCAATCTTTGCTTCAACTCGTTCACTGACCCTCACTTTCCTGTCTATCTCTCTGAACTGTTGCTTCCTTACATCCCCACAAGACAACTACGTTCTTCCATTGACAATAGAACCCTCTCAATCCCAAGAACTAAAACTAAGACCATCGGTGAACGCTCCTTCTGCTTCCATGGGCCCACGTTCTGGAACCAGCTCCCCTTCCATATACGTCATAGTGAAACCTCGTCCATTTTCAAAAAGTCCCTTAAAACTCATCTGTTTAGGTCCGCCTATGACCTGTGATGCACCCTCCTTGCCCTACCTAATTTTCTGTTTCGGTTTAATCCTGAAGTGTCAAAGTGTCCTCTTTTTATAGCCATTTTCATTGTTTCTATAGAATAGTAGTTACTATCCTAGTGTCTCATTTGTATTTACTTAGTTTACATGTTTTAATAATTGTAAAGCGCTTAGAGCTTTATGATAAGCGCTATATAAAAATGCCTAAATAAATAAATAAATAAATATTAGTGTACACAATACCCTATACATTAGTAGGTATAACACCCTAGATATTAGTGTACACAATACGCTATACATTAGTAAGTATAACATCCTAGATGTCAGTGTACACAATAACCTATACATTATTAAGTATAACACCCTAGATATTAGTGTACACAATACCCTATACATTAGTAAGTTTAACACCCTAGATATTAGTGTACACAATACCCTATACATTAGTAAGTTTAAGACCCTAGATTTTAGTGTACACAATACGCTATACATTAGTAAGTATTAAACCCTAGATGTCAGTGTACACAATACGCTATACATTAGTAAGTATAACACCCTAGATATTAGTGTACACAATACGCTATACATTAGTAAGTATTACACCCTAGATATTAGTGTACACAATACCCTATACATGACTAAGCGCCATGCAGACGACTACATCAGTACTCCAAAGTACCGCTAAAACCTTGTCCTCATCCAGTATGACAGAGATCCATGTGTAAATGGGGAACGTTCCACTAGCAGCCACTGTGTACACGGCACTGTTCAACCCATCAACATCCTGGCGCTCAAAGCGTTTTTTGTACACCTGGAACCTGGGAACAATAAATTCAGGTGACAACGGAACAGACATACAATCGAACATAAGTACATAGTCACGCCCCTCGCCAAAAGTCGTTTTCGGTGACCAGGTCATGAACCTCTTCCCCCCCCCCCCCCCCCCCCCCCCCCCTTGGAAAAGCCTGTACGTCGTAGCAGTGGTGAGACGGTAACATACAATACCACATTTGAACATATCAGTACAATACCACATTTGAACATATCAGTACAATACCACATTTGAACATATCAGTACAATACCACATTTGAACATATCAGTACAATACCACATTTAAACATATCAGTACAATACCACATTTGAACATATCAGTACAATACCACATTTGAACATATCAGTACAATACCACATTTGAACATATCAGTACAATACCACATTTGAACATATCAGTACGGGGGACGTTGAGACATACAAGCACAAATGGGGCAACCTGTTACACGCAGTTACCACATGAAGTCCTCCTTAAGTCATTCCTCTTGCCCTTATACAACGTAACACCTTCCTGCTTGTCCCGTTATCTCGGTATTTCCAACTCCCCCCCCCCAAATCCCTTCCAATAAAAAGTATCCAGATACCGTTGTGTATTTTTGCTCCAGCCAGACGAGTCTGTGTGGCGTATCATGTGGTAGGTGCCAATCTTGCTGGGTTTACTGTAGATGGTCAAGTTTTTGTGGAGGCTCCTGTAAGTTGGAGTTGAATGCAATTCGATGAATGCCATCAATGGGTGCCATCAATGAATGTCATCAATGAATGCCATCAATGAATGCCATCAATGAATGTCATCAATGAATGCCATCAATGAATGTCATCAATGAATGCCATCAATGAATGTCATCAATGAATGCCATCAATGAATGCCATAATTATTTGTCATCAGTAAATGCCTTCAATAAATGCTAACAATGAAACGATTTAGTTACAACAAAAAACAACATGTGTTCCATTAAAAAAAAAAATAAAGATAAATAAAACTAATGATTAACTTACCTGCCTCAAAGGTGATAATCCTCAAACCCCACCGATTCAACTCACCTGTCTCTGAGGTCGTCATCTTCTGCCCCCCAGCCGAAGTACATGTTGGAGGCCCCGTTAATGAGTTTGAACTGTTCCCTAGTGAAGCTAACAACCCCGCCGAACAAGCCACTGTAGAGCGTTCTGTCGGAAACAAGACACATTATACTGTTTACTCTAGAGCAGTGTTTAGTTGGTCAGATCTGTGGACACATTAAACTGTTCACTCTAGAGCAGTGTTTAGTTTGTCAGACCTGTGGACACATTAAACTGTTCACTCTAGAGCAGTGTTTAGTTTGTCAGACCGGTGGACACATTAAACTGTTCACTCTAGAGCAGTGTTTAGTTTGTCAGACCGGTGGACACATGAAACTGTTCACTCTAGAGCAGTGTTTAGTTTGTCAGACCGGTGGACACATGAAACTGTTCACTCTAGAGCAGTGTTTAGTTTGTCAGACCGGTGGACACATTAAACTGTTCACTCTAGAGCAGTGTTTAGTTTGTCAGACCGGTGGACACATTAAACTGTTCACTCTAGAGCAGTGTTTAGTTTGTCAGACCGGTGGACACATTAAACTGTTCACTCTAGAGCAGTGTTTAGTTTGTCAGACCGGTGGACACATTAAACTGTTCACTCTAGAGCAGTGTTTAGTTTGTCAGACCGGTGGACACATTAAACTGTTCACTCTAGAGCAGTGTTTAGTTTGTCAGACCGGTGGACACATTAAACTGTTCACTCTAGAGCAGTGTTTAGTTTGTCAGACCGGTGGACACATTAAACTGTTCACTCTAGAGCAGTGTTTAGTTTGTCAGACCGGTGGACACATTAAACTGTTCACTCTAGAGCAGTGTTTAGTTTGTCAGACCGGTGGACACATTAAACTGTTCACTCTAGAGCAGTGTTTAGTTTGTCAGACCGGTGGACACATTAAACTGTTCACTCTAGAGCAGTGTTTAGTTTGTCAGACCGGTGGACACATTAAACTGTTCACTCTAGAGCAGTGTTTAGTTTGTCAGACCGGTGGACACATTAAACTGTTCACTCTAGAGCAGTGTTTAGTTTGTCAGACCGGTGGACACATTAAACTGTTCACTCTAGAGCAGTGTTTAGTTTGTCAGACCGGTGGACACATTAAACTGTTCACTCTAGAGCAGTGTTTAGTTTGTCAGACCGGTGGACACATTAAACTGTTCACTCTAGAGCAGTGTTTAGTTTGTCAGACCGGTGGACACATTAAACTGTTCACTCTAGAGCAGTGTTTAGTTTGTCAGACCGGTGGACACATTAAACTGTTCACTCTAGAGCAGTGTTTAGTTTGTCAGACCGGTGGACACATTAAACTGTTCACTCTAGAGCAGTGTTTAGTTTGTCAGACCGGTGGACACATTATACTGTTCACTCTAGAGCAGTGTTTAGTTTGTCAGACCGGTGGACACATTAAACTGTTCACTCTAGAGCAGTGTTTAGTTTGTCAGACCGGTGGACACATGAAACTGTTCACTCTAGAGCAGTGTTTAGTTTGTCAGACCGGTGGACACATGAAACTGTTCACTCTAGAGCAGTGTTTAGCTTGTCAGACCGGTGGACATATTAAACTGTTCACTCTAGAGCAGTGTTTAGTTTGTCAGACCGGTGGACACATTAAACTGTTCACCCTAGAGCAGTGTTTAGTTGGTCAGACTGGTGGACACTTTAAACTGTTCACTCTAGAGCAGTGTTTAGTTTGTCAGACCGGTGGATACATTAAACTGTTCACTCTAGAGCAGTGTTTAGTTTGTCAGACCGGTGGACACATCAAACTGTTCACTCTAGAGCAGTGTTTAGTTTGTCAGACCGGTGGACACATTAAACTGTTCACTCTAGAGCAGTGTTTAGTTTGTCAGACCGGTGTACACATTAAACTGTTCACTGTAGAGCAGTGTTTGTCAGACCGGTGGACACATGAAACTGTTCACTCTAGAGCAGTGTTTAGTTTGTCAGACCGGTGGACACATGAAACTGTTCACTCTAGAGCAGTGTTTAGTTTGTCAGACCGGTGGACACTTTAAACTCTTCACTCTAGAGCAGTGTTTAGTTGGTGAGACCTGTGGACACATTAAACTGTTCACTCTAGAGCAGTGTTTAGTTTGTCAGACCAGTGGACACATTAAACTGTTCACTCTAGAGCAGTGTTTAGTTTGTCAGACCGGTGGACACATTAAACTGTTCACTCTAGAGCAGTGTTTAGTTTGTCAGACCGGTGGACACATTAAACTGTTCACTCTAGAGCAGTGTTTAGTTTGTCAGACCGGTGGACACATCAAACTGTTCACTCTAGAGCAGTGTTTAGTTTGTCAGACCGGTGGACACATTAAACTGTTCACTCTAGAGCAGTGTTTAGTTTGTCAGACCGGTGTACACATTAAACTGTTCACTGTAGAGCAGTGTTTAGTTTGTCAGACCGGTGGACACTTTAAACTGTTCACTCTAGAGCAGTGTTTAGTTTGTCAGACCGGTGGACACATTAAACTGTTCACTTTAGAGCAGTGTTTAGTTTGTCAGACCGGTGGACACATGAAACTGTTCACTCTAGAGCAGTGTTTAGTTTGTCAGACCGGTGGACACATGAAACTGTTCACTCTAGAGCAGTGTTTAGTTTGTCAGACCGGTGGACACATTAAACTGTTCACTCTAGAGCAGTGTTTAGTTTGTCAGACCGGTGGACACATTTCGGGATTTCACCGGGGACCGGTGGCCGATTTGATTAATTATGTCTACTTTTTTATTTGACTATTGATATTCTTGTTGTGCGGACTGGCAACATAAGTCTCGCGGACCGATGCCGGTCCCCAGACCACCGTTTTGGGGGAACGCTGCTCTATAGAGGTCTGTAAGAAGCAGACAATTATGACAAAAGACGCCATTTTATACATAATATTTCCTAATAAAACATTTTGGGAGCCACAGTTATGTGTTTTTTTTAAAATGCTGGCATATCTTGTAAAGAGTATACAGTTGTCACAAGAGATTAATCTTATCCTAAAATATCCTTTATTTATGATATAACAACAATAGTTGTTTATAAATAACTACATTTGGCATGTCGCTGCGATGTTACATTAAGAAATGGCGTCAGCGGGCCGTCGAACTTGCGCTCTTTATGCCCTCCCCAAAACACCCCTCCCCAAGCCGGTATCGTCGGGGATGTCCCTTTGTCAGGACAGCCCCCACCCGAGTCTTCTCGACCAGGTCTCCGCCGGGGGCCGTCCTAACCCAAAGACACCCGGTCGGTCCGACACTGTGTTTGCACAGGAGTCGGGATGGAAAATTTACGTCCTGATATCTTCCCCCACCCACCCCGGGGAAGCGTTAGACGCCCTGTACGAGGGGACTCTACAGTGGGGTTTCCACAACGCAACTAATTCACTTAGTTCAAACAGCGGCATGCCCTACACACCTACTACTTTGTTTTGTTATTGACGTCCCCAGTTAACTCTGTGACACGTTCTCCCAATCCTTTTGGCCCATCGTCTCTGATTGGGAAAGTTTGTTTAGGTTTCCAGGAGGGTTTACATTATACTACATAGAGGGGGAATTACTCTTCATTATATATATATGTGCGGTGGTGTGTATGTTTTCGTGTATTCCTAATCACATACTCACGAGTTATTGAATTTGTCGAGGGCCGAGGAGAAATGGAGAGGGCTTGTCTGGTTGCACCTGTACATGTTCCTGTCATCAGTGGGCAGCATGTCCACATCGTGGAGAATGAAGCAGTCGTACTTGTTGATTTTCAGGGCCTCCAAGAAGCCAGCATTAAACAGAAGCCCTTTATTGTAGGTCTGACCTGGGAGCTGCAATGTTTAAAGTCTAGCCTTAAATAGATGTCATTTTACAGTAGGTAAAACCCCGAGCCAAGTCTCAATGATGTTGTGTTTGGGATGGGTTGGGGGTGCTCAGTCGCTCGTCTAGGCAATGGGCATGTATTTTGTCAACACACTATCTGTTCGGCTCTCCCCTTCAATATGAGTCCCATATGACCCACAAGCAGAGGCGTACCAAGGGCGTGGCAAGATTTTATTATTTTTTAAAATTCGTTTGGCTTATAAAGGTAAGTTTGAGCTGTATTAAGACAGTGCAGTACATGGGTGTCTACCTAGACAGAAGACTAACCTTAGAAAGTCACATTAACATGCTATGCAAAGCGATTTTTCTAGAGCTGCGCAGGATTAGTCACATCAGGCCCTTCCTAACAATTGATGCAACAAAGAGGCTGATAACTGCATTTGTGCTATCACGCATGGACTATTGCAATGCTCTCATGGTGGGTCTTCCAGCTACGCTCCTGGATAAAATTCAGATAGCACAGAATAATGCGGCTCGCATTCTTCTCCGCAAACGCAAGTTCGACCATGCAAAAACACTTCTGAGAGAGTTGCATTGGCTGCCGGTGCGTGCTCGCAAAGAGTACAAAATCGCAACTTTGTGCTACCGCTGCTTACATGACCTGGCGCCGTCCTATCTGAAAGAGCAGCTGACGCCTTATGTACCCACTAGAGAGCCCCGCTCATCCGATAGGGGCAAATTCTTGAGACTTGCGGAAAGCGCACTTTTGCATTTGCTGGTCCAATAATTTGGAACGCCCTTCCTGTCGCTCTCAGAAACAACCAGACACTGGAGTCCTTTAAAACCGATTTAAAGACACATTTATTTCGCAAACACCTTCTGTGATGATTGACTACCATATTTTCCATTTAATGCATATTAGCTGTGTTGCTCCGGGTTGAAATGTGTAGAAAGACTTTGACATTGTATACTTGTAATTAGTTTTTGTAGTGTTGCGTTTATTTTAAATGTGGTAAATTATAGATTTGTTTTTTGTTGACTTTGTACCGCGCTTCGAGCATTCGAAGCGTGTTTTTGAAATACCCTTTATTATTATTATTAAGGGCCATACAGTAAGTTACAGTTGTATTGAATAGATGGCCTAAATGCCCTCCGGTAAGTTAAAGTTGTATTGAATAGATTGCCTAAATGCTCTCCGGTAAGTTAGAGTTGTATTGAATAGATGGCCTAAATGCGCTCCGGTAATTTTGAGCTCAATGGAATAGATGGCCTAAATGCCATCTGGTAAGTTAGAGATGTATTGAATTGATGGCCTAAATGCCCTCTGGTTAGATAGAATTGTATTGAATAGATGACCTAAATGCCCTTTTATTAGTTAGAGTTGTATTGAATAGATGGCCTAAATGCCATCCAATAAGTTAGAGTTGTATTGAATAGATGGCCTAAATGCCGTCAGGTAAGTTAGAGTTGTATTGAATAGATGGCCTAAATGCCCTCCGGTAATTTTGGGTTGTATTGAATAGATGGCCTGAATGCCATCCGGTAAGTTAGGGTTGTATTGAATAGATGGCCTAAATGCCCTCCGGTAAGTTAGAGTTGTATTGAATAGATGGCCTAAATGAGCTCCGGTAATTTTGAGCTATATGGAATAGATGGCCTAAATGCCATCTGGTAAGTTAGAGTTTTATTGAATGGATGGCCTGAATGCCATCCAGTAAGTTAGAGTTGTATTGAATAGATGGCCTAAATGCCATCCAGTAAGTTAGAGGTGTATTGAATAGATGGCCTAAATTCCCTCCGATTAGTTAGAGTTGTATTGTATAGATGGCCTAAATGCCATTCAGTAAGTTAGAGTTGTATTGAATAGATGGCCTAAATGCCCTTCGGTAATTTTGGGTTGTATTGAATAGATGGCCTGAATGCCCTCGGGTAAATTAGAGTTGTATTGAATAGATGGCCTAAATGAGCTCCGGTAATTTTGAGCTATATGGAATAGATGGCCTAAATGCCATCTGGTAAGTTAGAGTTTTATTGAATGGATGGCCTGAATGCCATCCAGTATGTTAGGGTTGTATTGAATAGATGGCCTAAATGCCTTCCGGTAATTTAGAGCTATATGGAATAGATGGTCTAAATGCCATCTGGTAAGTTAGAGTTGTATTGAATAGATGGCCTAAATGCCCTCCGATTAATTAGAGTTGTATTGAATAGATGGCCTAAATGCCATCCACTAAGTTAGAGTTGTATTGAATAGATGGCCTAAATGCCATCCAGTAAGTTAGAGGTGTATTGAATAGATGGCCTAAATGCCCTCCGATTAGTTAGAGTTGTATTGAATAGATGGCCTAAATGCCCTCAGGTAAGTTAGGGTTGTATTGAATAGATGACCTAAATGCCCTCCGGTAATTTAGAGCTATATTGAATAGATGGCCTAAATGCCATCTGGTAAGTTAGAGTTGTATTGAATAGATGTCCTAAATGCCATCCAGGAAGTTAGAGTTGTATTGAATAGCTGCCCTAAATGCCCTCCGATTAGTTCGAGTTGAATGGAATAGATGGGTTAAATAACCTCTGGTAATTTAGAGCTATATGGAAT
>CAXITT010000307.1:315117-341528 GCA_964033795.1 Lymnaea stagnalis | reverse complement strand
TCGAGTTGAATGGAATAGATGGGTTAAATAACCTCTGGTAATTTAGAGCTATATGGAATAGATGGCCTAAATGCCATTTGGTAAGTCAGAGTTGTATTGAATAGATGGCCTAAATGCCCTCCGGTAATTTAGAGCTATATGGAATAGATGGTCTAAATGCCATCTGGTAAGTTAGAGTTGTATTGAATAGATGGCCTAAATGCCCTCCGATTAATTAGAGTTGTATTGAATAGATGGCCTAAATGCCATCCAGTAAGTTAGAGTTGTATTGAATAGATGGCCTAAATGCCATCCAGTAAGTTAGAGGTGTATTGAATAGATGGCCTAAATGCCCTCCGGTAAGTTCGGGTTGTATGGAATAGATGGCCTAAATGCCCTCCGGTAATTTAGAGCTATATTGAATAGATGGCCTAAATGCCATCTGATAAGTTAGAGTTGTATTGAATAGATGGCCTAAATGCCATCCAGGAAGTTAGAGTTGTATTGAATAGCTGCCCTAAGTGCCCTCCGATTAGGTCGAGTTGAATGGAATAGATGGGTTAAATAACCTCTGGTAATTTAGAGCTATATGGAATAGATGGCCTAAATGCCATTTGGTAAGTCAGAGTTGTATTGAATAGATGGCCTAAATGCCCTCCGGTTAGTTTGAGTTGTATTGAATAGATGGCCTAAATGAGCTTTGGTAATTTTGAGCTATATGGAATAGATGGCCTAAATGCCATTAAGTAAGTTAGGGTTGTATTGAATAGATGGCCTAAATGCCATCCAGGAAGTTAGAGTTGTATTGAATAGCTGCCCTAAGTGCCCTCCGATTAGGTCGAGTTGAATGGAATAGATGGGTTAAATAACCTCTGGTAATTTAGAGCTATATGGAATAGATGGCCTAAATGCCATTTGGTAAGTCAGAGTAGTATTGAATAGATGGCCTAAATGCCCTCCGGTTAGTTTGAGTTGTATTGAATAGATGGCCTGAATGCCATCCAGTAAGTTAGAGTTGTATTGAATAGATGGCCTAAATGCCATTAAGTAAGTTAGGGTTGTATTGAATAGATGGCCTAAATGCCTTCCGGTAATTTAGAGCTATATGGAATAGATATTCAAAATGCCATCTGGTAAGTTAGAGTTGTATTGAATAGATGGCCTAAATGCCCTCCGATTAATTAGAGTTGTATTGAATAGATGGCCTAAATGCCATCCACTAAGTTAGAGTTGTATTGAATAGATGGCCTAAATGCCCTCAGGTAAGTTAGGGTTGTATTGAATAGATGGCCAAAATGCCCTCCGGTAATTTAGAGCTATATTGAATAGATGGCATAAATGCCATCTGGTAAGTTAGAGTTGTATTGAATAGATGTCCTAAATGCCATCCAGGAAGTTAGAGTTGTATTGAATAGCTGCCCTAAATGCCCTCCGATTAGTTCGAGTTGAATGGAATAGATGGGTTAAATAACCTCTGGTAATTTAGAGCTATATGGAATAGATGGCCTAAATGCCATTTGGTAAGTCAGAGTTGTATTGAATAGATGGCCTAAATGCCCTCTGGTTAGTTAGAGTTGTATTGAATAGATGGCCTAAATGCCCTCCGGTAAGTTCGGGTTGTATGGAATAGATGGCCTAAATGCCCTCCGGTAATTTAGAGCTATATTGAATAGATGGCCTAAATGCCATCTGGTAAGTTAGAGTTGTATTGAATAGATGGCCTAAATGCCTTCCGATTAATTAGAGTTGTATTGAATAGATGGCCTAAATGCCCTCCGATTAGTTAGAGTTGTATTGAATAGATGGCCTAAATGCCCTCAGGTAAGTTAGGGTTGTATTGAATAGATGGCCTAAATGCCCTCCGGTAATTTAGAGCTATATTGAATAGATGGCCTAAATGCCATCTGGTAAGTTAGAGTTGTATTGAATAGATGGCCTAAATGCCATCCAGGAAGTTAGAGTTGTATTGAATAGCTGCCCTAAATGCCCTCCGATTAGTTCGAGTTGAATGGAATAGATGGGTTAAATAACCTCTGGTAATTTAGAGCTATATGGAATAGATGGCCTAAATGCCATTTGGTAAGTCAGAGTTGTATTGAATAGATGGCCTAAATGCCCTCCGATAAGTTAGAGTTGTATTGAATAGATGGCCTAAATGCCCTCCGTTAAGTTAGAGTTGTATTAAATAGATGCCCGAAATGCCCTCCGGTAAATTAGAGTTGTATTTAATAGATGGCCTAAATGCCCTCCGGTAAGTTAGGGTTGTATTGAATAGATGACATAAATGCCCTTTTATTAGTTAGAGTTATATTGAATAGATGGCCTAAATGCCATCCGATAAGTTAGAAATGTATTGAATAGATGGCCTAAATGCCCTCCGGTAAGTTAGAGTTGTATTGAATAGATGGCCTAAATGCCCTTCGGTAATTTTGGGTTGTATTGAATAGATGGCCTGAATGCCCTCGGGTAAATTAGAGTTGTATTGAATAGATGGCCTAAATGAGCTCCGGTAATTTTGAGCTATATGGAATAGATGGCCTAAATGCCATCTGGTAAGTTAGAGTTTTATTGAATGGATGGCCTGAATGCCATCCAGTAAGTTAGAGTTGTATTGAATAGATGGCCTAAATGCCATCCGGTAAGTTAGAGTTGTATTGAATAGATGGCCTAAATGCCATCCGGTAAGTTAGAGTTGTATTGAATAGATGGCCTAAATGCCATCCGGTAAGTTAGAGTTGTATTGAATAGATGGCCTAAATGCCATCCGGTAAGTTAGAGTTGTATTGAATAGATGGCCTAAATGCCCTCCGGTAATTTAGAGCTATATGGAATAGATGGCCTAAATGCCATCTGGTAAGTTAGAGTTGTATTGAATTGATGGCCTAAATGCCCTCTGGTTAGATAGAGTTGTATTGAATAGATGACGTAAATGCCCTTTTATTAGTTAGAGTTGTATTGAATAGTTGGCCTAAATGCCATCCAATAAGTTAGAGTTGTATTGAATAGATGGTCTAAATGCCCTCCGGTAAGTTAGAGTTGTATTGAATAGATGGCCTAAATGCCCTCCGGTAATTTTGGGTTGTATTGAATAGATGGCCTAAATGCCCTCCGGTAAGTTAGGGTTGTATTGAATAGATGGCCTAAATGCCCTCCGGTAAGTTAGAGTTGTATTGAATAGATGGCCTAAATGAGCTCCGGTAATTTTGAGCTATATGGAAAAGATGGCCTAAATGCCATCTGGAAAGTTAGAGTTGTATTGAATGGATGGCCTGAATGCCATCCAGTAAGTTAGAGTTTTATTGAATAGATGGCCTAAATGCCATTCAGTAAGTTAGGGTTGTATTGAATAGATGGCCTAAATGCCCTCCGGTAATTTAGAGCTATATGGAATAGATGGTCTAAATGCCATCTGGTAAGTTAGAGTTGTATTGAATAGATGGGCTAAATGCCCTCCGATTAATTAGAGTTGTATTGAATAGATGGCCTAAATGCCATCCAGTAAGTTAGAGTTGTATTGAATAGATGGCCTAAATGCCCTCCGGTAAGTTAGAGTTGTATTGAATAGATGGCCTAAATGCCCTCCGGTAATTTAGAGCTATATTGAATAGATGGCCTAAATGCCATCTGGTAAGTTAGAGTTGTATTGAATAGATGGCCTAAATGCCATCCGGTAAGTTAGAGTTGTATTGAATAGATGGCCTAAATGCCCTCCGGTAAGTTAGAGTTGTATTGAATAGATGGCCTAAATGCCCTCCGGTAATTTAGAGCTATATTGAATAGATGGCCTAAATGCCATCTGGTAAGTTAGAGTTGTATTGAATAGATGGCCTAAATGCCATCCGGTAAGTTAGAGTTGTATTGAATAGATGGCCTAAATGCCCTCCGGTAAGTTAGAGTTGTATTGAATAGATGGCCTAAATGCCCTCCGGTAATTTAGAGCTATATTGAATAGATGGCCTAAATGCCATCTGGTAAGTTAGAGTTGTATTGAATAGATGGCCTAAATGCCATCCGGTAAGTTAGAGTTGTATTGAATAGATGGCCTAAATGCCATCCGGTAAGTTAGAGTTGTATTGAATAGATGGCCTAAATGCCATCCGGTAAGTTAGAGTTGTATTGAATAGATGGCCTAAATGCCATCCGGTAAGTTAGAGTTGTATTGAATAGATGGCCTAAATGCCCTCCGGTAATTTAGAGCTATATTGAATAGATGGCCTAAATGCCATCTGGTAAGTTAGAGTTGTATTGAATAGATGGCCTAAATGCCATCCGGTAAGTTAGAGTTGTATTGAATAGATGGCCTAAATGCCCTCCGGTAATTTAGAGCTATATTGAATAGATGGCCTAAATGCCATCTGGTAAGTTAGAGTTGTATTGAATAGATGGCCTAAATGCCATCCGGTAAGTTAGAGTTGTATTGAATAGATGGCCTAAATGCCATCCGGTAAGTTAGAGTTGTATTGAATAGATGGCCTAAATGCCATCCGGTAAGTTAGAGTTGTATTGAATAGATGGCCTAAATGCCATCCGGTAAGTTAGAGTTGTATTGAATAGATGGCCTAAATGCCATCCGGTAAGTTAGAGTTGTATTGAATAGATGGCCTAAATGCCATCCGGTAAGTTAGAGTTGTATTGAATAGATGGCCTAAATGCCATCCGGTAAGTTAGAGTTGTATTGAATAGATGGCCTAAATGCCATCCGGTAAGTTAGAGTTGTATTGAATAGATGGCCTAAATGCCATCCGGTAAGTTAGAGTTGTATTGAATAGATGGCCTAAATGCCATCCGGTAAGTTAGAGTTGTATTGAATAGATGGCCTAAATGCCATCCGGTAAGTTAGAGTTGTATTGAATAGATGGCCTAAATGCCATCCAGTAAGTTAGAGTTGTATTGAATAGATGGCCTTAATGCCATCCAGTAAGTTAGAGGTGTATTGAATAGATGGCCTAAATGCCCTCCGATTAGTTAGAGTTGTATTGAAAAGATGGCCTAAATGCCCTCCGGTAACTTAGGGTTGTATTGAATGGATGGCCTAAATGCCCTCCGGTAAGTTAGAGTTATATTAAATAGATGGCCTAAATGCCATCTGGTAAGTTAGAGTTGTATTGAATAGATGGCCTAAATGCCATCCGGTAATTTAGAGCTATATGGAATAGATGGTCTAAATGCCATCCAGTAAGTTAGAGTTGTATTGAATAGGTGGCCTAAATGCCCTCCGATTAGTTAGAGTTGTATTGAATAGATGGCCTAAATGCAATCCAGTAAGTTAGAGTTGTAATTAATAGATGGCATGAATTCCATCCAGTAAGTTAGAGTTGTATTGAATGGATGGCCTGAATGCCATTCAGTAAGTTAGAGTTGTATTAAATAGATGGCCTAAATGCCCTCCGATTAATTAGAGTTGTATTGAATAGATGGCCTAAATGCCATCCAGTAAGTTAGAGTTGTATTGAATAGATGGCCTAAATGCCATCCAGTAAGTTAGAGGTGTATTGAATAGATGGCCTAAATTCCCTCCGATTAGTTAGAGTTGTATTGTATAGATGGCCTAAATGCCATTCAGTAAGTTAGAATTGTATTGAATAGATGGCCTGTATGCCCTCCGGTAAGTTAGAGTTATATTGAATAGATGGCCTGAATGCCATCTGGTAAGTTAGAGTTGTATTGAATAGATGGCCTAAATGCCCTCCGGTAAGTTAGAGCTATATGGAATAGATGGTCTAAATGCCATCTGGTAAGTTAGAGTTGTATTGAATAGATGGCCTAAATGCCCTCCGATTAATTAGAGTTGTATTGAATAGATGGCCTAAATGCCATCCAGTAAGTTAGAGGTGTATTGAATAGATGGCCTAAATTCCCTCCGATTAGTTAGAGTTGTATTGTATAGATGGCCTAAATGCCATTCAGTAAGTTAGAATTGTATTGAATAGATGGCCTGTATGCCCTCCGGTAAGTTAGAGTTATATTGAATAGATGGCCTGAATGCCATCTGGTAAGTTAGAGTTGTATTGAATGAATAGTCTGAATGCCATCAAGTAAGTTAGAGTTGTATTGAATAGCTGCCCTAAATGCCCTCCGATTAGTTCGAGTTGTATGGAATAGATGGGTTAAATGACCTCTGGTAATTTAGAGCTATATGGAATAGATGGCCTAAATGCTATCTAGTAAGTTATAGTTGTATTGAATAGATGGCCTAAATGCCCTCCGTTATTTAGAGTTGTATTGAATAGATGGCCTAAATGCCCTCCGGTAATTTAGAGCTATATGGAATAGATGGTTTAAATGCCATCTGATAAGTTAGAGTTGTATTGAATAGATGGCCTAAATGCCCTCCGGTAAGTTAGGGTTTTATTGATTAGATGACCTAAATGCCCTCCGGTAATTTAGAGCTATATGGAATAGATGGTCTAAATGCCATCTGGTAAATAGAGTTGTATTGAATGGATGGCCTGAATGCCATTCAGTAAGTTAGAGTTGTATTTAATAGATGCCCTAATTGCCCTCCGGTTAGTTAGAGTTGTATTGAATTGATGGCCTAAATGCCCTCCGGTAAGTTAGTATTGTATTGAATTGATGGCCTAAATGCCCTCCGATTAGTTAGAGTTGTATTGAATAGATGGCCTAAATGCCCTCAGGTAAGTTAGGGTTGTATTGAATAGATGGCCTAAATGCCCTCCGGTAATTTAGAGCTATATTGAATAGATGGCCTAAATGCCATCTGGTAAGTTAGAGTTGTATTGAATAGATGGCCTAAATGCCATCCAGGAAGTTAGAGTTGTATTGAATAGCTGCCCTAAATGCCCTCCGATTAGTTCGAGTTGAATGGAATAGATGGGTTAAATAACCTCTGGTAATTTAGAGCTATATGGAATAGATGGCCTAAATGCCATTTGGTAAGTCAGAGTTGTATTGAATAGATGGCCTAAATGCCCTCTGGTTAGTTAGAGTTGTATTGAATAGATGACCTAAATGCCATCCGATAAGTTAGAGTTGTATTGAATAGATGGCCTAAATGCCCTCCGTTAAGTTAGAGTTGTATTAAATAGATGCCCGAAATGCCCTCCGGTAAATTAGAGTTGTATTTAATAGATGGCCTAAATGCCCTCCGGTAAGTTAGGGTTGTATTGAATAGATGACATAAATGCCCTTTTATTAGTTAGAGTTATATTGAATAGATGGCCTAAATGCCATCCGATAAGTTAGAAATGTATTGAATAGATGGCCTAAATGCCCTCCGGTAAGTTAGAGTTGTATTGAATAGATGGCCTAAATGCCCTTCGGTAATTTTGGGTTGTATTGAATAGATGGCCTGAATGCCCTCGGGTAAATTAGAGTTGTATTGAATAGATGGACTAAATAAGCTCCGGTAATTTTGAGCTATATGGAATAGATGGCCAAATGCCATCTGGTAAGTTAGAGTTGTATTGAATGGATGGCCTGAATGCCATCCAGTACGTTAGAGTTGTATTGAATAGATGGCCTAAATGCCCTCCGGTTAGTTAGAGTTGTATTGAATAGATGGCCTAAATGTGCTCCGGTAATTTTGAGCCATCTGGTTAGTTAGAGTTGTATTAAATGGATGGCCTTAATGCCATCCAGTAAGTTAGAGTTGTATTGAATAGATGCCCTAAATGCCCTCCTGTTAGTTAGAGTTGTATTGAATAGATGGCCTAAATGCCCTCTAGTAATTTAGAGCTATATGGAATAGATGGCGTAAATGCCATCAAGTAAGTTAGAGTTATTTTGAATAGATGGCCAAAATGTCCTCCGGTAAATTAGAGTTGTATTGAATTGATGGCCTTAATGCTCTCCGGTAAGTTAGTATTTATTGAATTGATGGCCTAAATGCCCTCTGGTTAGTTAGAGTTGTATTGAAAAGATGACCTAAATGTCCTTTAATTAGTTAGAGTTGTATTGAATAGATGGCCTAAATGCACTCCGATTAGTTAGAGTTGTATTGAATAGATGGCCTAAATGCCCTCCAGTAAGTTAGAGTTGTATTGAATAGGATGCCTAAATGCCCTCCGGTAAGTTAGGGTTGTATTGAATAGATGGCCTAAATGCCCTCCGGTAAGTTAGGGTTGTATTGAATAGATGGCCTAAATGCGCTACGGTAATTTTGAGCTATATGTATTGAATAGATGGCCTAAATGCCCTCTAGTAATTTAGAGCTATATGAAATAGATGGCCTAAATGCCATCTAGTAAGGTAGAGTTGTATTGAATAGATTGAGAAAAAGGCCTCCGGTTAATTAGACTTGTATTGAATTGATGGCCTTAATGCCCTCCGGTAAGTTAGTATTTTATTGAATTGGTGGCCTAAATGTCCTCTGGTTAGTTAGAGTTGTATTGAAAAGATGACCTAAATGCCCTTTTATTAGTTAGAGTTGTATTGAATAGATGGCCTAAATGCCATCCGGTACGTTATAGTTGTATTGAATAGATGGCCTAAATGCCCTCCGGTAAGTTAGAGTTGTATTGAATAGGATGCCTAAATGCCCTCCGGTAAGTTTGGGTTGTATTGAATAGATGGCCTAAATGCCCTCCGGTAAGTTAGGGTTGTATTGAATAGATGGCCTAAGTGCGCTTCGGTAATTTTGAGCTATATGGAATAGATGGCCTAAATGCCCTCCGGTAAGTTAGAGTTGTATTGAATAGGATGCCTAAATGCCTTCCGGTAAGTTAGGGTTGTATTGAATAGATGGCCTAAATGCCCTCCGGTAAGTTAGAGTTGTATTGAATAGATGGCCTAAATACCCTCCGGTAAGTTAGTGTTGTATTGAATATATAGCCTAAATGACCTCCGGTAAGTTAGTGTTGTATTGAATATATAGCCTAAATGCCATCCGGTAAGTTAGTGTTTTATTGAATATATAGCCTAAATGCCCTCCTGTAAGTTAGTGTTGTATTGAATATATAGCCTAAATGCCATCCGGTAAGTTTGTGTTGTATTGAATATATAGCCTAAATGCCATCCGGTAAGTTAGTGTTGTATTGAATATATAGCCTAAATGCCATCCGGTAAGTTAGTGTTGTATTGAATGCCATGGCCTAAATGCCATGCCAAAGTGGGATTTTACCAAATAGACTTTAAGTTTCCCTGTAGGCAAAATTTTGTTTTAGCCAATTATTTAGTGTTTTGTTCTGTTTGGTCCCCCGCATATCAAAGAAAATTTTTCTGCGTGTCTCGTTTCCAAATCACTGATGTAGTCATTAGGGCAACTGTCAATATCAATGTGATTTTTAATTACATTGTTTTAACCTGTGTGTTGACCTAGTTCTTTAGCATGTATGTTAACCTAGTTCTATAGCATGTGTGTCGACCTAGTTCTATAACATGTGTGTTGACCTAGTTCTATAGCATGTGTGTTGACCTAGTTATTTAGCATGTATGTTGACCTAGTTCTATAGCATGTGTGTTGACCTAGTTCTAGAGCATGTGTGTTTACCTAGTTCTAAAGCATTTGTTGACCTCGTTCTTAAGCATGTGTGTCGACCTAGTTCTATAACATGTGTGTTGACCTAATTCTATAGCATGTGTGTTGACCTAGTTCTATAGCATATGTGTTAGCCTTGTTCTTTAGTCGGTTTATTCACCTAGTTCTATACTGTGTGTGTTGACCTAGTTCTACATCATGTATTGACCTAGTTCTAAATGATGTTTTGACCTAGTTCTATAGCATGTGTGTTGACTTGGATCTTCAGTCTGTTTGTTCACCTAGTTCTATATCGTGTGTTTTCACTTAGTTCAAACAGCGGCATGCCCTACACACCTACTACTTTGTTTTGTTACTGACGTCCCCTGTTAACTCTGTGACACGTTCTACCAATCCTTTTGGCCCATCGTCTCTGATTGGGAAAGTTTGTTTAGGTTTCCAGGAGGGTTTACATTATACTACAGAGAGGGGGAATTACTCTTTAACTATTGAATTCCTATACTTTCTGTTCTGGAGGGTTCTGACTTCATCATTATTAATACGACGGTCGACTGTGACCGGCTGACTTACGAGACTTACCAGACTTACAGGAGCCCAACAAAAATAACACGCTTTTTCACTGTGTGTGTGGATTATTACTTATGCCTTTCTAGTATTCTACTAGTTCACTTCCTTGTTGTACTGCAATAGTATATAGCGTTTATTTCTGGGTATTTTATTTTTTATTTTTGTACATCCTTAATAATATTATTAAACTTATCATTGTTGATTTCGCACGCTTTGGTACAGTGTGTCTTATGTCCTGGTTGTTCAGTCCCTTGTCACGTATTGTTCATCAAACAAGCCACACCTGTCTTTGTGTCCTGGTTGTTCAGTCCCTTGTCACGTATTGTTCATCAAACAAGCCACATCTGTCTTTGTGTCCTGGTTGTTCAGTCCCTTGTCACGTAGTGTTCATCAAACAAGCCACATCTGTCTTTGTGTGTCCTGGTTGTTCAGTCCCTTGTCACCATGGGCACCCGCGAGGGGGGGGGGCAAGGGGGCACTCCCCCCTGGATTGATTGGATAAAATTTTTTTAGACGAAAGTAGACAAAAAATGTATTAAAGTAAAGAGAAAATAAAGAGAAAGTAACTAAGCTGATGTCCTGTCCGTTCGTTCACCATACAAATACGCTACAGTAAATTAAAACTACATTAAAACATTAATAAATTTTTTTTGCCCCCCCCCTGGAAAGTTAATTGATTTTTTTGCCCCCCCTCCCCTAGAAAGCTTTCTGCGGGCGCCCATGCTTGTCACGTCTTGTTCATCACACACGCCACATCTGTCTTTGTGTCCTGGTTGTTCAGTCTTTTGTCACGTATTGTTCATCAAACAAGCCACATCTTAAAACAGTTTATATTTCTAAAACCATATAACTACGTAACATTGCGTACAAATATGACTGTATTGAAATCTGCCTGCTCTGTCACATACAAACCTGCTCTATGACAAATATGGTGAAATCCACATTTTGTCTGATCAACATGGGAATGAGCACCGGAAGTAAGGTATGCAGGTGCTGCCACCTGTCCCTGTAAGGAATCAGGATGGCGGTTTTCTCGACTGGTTTGCAGACCTGAGGCACGTGGTGTCCACCATCTTGAAGCTCGGGGAATTGGGCGGCTATCTCGTGAGGTTCCATCGCGTTCATTTTTGGAACAAATGGACCGACTGGATAGGTCAAGGTAAAGTGTATTAACAGTATGAATGTATTAATCTTTTGTAATATAACATATTGGTCAGTTTTAGCATAGCATATTGGCCAGTTGTGCCATAGAATATTGGCCAGTTGTGCCATAGAATATTGGCCAGTTGTGCCATAGAATATTGGCCAGTTGTAAAAAAGAATATTGGTCAGTTGTGGCAAAGAATATTGGTCAGTTGTAGCAAATAATATTGGTCATTTACTTTGAAGTCGTCGAAAATCAGCTCTGTATATTTTAAGATTATGAGATTAAGGACCAAATATATTCTATTCTTTTATATATTTATTTATTTAAATTTAGGATCATGCAAGTGTCGAAATGATGCAAATGTCGAAATGATGCAAATGTCAAAATGATGCAAATGTCGAAATGATGCAAATGTTGAAATGATGCAAATGTCGAAATGATGCAAATGTCAAAATCCAAAATGATGCAAATGTCGAAATGATGCAAATGTTGAAATCCAAAATGATGCAAATGTCGACAACCAAAATGATGCAGATGTCAAAATGATGCAAATGTCGTAATGATTCAAATGTCAAATACAAAATAATGCAAATGTCGAAATGATGCAAATGTTGAAATCCAAAATGATGGAAATGTTGAAATCCAAAATAAAGCAAATGTCGAAATGATGTTAATGTCGAAATGATGTAAATATCGAAGTGATGTAAATGTCGAAATGATGTAAATATCGAAGTGATGTAAATGTCGAAATGATGTAAATATCGAAGTGATGTAAATGTCGAAATGATGTAAATATCGAAGTGATGTAAATGTCGAAATGATGTAAATATTGAAGTGATGTAAATGTCGAAATGATGTAAACATCGATGTGATGTAAATGTCAAATGTCGAAATGATGTAAATGGTGAAAGGATGTAAATGTCACAATGATGTAAATGTCGAAACGATGTAAATGTCGAAATGATGTTAATGTTCAAATTACCCAGTGACATAGGTGTTTCTGGACATCGCCTCTTTTTGACTTTTGTGTTTGATTTCACAAACTCTTGGTCGTTGGTTGTAACTACCTCATCGTCCGTGGCCGCCCCTGGACAGTTGGACAGCTCAGATCGACTGGCCGAAAGTTCCGATGACACCCTGATCCTTAGGGCTCGACCCTTGGGGACGACCTTGATCAAATTAGCCATCACCCTCTCCATATCGGTGCCTTGGCCGCCTTGTGTGGAGAGGATGACATTGAGACATAGTCCAAGGAATGCGAGAAGCGCTAGAATCGCCACAACCCGGTGGAGCTTATAGCGCCGTACACGCTGAGAGATGACCCAGGTGCAGAGACAGGAGACGACCCTGCACGGTATCCACATGTAGCCTAGATAATAGGGAGCAAAGAACTGGGTCAGTGGGGGTCAAATGATACTAGTTTTACAGTCTTAAAGCAGTCGCGTTGCAAGCAAACCAAATCAGGACATAGCCATTTCGAGGAAAAGTGGCACCTGGTGCGAAGCTGGAAAAGGGTGCCACTAATTACATAGACAAAAAAAACACTGTCCCCGGAGTGGCACTGATCCTAGCTACGCCGATGGAAGCCCCTCAAACACACATGTGGGAGGGATCATTTGTATCCTATGGGTGGGCACGGGGAGCATTCAGTCTCTGATATAGGAACTATACAATTAAAAACAGGACCTAACTAATGGGTGTTGGTAGGGAGATGTTACACAACACACAGAAACAAAACCAAAAATAAATTTAACTAGTTATTTTTTGTCATTCATTGCAATAGAAATCTATTAGTCTCATTTATGCTACACCATTATCTATTAGTCTCATTTATGCTACACCATTATCTATTAGTCTCATTTATGCTACACCATTATCTATTAGTCTCATTTATGCTACACCATTATCTATTAGTCTCATTTATGCTACACCATTATGTATTAGTCTCATTTATGCTACACCATTATGTATTAGTCTCATTTATGCTACAACATTGTCTATTAGTCTCATTTATGCTATACCATTATGTATTAGTCTCATTTATGCTACACCATTGCTGCTCAAGGCGAAGGCATACTAGTTTAACAGGACGCCAAGGCCAAGGCATACTAGTTTAACAGGATGCCAAGGCCAAGGCTTGATTGTTTAACAGGACGCCAAGGCCAAGGCATACTAGTTTAACAGGACGCCAAGGCCAAGGTTATCATAGTTTAACAGGACGCCTGATTGAAATGTTCCCTTTACGGAAAATTATGTACACCTTTAGGGGAAAACTGTTGGACTGGGGTGCATTCAATTGATGTGTTTGCAGAGGTGGGTGTTGTAAAGCACAAAGGATTTAAGCATCACTGGCAAAACCTATTTTTTCAACAACAGAAATCATTGTTTGATTCCGATATTGTTACAATTTAACTGATTTGTCAAAGTTACACTTTATCTGAGTTTTGAATGTTTTACAGTTTGACTGAGTTGTGAATGTTATAATTTGACTGAGTTGTGAATGTTATAATTTGACTGTGTTGTGAATGTTATAATTTGCCTGTGTTGTGAATGTTATAATTTGACTGAGTTGTGAATGTTATAATTTGCCTGTGTTGTGAATGTTATAATTTGACTGAGTTGTGAATGTTATAATTTGACTGAGTTGTGAATGTTATAATTTGCCTGTGTTGTGAATGTTATAATTTGACTGAGTTGTGAATGTTATAATTTGCCTGAGTTGTGAATGTTATAATTTGACTGAGTTGTGAATGTTATAATTTGACTGAGTTGTGAATGTTATAATTTGACTGAGTTGTGAATGTTATAATTTGACTGAGTTGTGAATGTTATAATTTGACTGAGTTGTGAATGTTATAATTTGACTGAGTTGTGAATGTTATAATTTGACTGAGTTGTGAATGTTATAATTTGACTGAGTTGTGAATGTTATAATTTGACTGAGTTGTGAATGTTATAATTTGATTAAGTTGTGAATGTTTTAATTTGACTGAATTGTGAATGTTATAATTTGACTGTGTTATGAATGTTATAATTTGACTGTGTTATGAATGTTAATTGTTACCATTTCCCTAAGTTTTGAATGTTACAATTCGACTGAGTTGCCCAACTCTTCTACCAACTATGTCTCCCAACACTTCTATCAACGATGTTGTCCAATTCTTCTACCAGCTATGTTGCCCAACTCTTCTATCTGCGATGTTGCCTAACTCTTCTACCAACTACTTTGTCCAACTCTTCTACCAGCGATGTAGCCCAACTCTTCTACCAGATTTGTTTCCCTACTTACCTCCCCTTCAACCGCCCGCCCGCTTTCCCATCTAAAGTTATGGATCCTGATCTCCTTTGAATGGAGCCGTCACAGACCTGGTTACCCCTAAGCTGTCGCCGTAGTAATTACCTGAAAGACTACCGTTACTGGAGTTTTTTTTCTTTCGTTTATTTGGTTCAATTGTTTTCAGTAAAAGTTACAGTATTGAATGTGCTAACACCGTAATCAATGGAATGAGAATAACTCTGCTTGGTCTTGGCGGTCTCGATCTCAATGAACCAACCAGAAAACTACGCATTTTTCTAAAAGATAATAAATACTTCAGTGCCAGTGTGCTTGCCTAACATCCTTTGATCTTCCTTAAGCAAGAAATCGGAGGACTATATCCTGTATATTTATTTGTGTTAACTGACATAAGCAGTTGAGTGGATTTCCTTACACACCTTGTATTGGAGTGCACATCAGCACGCTCCCCATTCTTTTCTCTCCTTCTCTCCCCCCCGCCCCCGCCCCCCCCCCCAACTGCTCCTTGGAGCTTGAAACTATTTTTTTTTTGAGAGCTGAAAACTACGTTGACACTAACCAAGGAGTAAACAGGTCTGCTGTCAGCAAATGAAAGAAAAAAAAAACAAAACCCACCTCTCCGGGTACCCGTTGACCCACGTGGCCGGGTACCCGGCAGAGAGGTGACGAAGGAGACAAATGTATAGCGAGTCACTAAGGTTGCCGGCCATCACCAGTCACTGTAGCCGACTCAGCGATTTGATAGTATTAATTTGAACGATCTCTTGAGATCTATCTTCCCGCCAGATGATCCCTGTATGTCATATTAGCCGTTAGTAGTATCTCCTATTACCTCACCAGGACAGCAGCAAGTTTGAGCAGTCGAAAAGTATGGCAGTAAAGTCTTACGCCCCTCCCCCCCTCACCCCCAACGTGCGTCACAAGTGACAATCCGACTGACGAGCTAGTACCCGGCGTAGTGGACAGCCGTAAGTGGGACATTGGGAGGCCACAGTGGGCAGCCGTAAGTGGGAAATTGGGAGGCCGCAGTGGACAGCCGTAAGTGGGACATTGGGAGGCCACAGTGGACAGCCGTAAGTGAGACATTGGGAGGCCACAGTGGACAGCCGTAAGTGGGAAATTGGGAGGCCACAGTGGACAGCCGTAAGTGGGACATTGGGAGGCCACAGTGGACAGCCGTAAGTGGGAAATTGGGAGGCCACAGTGGACGCCAATGGCAGTAGAGCAGGCCTGCAGTAGAGGGTCAAAATAACAAAATTCTTAGTAGAAGAAGTATACTTTTTAATGATTTTAAATTATTCGCTTACAATTAATTGTGTACCCGTCGAATCACCCAACGGTTAGACTCGGGGGAGGGGGTGGGGTGTCCGCGGGCCCCCTTGACCGCCCCACCCTTTAATGTTATCCCTAGAAGTCAGGCCAGGGATTGAAATGCACATTGATGTTAACCATAGAAGTCAGGCCAGGGATTGAACTGCACATTGATGTTAACCATAGAAGTCAGGCCAGGGATTGAACTGCACATTGATGTTAACCACAGAAGTCAGGCCAGGGATTGAACTGCACATTGATGTTATCCATAGAAGTCAGGCCAGGGATTGAACTGCACATTGATGTTATCCATAGAAGTCAGGCCAGGGATTGAAATGCACATTGATGTTAACCATAGAAGTCAGGCCAGGGATTGAACTGCACATTGATGTTAACCATAGAAGTCAGGCCAGGGATTGAACTGCACATTGATGTTAACCACAGAAGTCAGGCCAGGGATTGAACTGCACATTGATGTTATCCATAGAAGTCAGGCCAGGGATTGAACTGCACATTGATGTTATCCATAGAAGTCAGGCCAGGGATTGAACTGCACATTGATGTTATCCATAGAAGTCAGGCCAGGGATTGAACTGCACATTTATGTTATCCACGGAAGTCAGGCCAGGGATTGAACTGCACATTGATGTTATCCATAGAAGTCAGGCCAGGGATTGAACTGCACATTGATGTTATCCATAGAAGTCAGGCCAGGGATTGAACTGCACATTGATGTTAACCATTTTAGCCGGTTGAAAAAAAAAACTTATCGAGAAGTGGATGGGATATTTGTGAGTGTTTGCCTTTTGTTAACATCACAAGGTTATTGTGGTCATTTTAAGATAGATAGGTTATTGAGGCCATTAAAAGACAGATAGGTTATTGGGGTAATTATAAGATAGATATGTTATTGGGGTCATTATAAGATAGATAGGTTTTTGGGGTAATTATAAGATAGATATGTTATTGGGGTATTATAAGATAGATAGGTTATTGAAGTCATTATAAGATAGATAGGTTATTGGGGTAATTATAAGATAGATATTTTATTGGGGTATTATAAGATAGATAGGTTATTGGGTCATTATAAGATAGATAGTTTATTCGGGTTCTTATAAGATAAATAGTTTCCTGGGGTCATAATAAGATAGATAGGTTATAGGGGTCATTATAAGATAGATAGGTTATTGGGTCATTATAAGATAGATAGGTTATTGGGGTATTATACGATAGATAGGTTGTTGGGGTCATTATAAGACAGATAGGTTGTTGGGGTCATTATAAGATAGATAAGTTGTTGGGGGTCATTATACGATAGATAGGTTGTTGGGGTCATTATAAGATAGACAGGTTATTGGGGTCATTATAAGCTAAATACAGACATTATTAACAAACATTTATTTTGCTGGCATTATTAACATAGATTTTCATTTTTCTTAAATATTTGGTGAGACGTGCAATTAAGTGTGTAAATAGTTTTTTTATGAAACTGTCAATTGGTTTTTCCTCATTTTAAATATTTAATAAAATATTTTAATTTTTTTTTCTTCAAAAGTACCATTTTCTCATTTCAGTGCAACGTGTAACTGTAGCAGACGAAAGTGTAACTGTAGCAGACGAAAGTGTAATTGTAGCAGACGAAAGATTAAATGTAGCAGCCGAAAGTGTAACTGTAGCAGACGAAAGTGTAACTGTAGCGGACGAAAGTGTAAGTGTAGCAGACGAAAGTGTAAGTGTAGTAGACGAAAGTGTAAGTGTAGCAGACGAAAGTGTAAGTGTAGCAGACGAAAGTGTAAGTGTAACAGACGAAAGTGTAAGTGTAGCAGACGAAAGTGTAAGTGTAGCAGACGAAGGTGTAAGTGTAGCAGACGAAATTGTAACTGTAGCAGACGAAAAGTGTAACTGTAACAGACGATACTGTAATTGTAGCAGAAAGGAGGTGTAACTGTAGCAGAAGAAAGTGTTACTGTAGCAGACGAAAGTGTAAGTGTAGCAGACGAAAGTGTAATTGTAGCAGACGAAAGTTTAAATGTAGCAGACGAAAGTGTAACTGTAGCAGACGAAAGTGTAACTGTAGCGGACGAAAGTGTAAGTGTAGCACACGAAAGTGTAACTGTAGCAGACGAAAGTGTAACTGTAGCAGACGAAAGTGTAACTGTAGCAGACGAAAGTGTAACTGTACCAGACGAATGTGTAAGTGTAGCAGACGAAAGTGTAAGTGTAGCAGACGAAAGTGTAAGTGTAGCAGACGAAAGTGTAAGTGTAGCAGACGAAAGTGTAACTGTAGCAGACGAAAGTGTAAGTGTAGCAGACAAACGTGTAAGTGTAGCAGACGAAAGTGTAAATGTAGCAGACGAAAGTGTAAGTGTAGCAGACGAAAGTGTAACTGTAGCAGACGAAAGTGTAAATGTAACAGACGAAAGTGTAAGTGTAGCAGACAAAAGTGTTACTTTAGCAGACGAAAGTGTAACTGTAGCAGATGAAAGTGTAACTTTAACAGACGAAAGTGTAACTGTAACAGACGAAAGTGTAAGTGTAGCAGACGAAATTGTAAGTGTAGCAGACGAAAGTGTAACTGTAGCAGACAGAAGTGTAAGTGTAGCAGACGAAAGTGTAAATGAAACAGACGAAAGTTTAACTGTAGCAGACGAAAGTGTAAGTGTAGCAGACGAAAGTGTAAGGGTAGCAGACGAAAGTGTAGCAGACGAAAGTGTAACTGTAGCAGACGAAAGTGTAACTGTAGCAGATGAAAGTGTAACTGTAGCAGATGAAAGTGTAACTTTAACAGACGAAAGTGTAACTGTAACAGACGAAAGTGTAACTGTAGCAGATGAAAGTGTAACTTTAACAGACGAAAGTGTAACTGTAACAGACGAAAGTGTAAGTGTAGCAGACGAAATTGTAAGTGTAGCAGACGAAAGTGTAACTGTAGCAGATGAAAGTGTAACTTTAACAGACGAAAGTGTAAGTGTAACAGACGAAATTGTAAGTGTAGCAGACGAAATTGTAAGTGTAGCAGACGAAAGTGTAAGTGTAGCACACCGACACTTTAGGACAAAAGACATAATGTAACTGTAGAACACAAAGATGTAAAAGAACTTTAGGACACGCACATGTAATGTAACTGTAGGACACTAACATGTAATTTAACCGTAGGACACGAAGATGTATTGTAGCTTTAGGACACTCAGATGTAACGTAACTTTAGGACACGAACTAGTAATGTAACTGATGGACACGAACGTGTACGCGTGTGTGTGTGTGTGTGTGTGTGTGTGTGTGTGTGTGTTTGTGGGGTGAGGTGGGCGGGAGGGGGAGAAGTAAACAAATAAGTAGAAAGATTAGCACGGGTTGCATGCATTTTCCGCCCCCCCGCCCGCCCCCACCCCCACCTCTTTTGTTTGCCAGAGAAGTCTTTTAGCCGCAAAGTTATACTTTGACTGTCCTGATGTTTCATTTTAAGCCTCAACATGGTCCCACTATTTGCTTCCATGGCATCATCTAATTTAACTCTGACTATTTAGACTTATTGACTAACTTGAATGTCTACAGTCTCTCGACCATCACTTACATACATATGCCAGTATCTCGACCATCACTTACATACCTATGCCAGTCTCTCGACCATCACTTTTATACCTATGCCAGTATCTCGACCATCATTTACATACCTATGCCAGTCTCTCGACCATCATTTACATACCTATGCCAGTCTCTCGACCATCACTTTTATACCTATGCCAGTATCTCGACCATCATTTACATACCTATGCCAGTCTCTCGACCATCACTTACATACCTATGCCAGTCTCTCGACCATCATTTACATACCTATGCCAGTATCTCGACCATCATTTACATACCTATGCCAGTCTCTCGACCATCATTTACATACCTATGCCAGTCTCTCGACCATCACTTTTATACCTATGCCAGTCTCTCGACCATCATTACATACCTATGCCAGTCTCTCGACCATCACTTACATACCTATGCCATTCTCTCGACCATCATCTACATACCTATGCCAGCATCTCGACCATCATTTACATACCTATGCCAGTATCTCGACCATCATTTACATACCTATGCCATTCTCTCGACCATCATTTACATACCTATGCCATTCTCTCGACCATCATTTACATACCTATGCCAGCATCTCGACCATCATTTACATACCTATGCCAGCATCTCGACCATCATTTACATACCTATGCCAGCATCTCGACCATCCTTTACATACCTATGTCAGCATCTCGACCATCATTTACATACCTATGCCAGCATCTCGACCATCATTTACATACCTATGCCAGCATCTCGACCATCATTTACATACCTATGCCAGTATCTCGACCATCATTTACATACCTATGCCAGCATCTCGACCATCACTTTTATACCTATGCCAGTCTCTCGACCATCATTACATACCTATGCCAGTCTCTCGACCATCACTTACATACCTATGCCATTCTCTCGACCATCATATACATACCAATGCCAGCATCTCGACCATCATTTACATACCTATGCCAGTATCTCGACCATCATTTACATACCTATGCCATTCTCTCGACCATCATTTACATACCTATGCCAGTATCTCGACCATCATTTACATACCTATGCCAGTATCTCGACCATCATTTACATACCTATGCCAGTCTCTCGACCATCATTTACATACCTATGCCAGTATCTCGACCATCATTTACATACCTATGCCAGTCTCTCGATCATCATTTACATACCTATGCCAGTCTCTCGACCATCATTTACATACCTATGCCAGTCTCTCGACCATCATTTACATACCTATGCCAGTCTCTCGACCATCATTTACATACCTATGCCAGTCTCTCGACCATCATTTACATACCTATGCCAGTGTCACGATTCAGCCAAAGTTCAACGAAAACAATAGTTAGGTTCTTCCAGCGTTGAATTGATCCTTGATTTAATCCACCTGACAGTCACACTCCCATGACATCCAACTCCATGACATGCCACCTGAACACATTGTTCAATTATTGAATCCGTCCATCACCACGTGCGGGTTCGTGCAAACAGAAGTTACCCAGTTAACGTGCTACCAGGCAGCACAAGACATGACAAGCCGGCGTGTTGACAGGAGATATAAGATTGTTTCGTAACCTGGCTTCCAACCCCCACCCCCCGAACCCACAGCTCGCACCTAGAGGTAAGAATAATTCTCTTAGGATCAAATGACACACGAGGTTACAGGAGGTATGACCTCTTCTGGGTTCTTAGAGATTTGAAAAGTTGATTCAATTAATGTTCATCATAAGGCATCATCTCTCAAGTTAAGCCTGGAGATATGTCCACAATGGCAATCACCTGTTTGTTGTTCTCTATGTCAACAATGGCAATCATCTGTTTGTTGTTCTCTATGTCAACAATGGCAATCATCTGTTTGTTGTTCTCTATGTCCACAATGGCTTTCATCCATTTGTTGTTTTCTATGTCAACAATGGCAATCATCTGCTTGTTGTTTTCTATGTCAACAATGGCAATCATCTGTTCGTTGTTTTCTATATCAACAATGGCTTTCATCCGTTTGTTGTTCTCTATGTCAACAATGGCAATCATCTGTTGGTGTTCTCTATGTCAACAATGGCAATCATCTATTTGTTGTCCTCTATGTCAACAATGGCAATCATCAGTTTGTTGTTTTCTATGTCAACAATGGAAATCATCTGTTTGTTGTTTTCTATGTCAACAATGGCAATCATCTATTTGTTTCTCTCTATGTCAACAATGGCAATCATCTGTTTGTTGTTCTCTATGTCAAAAATGGCAATCATCTGTTTGTTGTTTTCTATGTCAACAATGGCAATCATCTGTTTGTTGTTCTTTATGTCAACAATGGCAATCATCTGTTTGTTGTTCTTTATGTCAACAATGGCAATCATCTTTTTGTTGTTCTTTATGTCAACAATGGCAATCATCTGTTTGTTGTCCTCTATGTCAACAATGGCAATCATCAGTTTGTTGTTTTCTATGTCAACAATGGAAATCATCTGTTTGTTGTTTTCTATGTCAACAATGGCAATCATCTATTTGTTTCTCTCTATGTCAACAATGGCAATCATCTGTTTGTTGTCCTCTATGTCAAAAATGGCAATCATCTGTTTGTTGTCCTCTATGTCAACAATGACAATCATCTGTTTGTTGTCCTCTATGTCAACAATGGCAATGATCTGTTTGTTGTTCTCTATGTCAACAATGGCAATCATCTGTTTGTAGTTGTCTATGTTAACACTGGCTATTATCTATTTGTTATTCGCTTTGTTACATTAGAGAGAACCCTTTGGAAAAACGTCAAGTGCCACAGCTTGAGAACCGCTGCTTTTCCTTGATTGGTTTGCATGGCATGAGAGATGTGTTCTTCTCTCCAGGTTTATGTTTCAAAGTACTTCTGACATAAAACACGTATTTCTCTCTCCCTCCTTCTGTCTCTCTCTCCCTCCCTCTGTCTCTCTCTACCTCTCTCTTCCACTCTCACTCTGCTTCCTCACTCTCTCTCTCTCTCTCTCTTCCCCTCTCACTCAATCTCCCTTCCCCTCTCACCCTCTTCCTCACTCTCTCTCTTCCCCTCTCTCTTCCTAACACCCTCTCCCATTCTCTTCCCTCTTCTCTCCCTACTCTCTCTCTTCCTATCTCTCTCCCACAGTCTTTCTCTCTCGCCCTCTCTATCTCTATCTCTCTCTGTATCTCCATCTCTGTCACCTCTCTCTCTTTTCTCTCACATCGCTCACTTTTATGTGCGTGCCTTGTAAAACGGCTGGCCAACAAGGAAAATGAGTCCTCTTGATATGAGCATACAGTGACTCAGGTAATCACGAGCCAGGTAAGCTATAGAATGCCATTCCCACGTTTTACGTTACCACGACATATTCAACACAACGTGGATTGGGCATCCTACAAATGAAGTAATAGAACTACCGACAAACTAATAATTCGTAACATAGGTCAATTGTTTTGAGTATAAATCTGGTATCATAAACTTTACAACATTCTTTGCTCTAGCAGTCTTATCTTGAATGGCATCGAACATTGTGAACAGGGGTCCCCGAACTTAGGCTGACGGGCCAGACATGCGCAGTGTGCAAGGGAATGCGTTTATCTTTGGTTTTCCATCTACAGTCCGAACCTCAAATGTGTCCGCGGGACAGTGATCCGCCCCCATCCCCCAAGAAATTTCTAACGGACAGTTACATCCCCACCCAAAATAAAAAGTCTGAGGATCCCTGATTTAGAATGACATTTTTACGCTGCTCGAACATTCAGTGTTACACACGCAGTGATAGCAAGACAACAAACAATGGGAGGTAATGTCAACGCTCTGGGTGTGTGGCTTATTCAGCCTGTCTGGGAGTGTTTCAGTGCTCTATGAACAAAAGAAATCAGAACCGATAAAAAGGCTGATATCATTCAGCCTAGCCTATGCCATGACCTATTTGTATCTTTAACTTTAAGGTAGAGCTATTTTTAGCCACCACCACTTGTCCTGTTAATATGGCGGTGATATTGACGTCACCGAGTGAATGTGCCGTGTCACGCCATCCCTGCCCACCCCTTTCTTGGTTGAGAAAAGGCTGTTTAAATTCGATTACATTCATGGGCGCCCGCAGAAAATTTTCTAGTGGGGGGGGGGGAATATTTTTAGTAATGTTTTAATGTAGTTTTAATTTACTGTAGCGCATTTGTATGGTGGACGAACGGTACATTCATGGGCGCCCGCAGAAAATTTTCTAGGGGGGGGGGGGGGAATATTTTTAGTAATGTTTTAATGTAGTTTTAATTTACTGTAGCGCATTTGTATGGTGGACGAACGGACAGGACACTGTGGTAATGAAGGGCTTACTGTAGCAACAAATTTTTTATTAACACAATATATGTATATAACAAAAAATATTACAACATAAATTTAAAATAAAATTTATTCTTTAAACAAGAACTGGTGTCGTCTGTTATCGCTACCAAAAATATCTAGAATTTGGTCCATAAACTCTTTTTTGTTGCAGTTCACTTTGTCTCTGTGAACGCTTAACATGCTCAACCCAGACAGACGTTCATCTGACATTGTAGATCTAAGCCATGTTTTTACACCACGTAATGTGCTGAACGATCGCTCTACCGTACATGTTGTTGCTGGTAATGTTAGCAAAACTAGTAAGGCATACCTGGCAGCCGGATAAAACTTTGTAAATGGTAACAAGTCGATGAAATCTTGGCTACTTTTGTATTCTCGCGTTTTCCAAAAATCAAACCAACTCAAGGCTTCACTTTCAAAATTATCAAAGTGGTATACATGATTTATAGTAGACATTGTATCCTTAAACTGTTGACGATTCAGTTTGCACAATTTCGAAGGATGTAGCAACGCTAAGTTAATTTGTGCACTGTTGGCGTCACAATATCGACTCTCCATTGAGCTAATTAGAGAATCTAAGTATGGAATGTGAACTGTTTGTCTGAAGTACTCTTCAACACTTATGTTTCCCGGATTACTTCGATGCTTTTGTCTTCCACACTGTCTTGGGATAATCAGTTCAATATCCACCTTCTGTGCGAGTTGTACTGTTTTCTCAAAAGTATCCCTGAAATAGTTATCGGAATCCCCTCGGTGAAGTTTTACTACACTGAGCAGGTTTTGAACTTGAAGTTGGACTTCTGGAAGATCAACTTGAACAGCTTGAAGAGCCTGAGTAACTGGTTCCAGTATGGCAGAGTACTGCGAAATAATATTGAGACAAAAAAAAAAGTGCTGGACGTTGATGAAGAATATAACTGATGTGCAGCCTGTCGTGTATTTCCACTTGCTTGCAATGAAAATTCTTCCAGTTGACAATAAATATCTTCAAATTTACTACACAAAATCCGAATTCTTTTATACTTGCTTGTCCATCTTGTCTCACGCAGAAGAGGAATATTTGGGACAGAGGACCTCCTTTTTGGGCTTTCACGAAAAAATTTAATAATTGGTTTGATAGTACCAATAGTATTTCGTATCACTGCAACATCATTAAGATCATTGACTACGAGATTCATTGCAGTCTATGCGAGGCACAGTGAACAAAGGCAGCCTTGGGGTAAATACTTCGAATTTTTGCCTGAACACCATTTTCTTTTCCGGCCATTGTCGAGCACCCATCATAGCCTTGACCCAGCAGATTATTAAGGAGAAGACCAAATGTTTTGAAATGTTGAATACTACAATCATATATCATGGCGGCGTCCAAATCTTTCAGTGGAGAAAATCCAAGGAATTTCTCACGAATCATTGCCTTCTCACTAGACGTATCTACAAACCGGACTCCCAGTGACAACTGTTCTGTTCCTGAGATATCTGCTGTTTTATCGGCTATGATCAAGAATCCAACAGCATTGTTGGCAGCTTTTACAATGTCTTCTCGCAGAGCTTGTTCAGACAAGTTGATCAAATCATTCTGCGTTCGGTGTGATGTGTAACGTGCATTTTCAGCAGCTGTATCAAAATGGTTTTTTTAAAATACTGTCTCCTCCCTCAATTCGATACGCATAAAGTTGTTCGACATTTCCGTTGGTGCTATCTTTCCCACGAATTGCCAAATCATTTGTTCCGCAAAATAATATTGTTGAAATAATAGGATACAGTTTCTTTCTGTTTTCTTCAATAGTTCGTTTTACTGACGTAGGTACTGGATCTCTAATGGTTGAAGCGAAGTGTTCAGCATCTTGTTGAGACCCACGATGCCATGCTGATGGTTTCTGGCACATTCATTCAAATCTTTTTACTTTGTACAAGGAGTGGTAATGAAGGCACCTGGAATTCCTCTTTGAACTGGTTGCGGAAATAAAACACAGAAAATGCAAAAAGCACCATTTAACCTAGGTGAATATGATAACCATGGAGTAAACTGGGTCAGCCAAGATTCCCTGGAACAACGTTTTCCACTTCCAGACATGTCGCCTTCCAAATCATATGACGGGTGAGGCTTGTATGGATCAGTTAGCAAACGAAACTTAAGATCGATAGGAATCTTCAAAATAGATTTTACATAGAGTCCAATGTCATAGGTTAACTATTTTCCAATGTAAGCATCAACATTTTGACAAGTTCACACTGTACCTGGATAACGGTAGACTACTCTTAAACAATGAACTAACGTCCTTTGTACCTGGATAACGGTAGACTACTCTTAAACAATGAACTAACTTCCTTTAACATTTTGCCTTAAAAATATACATAATAAAAATACCTACGTTCAAAAATAATTACTATAGAAAATATCAAGATAATGACCCAGTGACACGTGATCAGCATCAGCTTAGTTACTTGCTCTTTATTTTCTCTTTACTTTAATACATTTTTTGTCTATTTTTGCCTAAAAAAACCTTTTTAATCAATCAATCCAGGGGGGGGGCAAGTGCCCCCTTTGCCCCCCCCCCCCGCCCCGATTACATTCTTTTTTTTTTCTAAAGAATGACATTAGGAAACGCAATTTCAAGAATTTCTGTACTTCAACGTTCTGAGTTGGTTCCTTTCTATATGCTCCGTGCGTTCTTATCAGCAAGACATAGAAGTACAAAGTGAGACAGGAAGGAGTGTGTGTGTGTGTGAGAGAGAGAGAGAGAGAGAGAGAGAGAGAGAGAGAGAGAGAGAG
>CAXITT010000307.1:294423-311308 GCA_964033795.1 Lymnaea stagnalis | reverse complement strand
CAAGTGGTACTGTTGTACTTGGATGAGAGCTTCATAAGTATAGTGTAGCTTATCACCCCAAGTGGTACTGTTGTACTTGGGTGACAGCTTCATAATTATAGTGTAGCTTATCACCCCAAGTTGTATGTTGTACTTGGGTAGAGCTTCATAATTATAGTGTAGCTTATCACCCCAAGTGGTACTGTTGTACTTGGATGAGAGCTTCATAAGTATAGTGTAGCTTATCACCCCAAGTGGTACTGTTGTACTTGGGTGACAGCTTCATAATTATAGTGTAGCTTATCACCCCAAGTTGTATGTTGTACTTGGGTGAGAGCTTCATAATTATAGTGTAGCTTATCACCCCAAGTGGTACTGTTGTACTTGGGTAGAGCTTCATAATTATAGTGTAGCTTATCACCCCAAGTGATATTGTTGTACTTGGGTAGAGCTTCATAATTATAGTATTGCTTATCACCCCAAGTGGTACTGTTGTACTTGGGTAGAGGTTCATAATTATAGTGTAGCTTATCACCCCAAGTGGTACTGTTGTACTTGGGTAGAGCTTCATAATTATAGTGTAGCTTATCACCCCAAGTGGTACTGCTGTTCTACTTTGGTGAGAGATCCCTGCTTATACTATCACTAGCACTATGAACGATGGTCACTACCACTATGGTCGCTACCACTATGTCGAATGGTCACTACCTTTATGACCAATGGCTACTACCACTATGACCAATGGTCACTAAAACTATGCCGAATGGTCACTAACACAATGAAAGAAACAGTTATGTCAGATTAACATGTTAAAAGAATATGTTGATAGAAAATGTGATGATCATTGTCCAATCTCAGAAACTAATGTTAACACAATCTCAGCTGTAACTTCGGTGTCCATCCTCAGAAACTAATGTTAACACAATCTCAGCTGTAACTTCGGTGTCCATCCTCAGAAACTAATGTTAACACAATCTCAACTGTAACTTCGGTGTCCATCCTCAGAAACTAATGTTAACACAATCTCAACTGTAACTTCGGTGTCCATCCTCAGAAACTAATGTTAACACAATCTCAACTGTAACTTCGGTGTCCATCCTCAGAAACTAATGTTAACACAATCTCAACTGTAACTTCGGTGTCCATCCTCAGAAACTAATGTTAACACAATCTCAACTGTAACTTCGGTGTCCATCCTCAGAAACTAATGTTAACACAATCTCAACTGTAACTTCGGTGTCCATCCTCAGAAACTAATGTTAACACAATCTCAACTGTAACTTCGGTGTCCATCCTCAGAAACTAATGTTAACACAATCTCAACTGTAACTTCGGTGTCCATCCTCAGAAACTAATGTTAACACAATCTCAACTGTAACTTCGGTGTCCATCCTCAGAAACTAATGTTAACACAATCTCAACTGTAACTTCGGTGTCCATCCTCAGAAACTAATGTTAACACAATCTCAACTGTAACTTCGGTGTCCATCCTCAGAAACTAATGTTAACACAATCTCAACTGTAACTTCGGTGTCCATCCTCAGAAACTAATGTTAACACAATCTCAACTGTAACTTCGGTGTCCATCCTCAGAAACTAATGTTAACACAATCTCAACTGTAACTTCGGTGTCCATCCTCAGAAACTAATGTTAACACAATCTCAACTGTAACTTCGGTGTCCATCCTCAGAAACTAATGTTAACACAATCTCAACTGTAACTTCGGTGTCCATCCTCAGAAACTAATGTTAACACAATCTCAACTGTAACTTCGGTGTCCATCCTCAGAAACTAATGTTAACACAATCTCAACTGTAACTTCGGTGTCCATCCTCAGAAACTAATGTTAACACAATCTCAACTGTAACTTCGGTGTCCATCCTCAGAAACTAATGTTAACACAATCTCAACTGTAACTTCGGTGTCCATCCTCAGAAACTAATGTTAACACAATCTCAACTGTAACTTCGGTGTCCATCCTCAGAAACTAATGTTAACACAATCTCAACTGTAACTTCGGTGTCCATCCTCAGAAACTAATGTTAACACAATCTCAACTGTAACTTCGGTGTCCATCCACAGAAACTAATGTTAACACAATCTCAACTGTAACTTCGGTGTCCATCCTCAGAAACTAATGTTAACACAATCTCAACTGTAACTTCGGTGTCCATCCTCAGAAACTAATGTTAACACAATCTCAACTGTAACTTCAGTACTTAAAGGAAATGTTACTGAAATCTTTGATAGTGTCCCAGAAAAAAGTTGGTAATTACAAACTTAAAAATTCAGAAGTATTGGCCAACTTGGATAAGAATCTAGGACATTTGTCATTGTCAGAGAAGTTTCGGCTTCGCTTAAGGCAGACATAAGAAAACCACTTTCGGTCGGTCTCTAGTCTCAAATGTGCTCAGCTGTCAGTGGTTCTCACATTCCTTATAATATTAGTAAAAGGTTTCATCTAAAGACGAATTTGGCGCCCCTTGATGTTGGCGCCCGGGGCGAGTGCCTCCTTCGCCCCCACGGCCCAGGTTGTCAGTTGTCAAAATTCACGAAACAAAGTTACAGAAAGTAGGTGCATATTGTGGTCACATGCAGTGGTCAGTAGTATAGGCCCAAGGGTTCTCATACATACTGTTATCTCATACAGTAGTCACAGTAGTGCCATGTAAGAGTCACATACAACAGTTTCATACAGAAGTCTCATAAAGTAGTCACATACAGTAGTCTCATACAGAAGTCACATACAGTAATCTCATACAGTAGTCACTGTAGTGTCATACATGAGTCACATACAAAAGTGTCATACAGTAGTCACATACAGTAGTCACATGCAGTAGCCTCATGCAGGAGCCTCATACAGCAGCCTCATGCCCTTGTAATTAATCAATTAAATTACTTCAGAAAAGAGTTAATAATACGACTGGTGGCTGACACAATTTAAAAATCTAGTATACGCTAAAAATCACCAACGTAACCCCCCCCCCCACACACACACACACCTTCACCAAAATGTTTACTTTACCAGGGTTGTAAATACAACAAGTTTAATCAGACAAAGACCAAGTTATGTCCAACCTTACTAGTATCTCTAAAGCCTTTATTAGATAAGTGTGAAATAATTTTGGTTTTGTAGCCCCAAACGATACCCAGCTAATAGAACCACTGACCTGACCACAGCAAGGCGAAGGTCACTCCCCAGACTCTCAGACAAAGCATGTCTTTTGCCATCATTTACTGCGTCCATCAATCCGTCCGCCATGATAGTGTGACGTCACGCATTCCCGGAAGTGAGATGGTGCGCAGTTCTCAAAATGGATATTTCTCTCAATTTTTAAAAATCTTTTAATGAATATAAAATAGAAAATGGAGTGAGCGGCCTTTGATTAAGAAACATATATATATATATATGCTGAAAATTTGACTTGCGCCCCAATAGGACATGATAAGTAAGACGCAATAGTTTTGTGATAAAGTCTTGAATTTATTAAACATTTTGATAATATATAGACTAACATGGGACACCAATTAATTAAAAAAAAATTCATATACCGTGACCTTGCCGTGACACTCTCTATGCACATATGTAGACACTTTTACCAAGAGAGAATACCTTGTAATGGGGCCGTCCAAATATTATTATGTATATAACATAAAAGTATGACATTTTGGAGCCACCCTTTACCGTTATAAACATTTTATAATATTTCATCGACCACTCCCATGACATTATATAACATTTCTATGTTTGAATTTTTAACCCTTCCCCCCCCCCCCCCCCCCCCCCGAATCACGTCCAAAGAAACCAACCGAAAGTATCAACTTCCAAGCCACAGATTTATTGGTGCACACACGTGCTCATTATTCATGACATTTATGGAAGACAAAATGTCCACAAATTCTTGCATGGAACAGTTAAAGGGATCGGGCGTCTGCTTTTTCTACGCATGCGCACATGAGGGTGGGAAGAAGCGTGCCCACAGTAGAGTGAGACACTATTGATCACACAGTTCCAATGAACTTTTCTGGGTGAAGACTGTGTTTACATTTTGCATCTGAGTGTGTTTGCCATTGGTGTGTATGACAGAGTAGCGTAGAGTAGCGTAGAGTAGCGTAGAGTAAGGGGAACAGCCGCCTGATATATTTCTTTACGCCTGTGAAACATGGACGGTCTACCAACGCCATGCAAGAATGCTGAACCACTTTCATACAACAAGACTCAGAAAAAAACCTCAACATTAAATGCCAGGACAGGGTCCCAGACATGGGCGCCTGCAGGGAGGGGCAAGGGGGGCAGTTGCCCCCCTCCCCCTGGATTGATTGGATAAAAAATTTTAGACAAAAATAGACAAAAAATGTATTAAAGTAAAGAGAAAATAAAGAGAAAGTAACTAAGCTGATGTCCTGTCCGTTCGTTTACAATACAAATACGCTACAATAAATTAAAACTATACTAAAACATTACTAAAATGTTTTTGCCCCCCCTTGAAAGTTAATCGATTTTTTTCCCCCCTAGAAAGTTTTCTGCGGGCGTCCATGGTCCCAGACACTGAGGTGCTCACACGGGCAGGTCTCCCCAGCATCTTCACAATCTTGATGAAGTACCAACCTTCGCTGGGCGGGACAAGTTGTGAGAATGTCAGATGATCGTCTTCCCAAAAAAATAGAATTTTCTATGGTTAGCTTGAACAAGGACAACGGTCTGCTGGCGGGTAGAAAAAACGCTTTAAAGACAACCTAAAAGCCTCACTGAAAGCGTTCAACATAAACATAGACACGTGGGAGGAACAAGCAAAGGAACGAACTTCATGGCGTTCCACTTTCTACAGGAGCTCCATGCAACATGAAGTTGGCAGAACAGCGGCTGTAGAGCGCAAGAGACATGCCAGGAAGGCCCGGTCTGACTCTGCTCCCGGAGATGCGCCACCATTCCCCTGCACCTACTGCACAAGAGAATTCCTTGCCAGAATCGGCCTCATTAGCCATCTGCGCACCCACAGACAGAACCAGCACAAACTCTGGTGATTACAGTGGTCATGGTCGACTTCCGACTGACTAACAAACTCATAATAGTGTATGATTGGAACGGTGTATGAAAGAGTGAGTGATTGGAATGGACTTCTTTTTTAAATGAATGAGTCAAGCTGGACTAGAAAAATTTCTTTATGAGTTAAAAATAAATTATTTGTTCTGCCTTTTATCATTTTTATTTTTATAATCAAAGTCTTTTCTTTCTCCGTGTGTATTTTTTTGTTTTGCACAATATAAAAATAATGCCAATTTGTTTTTCTTTCTGAAGCAACCCTTATCTAGCTACACTGTGGCGTGAGTCCATATCTGTTAGCTGTACACACAAGTTGTTCAAATAGCGTGAGTCCATATCTGTTAGCTGTACACACAAGTTGTTCAAATAGAGCAGGATTCAATCACTATTCATTCATGATAACGCTCTCTCCGTAGTCGTGTAGTTGATTTCTGATCTAGCACTGATCTTTTTCGCATCTCAATGATTTAAATGGGTCAGGATTTCTCAAAATTGTTTGAAAAGAAATTCCCGTTTTTTGATAGCTTGGTAACTCTCCAACTAAACAATCCTTTGTTGTCAAGTATTTAAAAAAAAAGAAAAAAGAAAGGCAGAACGCCAGTTAACAAGTTCACATCAAATGATATTACACAATATATTTCAAACTTTAAAAAAAATGTTATGATTGTATTTTCAGTCCGTTCATGTATGGGGAACTGACTTCAGATTATGGTGGCTACGTCAAAGGTAGCGTCAATATTACAATCTAGTTGGTTTTGTCATCGTTGTGGTTTGGATATAAGGAAATGATTACACAATCACAGACATGACGAGGCTGTCAGGGAAAAGACTTGAAAGACAACTGAAACATACACCCTCACACAGACATGACGAGGCTGTCAGGGAAAAGACTTGAAAGACAACTCCAGCAGTGCCGACAGTTAACTAGAATGTGTTGTCATCGGCAAAGTAATTAATAAAAAGGATTTAAGAATGCCTCGTCACTCTGAAAATGGTGGCTGATCTAAAGTGAGCAACAATCTCATGTTACAAAAGACCAACCAATTCACTATCCAGATTTCTGAAACCACACTGCAGACTTCTTCAATCAAACATTGTGGCGTTGCCCAGATTTACATTTTGCAGAACTGACTTTTTGGTTTCGATACAAATGTAGGATCGGAATTGAATGCTTGTTTCCTGTCAGTGCAAGGATCACATTTCATACAGCCCTTAGGGCGCAAGGATCACATTTCATACCGCCCTTAGGGCGCATCTGTTAAGTATGCTACTTAAACGTTGTTTTTTTTTAAAGTTAGCTTCATCAGCAAAGTTAAAGTAAACATCTCTCCCTCGAATTGCCACGTAGAAGTTGATAACTTATTTTCAAAACCAAGATACGATGAAGATATCAGGGTGATAACCTTTATACATTTGCCGAATTGTCCTACCACAATACTTGCAACTTTAAAGTGACCAACAACGGACCCCCCCCCCCCCCCGACATTCAAGGATACTCACTTCAGACAGCTTACCATAAATAGTAAACTCTCTTCAGGAACCTTTCAATTTATTATTTTAAAAAACTCAGATTTATTTATTTATTTAGGCATTTTTGTATAGCGCTTACCTTACAGCTCTAAGCGCTTTACAATTATTAAAAATGTGTAAACTATTTAAACTGCAAAAGTAAAATAAAAATGAAAAACCAGAGACACTAGAATAGTCACAACTATGTTAAAAATGACTATAGAAACAGTAGCTTAAACATTAAAATGGCTATAAAAACGAGTAGACTTTGGCACGTTTTGGCCTATACTACAGGATCAACCCGAGACAGAAAATGAGGCAGGGCAAGGAGGGTGCATCACAGGTCATAGGCGGACGTATGCAGATTTAAATACTGATCAACAGATGCCAACATTTAAACACAACTGATCCAACATATGTACCAACATTCAAGCACAACTGATCCAACACATGTGCCAACATTCAAGCGCAACTGATCCAAATAGTTTAATAAATACAGACGTGTAGTGAACGAACAAATAAAATAAAATAAAATATGAAAATTTAATGTTTGAAAACAACTCAGACGATATTTAAACTGTAACAAATTTTTTAATTTTTTTTTTTGGAAGATGAAACTACTACATGTACACATTATATTACATTACATTTGATTATTTAAGTTGAATGTGTTACCGATTCCACAAAACAGTGAATGAACACACACGCTGAGCAAAGCAAACGTTGTGCATAAGGAAAGAGAAAACTAATTTGAAATAAGGGAAATTACTTATAAAAAGCATTTCAGGAAGTCGGGACTATTTCCCCTTAAATCTGTTTTGATTGTCTCTTGGCTTGAATTCTGTCAGTGTGATTTCTGCAGACATTTGCCCGTTGTTCTTTCGGTGACGTTTTATGTTGTCTCCGCCATGATGGATGGCCTTGACATCTCACATGATAAACAACATTGCTGACAGCGATAACACAGTTGGGCTATATCATTTGAGGGATGCCTGCTGTTACAGAGAGTGCATACACAGTTGGACTTTATCATTTGAGGGATGCCTGCTGTTACAGAGAGTGCATACACAGTTGGACTATATCATTTGAGGGATGACTGCTGTTGCAGAGAGTGCATACACTTTTGGGCTATAACATTTGAGGGATGACTGCTGTTACAGAGAGTGCATACACAGTTGGGCTATATCATTTGAGGGATGCCTGCTGTTACAGAGAGTGCATACACAGTTGGGCTATATCATTTGAGGGATGCCTGCTGTTACAGAGAGTGCATTAAATAAGTATCCGAACATCGCAATAAATCAAACCGCTTGTCTTAACAGCATTCATCCTTTAGTCTACTCTAAAATGTTCTACTCAGTGGCATAGATGAAGATAATTCCATCCGGGTGGGAATATATTTTACACTCGCCCCTAAACTTCAACGGAAAAAAGACGCCCCTACATACAAAGAAAAAAGTTTAACCCGGGATAGCCCGCCCCTTCCACCCACCTTTCCAACGCCACTGTTCTACTTTAAGGCTAACTTGGTTCAGATGATCTACTTTTAGATGTTTATCAATAAATTACGTTTTCTGTACAACGAAAACATCTATTCCTGTTTAAAATTTCTCCAGAAAACCTGAAAGGTTTCTCTTCCACAGACCGGAAGTGTGATCATTCAGCTACCACAAACTTGACGTTCACATCACTCGGCCCATCACGGTCTCCGTATTGCAGATGTAATGGCACGGTCTGTAATATATGGCAAGATGTAATGGAACGGTCTGTAATACATGACAAGATGTAATGGCACGGTCTGTAAAACAGGAAAAGGTGTAATGGCACGGTCTGTTAAACAGGACAAGATGGAATTGCACGGTCTGTAAGACAGGACAAGTTGTTAGGGCAACGACTGTAAAACAGATAAGGATGTACTGGCACGGTCTGTAAAACAGGACAAGATTGAATTGCACGGTCTGTAAGACAGGACAAGTTGTTAGGGCAACGACTGTAAAACAGATAAGGATGTAATGGCACGGTCTGAAAGACAGGACAAGATGTTAGGGCAACGACTGTAAAACAGGAAAAGATGTAATGGAACGGTCTGAAAGACAGGACAAGATGTAATGGCACGGTCTGTAAGACAGGACAAGTTGTTAGGGCAACGACTGTAAAACAGATATGGATGTAATGGCACGGTCTGAAAGACAGGACAGGATGTAATGGCACGGTCTGTAAGACATGACAAGTTGTTAGGGCAACGACTGTAAAACACATAAGGATGTAATGTCACGGTCTGAAAGACAGGACAAGATGAAATGGAACGGTCTGTAAGATAGGACAAGTTTCTGTAAGACACACTAACAAATTTTAGTGGGCTGTCTGTAAGACATACGAACAAATGTAAGTGGAATGTCTGTAAGACACAGGACCAAATGTAAGTGGATGGTCTTTAAGACATACGAATAAATGTAATTGGACTGACTATAAGACGCAAGATCAAATGTATGTGGAAGATCTGTAAGGCACACGAACACATGTAAGTAGAAGGGCTGAGAGAAACAGGAACAAATGTAAGACACAAGAACGAATGTAAGTGGACCGCCTGTAAGACACACGAACAAATGTAAGTGGACGGTCTTTTAGACATGCGACCAAATATAATTGGACGGTCTGTAAGACACAGGAACAAATATAATTGGACGGTCTGTAAGACACAGGAACAAATATAATTGGACGGTCGGTAAGACACACGAACAAATGTTAGTGGGCTGTCTGTAGACACATGAACAAATGTAAGTGGACGGGCTGTAAGACACATGAACAAATGTAAGTGGACGGGCTGTTATGTTGTGTTTTGTAAGAAGATGAAGTTATCATCTTACAGCACGTGCTCATCGTTTTAATTTTACTCCAAAGGAAGTATTACCTGACCTCTATTACCTGACCTCTATTACCTGACCTCTATTACCTGACCTCTATTACCTGACCTCTATTACCTGACCTCTTTTACCTGACCTCTTTTACCTGACCTCTATGCATACATACATAAGTTAGCCGCTTATTTAGAATAAAAGCTAACATAATATTTATTTGAGACCACCGAACTAAGGGTAGGTTTCAAAGTGCTTACACATACATTTTATAATCTATTGGATACATTATGGATTTTCACCAAATATTTTTGTATTTATTCAATCAAAGAACCACGTTTTTGGAATTCAAAATCAGTTTTTCTTTTAAATTTAAGAAGTGATCGAATGAAATAATAAAAATTGTCCACTGATCATTTAATAATTTACATGGCAAAGTGCAGAAGAAAAAAAATTCTGAAAGTCAAATTTTTCTTAGCCAATCAAATGTCTTACTTTCAAGATCTTGAGCTTGTCAATGACCACGCCCACCCACGTGTAGAGAGGAAACCGCTTGATCCCCGTGATGTTGTAGAGGACAGAGTTGAGACCGTCCACGTCTTGTCTTGCCCATCTCATGCCCAGGTTCTTGAACCTGACAAAACATGTTCAGTAGGGCGTCCAGTTTACAAACAAATCATGACCGGGGAGTGGGAGTGGCGTGGGGGCGTTTCCGAGAACAAAAATGTCGGATATCCAAACTCTACCACGGAAAGGTCATTGGCGTATTGCTACAATACTACTACTATTATTATTAGTAATGGCCAAAGCTGTTCGGATGAACAAACATTTCGGATACTCGATGATCTACTGCACTCATTGTGGATTAAAATGTTTCCCTTTTTCAGTTCCAGCCACACCCTCACCCACATCTGTACTATGATGTATTAAGATGGACTCAATGACGTAAGTTTTGTGTTTGGTTTGCGTGTGTGTGCGTGTAGAGAGGTGGAGGTGCACATCAAAGGAAACGTCGTCTTTATGTTCTCACAGTCGATGGCCGGCAGGCACATCTACGTCACACAGGTCATCAACAGACACGAATAACCAAACAACGCTACGGGGCAGAAGTACGTCACAGATGAGGTCAGGGGTCAAGTATTTGATAGAGTTCGTATAGTGAGTTGATCTCTTTGTGAAGTCAGCCAAACTCGACAGCTAGTGGCACCGGGATCATACCCAGGAAATGCAAAGACCCTTTAAAATATATAGAAGAACGTAACAACCATTGTAGAAGATGTTTTTTGCGCCTATTGTCTTCGAAGGATTTTATCGTTCAATTCATAATCAATGTCCTATCCAAAGACGATTTAGCCACACACACCACCCCTGATTTTTGGGCCGGGGTGAGTGTCCCTTTCGCGTCTCCACTTCACACGGCCCTGGGTGGCGCTTATATATTTAAAGTTATGTATGCATTAAAGGAGACATTAATAGTGTGGTTAGTAATGTGACACATTTATTATCACCATATAATTCCAGGTTCAAAAAAAGAAACCATTTTTTTCATGAGCCAAGAATTAGAACAGTGATGCGACCATGACGCGTCAGTGGCGTATCAATGGGTAGGCGGGCACGTGGTGTCAGTTGTAGACCTTAGGTGCTGGCTATATTTGAATGTGTAACACTTTGGGGAAGTTTCCCAGGAGATTGTGGTTGTTCAATCTGTCATAAGGAAATTATGATTGTCTACTCTATGCTATAAGGATTTTTTAGTTCTCTACTCTATGCTATAAGAATATTTTAGTTGTCTACTCTATGCTATAAGAATATTTTAGTTGTCTACTCTATGCTATAAGAATATTTTAGTTGTCTACTCTATGCTATAAGAATATTCTAGTTGTCTACTCTATGCAATAAGAATATTCTAGTTGTCTACTCTATGCAATAAGGATATTCTAGTTGTCTACTCTATGCTATAAGGATTTTTTAGTTTTCTACTCTATACTAAAAGGATATTTTAGTTGTCTACTCTATGCTATAAGGATTTTTTAGTTTTCTACTCTATACTAAAAGGATATTTTAGTTGTCTACTCTATGCTATAAGGATTGTTTAGTTGTCTACTCTATGCTAAAAGAATATTTTAGCTGTCTGTTGTATGCTATAAGGATATTTTAGGTGTCTACTCTATGCTAAAAGGATATTTTAGTTGTCTTCTCTATGCTGTAAGAATATTTTAGCTGTCTGTTGTATGCTATAAGGATATTTTAGTTGTCTACTCTATGCTATAAGGATATTTTAGGGGAGTAATAAGGGGAGAGACTGCAATCAGGTTAGTAGAACATAAAATGATTAAAACAGAGTAGGGTTAAACCTGAAAAAATACACGCAACAAAACAGAGAACGTGTCGGCAGAAAGCCTTCGTCAGCGAACAAAACAACAGAAAAAACGGTATAAAAATAGAAATAACACTTAGCTGAAAAGTAGTATCTGTGGGCAGCAATAGAAGTGTGGCAGAAGGAAAATGATTGAGAGTTTAAATAAGCAGCGGCGAAAAAAGGGGGGAGAAAAATGTTCACTGTGATAGGTCAGAACGTGGAAGGGCGGAGCTAGGGTCAAGCTGTGAACAGAGACATAACATTAATCCCATCTGGCGTCAAAGTGCCGTAAGTCAGGATAAGTCTGTGTTCCAAATTGACACGGCTGGCGGTGTTCGGGCTGGCCACAATCGCACTTATTGAAAAGTCCGCCTTGCCCTGGTGGTCACTACTATTGAAGTGTTTGGAGACGGGACACTGTTTATCTTGTGTAATGTTTCGGAGGTGTTCGGTACACCTGTCCGAGAGACGGCGTCCAGTCTCCCCTATGTATGTCATCTGACAGCGGGTGCAGACAATGGCGTAGATAACGTTGTGGCTTGTACAGAGGAAACCGTCGCGTATCTGATATTTTAGTTGTCTACTTTATGCTATAAGAATATTCTAGTTGTCTACTCTATGCTATAAGGATATTTTAGTTGTCTACTCTATGCTATAAGGATATTTTAGTTCTCTACTCTATGCTAAAAGGATATTTTAGTTGTCTACTCTATGCTATAAGGATATTTTAGTTGTCTACTCTGTGCTTTAAGGATATCGTTGAGCCGTAACGGGACGCAGTGACCAACCTGTCTGGGTTTCTGTCCCAGCCCTTGTCCAGGTCATGTCTCATCATGTCATAAACGCCGTATTCCAGGGGACGCCTGTACAAAGGAAACTTCTTGCGGACAACTCTTGGGATCAGAAACAAACAGGGTGAGAATCACTTGACATTGTTCCATAGACAAAAACTTTTTTAAATGCGGGAGTAATTAATAATATGAAATAGTTAAGAACGAAACCAATTTGTACAAAGGAATGTTGTTGGAACAACAACAAGAAATGGAATCAACAACGATAAATACAATTTTATTAAAATGCTCTCACTTTATACAAATTTGTTTCCGTTAAATGATTGTCGACCCGGTCATCTCGACTAGAGGAGCTCACCTGTCTCTGAGGTCATCGTCCTCAGCTCCCCACCCAAAGTACATGTTGGAGGCTCCGTTGATCTTACGGAACTGATCACGTGTGAAGCTGACCACGCCGCCAAAGATCCCTGAGTACAGAGTGCTGGAATACATCAGAGCTACTTTCAAAGTGCACGGAAATAGGATATACATATAAGTCACGTGGCTTGGTATTAGCACTGCAGCAATGATACAGAAGTCACGTGGCTTGGTATTAGCACTGCAGAAATGATACAAAAGTCACCTGGCTTGGTATTAGCACTGCAGCAATGATACAGAATTCACGTAGCTTGGTATTAGCACTACAGCAATGATACAGAATTCACGTGGCTTGGTATTAGCACTGCAGAAAATATACAGAAGTCACGTGGCTTGGTATTAGCACTGCAGAAAATATACAGAAGTCACGTGGCTTGGTATTAGCACTCAGCAATGATACAGAAGTCGGTCAGCTATGTCGTGGCTCTGCTATCTCTGTGGGCGGAAACTGATCTTTTGGGTCGGTCCAGGCTGTCAAACTAAATACTTAGGGTGGACGTGTGTTTAACATATCCTACCCATAGTCGTGTTTGCTGACCGCTGCCGAGTAGTGGACAGGTCCGTGCTTGTTACATCGGTACAGGTTCCGGTCGTCAAGGGGTATCATGTCCACGTCGTGGAGGATGAAACAATCATAGTTGTCCAGCTTGAGCATCTCTAGGAAGCCAGCGTTGAATAAAACGCCTTTGTTGAACGTGTTGTCAGATACCTGTGGCAACATCCAACAACGTAAAAAACAACAACATCCAACAACGTAGAAAACAACAACATCCAATAACGTAGAAAACAACAACATCCAATAACGTAGAAAACAACAACATCCAATAACGTAGAAAACAACAACAACCAACAACGTAGAAAACAACAACATCCAACAACGTAGAAAACAACAACATCCAACAACGTAGAAAACAACAACATCCAACAACGTAGAAAACAACAACATCCAACAACGTAGAAAACAACAACATCCAACAACGTAGAAAACAACAACATCCAACAACGTAGAAAACAACAACATCCAACAACGTAGAAAACAACAACATCCAACAACGTAGAAAACAACAACATCCAACAACGTAGAAAACAACAACATCCAACAACGTAGAAAACAACAACATCCAACAGCGTAGAAAACAACAACAAACAAATTGACAAACTTGTGACAAAAAATAAATTGAGATTACATTTTAATACAAATTGTTTCTGAGAACTCTATGTAGCACCCTTTGTAGCACTCTATGCAGCACTCTATGTAGCTCTCAGTGTAGCGCTATATGTATCACCCTTTGTAGCCCTATATGTAGCCCTATATGTAGCACTCTATGTAGCACTCAATGCAGCACTCTATGTAGCACCCTTTGTAGCCTTATATGTAGCACTCTATGTAGCACTCAATGAAGCACTTTATGTAGCACCCTTTGTAGCCAAAGGATCCGAATTGAATGTGGACGAACTTAAAAATGTTTTATTATTACTAATTTGTTAAAACAGTCTGCACAGAATTATTAATTGATGTCAAGAAATTGTCCATTAATTTCTACTTTTAGTTAAAACTCTCCATTAATTTCTACTTTTAGTTAAAACTCTCCATTAATTTCTACTTTTAGTTAAAACTCTCCATTAATTTCTACTTTTAGTTTTAACTCTCCATTAATTTTTACTTTTAGTTTCAACTCTCCATTAAATTTTACTTTTAGTTTAAACTCTCCATTAATTTCTACTTTTAGTTTAAACTCTCCATTGATAAAAGAGTTTTTTAACAAAAAAATTAAATAAAAAGATAAAAATATGCTTTCCTACTTTTAAGCATTAAACTTTAAGCTTGTTCTTTTTTAATATCAAAAGTAGAAATAATGACTCTTTAAAACATCGAATGCTTACACAATCCTGATTGAAGTGACCTAACTCTTTACCTGGGCATACAATCATACAACAAGAAAGAGAACACACAAAACCACCCGATCACTCACCCGACAAGCGCCGCGGACCACTTTACTAGACGATCATCCACTTTGAGGTGACCACTTTAACAGACGATCATCCCCTTTCAGGTGACCACTTTACCAGACGATCACCCCCTTTCAGGTGACCACTTTACCAGACGATCATCCCCTTTCAGATGACAACTTTACCAGACGATCATCCCCTTTCAGGTGACCACTTTACCAGACGATCATCCCCTTTCAGGTGACCACTTTACCAGACGATCATCCCCATTGAGGTGACCACTTTACCAGACGATCATCCCCTTTCAGGTGACCACTTTACCAGACGATCATCCCCTTTCAGGTGACAACTTTACCAGACGATCATCCCCATTGAGGTGACCACTTTACCAGACGATCATCCCCTTTCAGGTAACCACTTTACCAGACGATCATCCCCATTGAGGTGACCACTTTACCAGACGATCATCCTCTTTCAGGTGACCACTTTACCTGACGATCATCCCCTTTCAGGTGACCACTTTACCAGACGATCATCCCCTTTCAGGTGGCCACTTTACCAGACGATCATCCCCTTTCAGGTGACCACTTTACCAGACGATCATCCCCTTTCAGGTGACCACTTTACCAGACGATCATCCCCTTTCAGGTGACCACTTTGCCAGACAATCATCCCCTTTCAGGTGACCACTGCACGAGAAAATGATCAACTGAGCGACAATTTCACGAGCGTAAACAAAAAATCAACCCATCCACACATCAACACATATCAGTAGAGAGGAAGTCTTTAAAAAACGTTTAAAAAAATTGAGACATAGGATGCACAAGAATCAGCTTTAAAAATTGAGGTTAATAATGGATTAAATACGAGCTAGACTAATTAACTAAAACCAGCCACACTTGAGGTAAATAATGGATTAAATACGAGCTAGACTAATTAACTAAAACCAGCCACACTTGAGGTAAATAATGGATTAAATACGAGCTAGACTAATTAACTAAAACCAGCCACACTTGAGGTAAATAATGGATTAAATACGAGCTAGACTAATTAACTAAAACCAGCCACACTTGAGGTAAATAATGGATTAAATACGAGCTAGACTAATTAACTAAAACCAGCCACACTTGAGGTAATAGATGGCCCCAAAAACAAAAAAAAATGAAAATGCTGATTTAATTCAGAGACGACGTGACGAACAAAAAACCCCCAAAAAACAAAAAAATAAAGCAGGTCGAAATTAAGACACGGCACGTACACAGGGCTAGTAAAAGAGAACGCAATAGCTAAACACATGCCATCTGACAACCGTAATTAAAACCAAAGCCAATTTGTGTTTTTAGAAGCAGCATAAGTAGAAAAGAGACTCAATGTTAGGCGAGCAAAACTGAGTGAAATTAAACAATTGTCATTCAAACCAAACTAGTAGCAACAACAGGTCAACAGCTACCACCCATTGGTCATTGCATTGTTCACCTGTTCAACAAGGACAATGGTAAACTCCACGTTTTGGCGAATCAACATGGGGATCAGGACCGGAAGTAGTGCCTGAAGGTGCGGACATCGGTTCCGGTACGGGATAAGTACAACCGTCTTCTCCAGTGACGCACAGTGTCTGGGTTTGTAATGGCCGCCACGTTCAACTTGCGGGTAAATGGCTCCAAGCTCGTGCATTTCGAATGACAAAATGGGGGTGAGGAACCGGCCCACTGGGGAGATATTTGAGGTGATGATGAGCTGGCCCACTGGGGAGATATTGGAGGTGATGATGAGCTGGCCCACTTGGGAGATATTGGAGGTGATGATGAGCTGGCACACTGGGGATATTTTGTGAGGGGGTGAACCGGCCCACTTGGGGGTATTGGTTGGGGATGATGAACCGGCTCACTGGGGAGATATTGGTGGGGGTGATGAACCGGCCCACTGGGGAGATATTGGTGGGGGTGATGAACCGGCCCACTGGGGAGATATTGGTGGGGG
>CAXITT010000307.1:222204-293723 GCA_964033795.1 Lymnaea stagnalis | reverse complement strand
GGGGGGAGGGCTATGATAGTTATGGGGCCCTAAGTTGGGAGGGGGGAGGGCTATGATAGTTATGGGGCCCTAAGTTGGGAGGGGGGAGGGCTATGATAGTTATGGGGCCCTAAGTTGGGAGGGGGGAGGGCTATGATAGTTATGGGGCCCTAAGTTGGGTGGGGGGCTATGATAGTTATGGGGCCCTAAGTTCGGTGGGGGGGGGCTATGATAGTTATGGGGCCCTAAGTTCGGTGGGGGGGCTATGATAGTTATGAGGCCCAAAGTTGTGATGCGGAAACAAATTTAAAGAATCAACTTTAAATGCAATGGACCCCAAACCGAAAAGTGGCCGGAAAAGGGGGGAGGGTTGCTTTACATGTCAGGCGACGCCTCTGGAAGAAAATGAAATGTTTGTAAATGAATAAATGTGTCAAAGTGTATGTGGTGCTGTGTCAGAGTGTTTGTGGTGCTGAGTCAGAGTGTTTGTGGTGCTGTGTCAGAGTGTTTGTGGTGCTGTGTCAGAGTGTTTGTGGTGCTGTGTCAGAGTGTTTGTGGTGCTGTGTCAGTGTGTTTGTGGTGCTGTGTCAGTGTGTTTGTGGTGCTGTGTCAGCGTGTATGTGGTGCTGTGATTTGTTTCCTGAGTTTGGATTTTGGTTTATGTTTTGGATCATTTGTTTTTGCTCATGAGTTGGGAGGGCTAGGGCTAGCTGTGATTGTGCTCATGAGTTGGGAGGGCTAGGGCTAGCTGTGATTGTGCTCATGAGTTGGGAGGGCTAGGGCTAGCTGTGATTGTGCTCATGAGTTGGGAGGGCTAGGGCTAGCTGTGATTGTTAAAAGGTTAATACACATGTGAGGAGCTTTATTTGTTGGAAGCACGAGGATATTTGAACAGTGTCCAGTAGTCCATTATTGTGTCCAGTATTTCATTACTGTGTCGAATAGTTCATCAGTATGTCCATTAGTTCTTTATTATTCCAGTAGTTCATCAGTGTTTCCAGTAGTTGTTCAGTATTTCCAGCGGCTATTCAGTGTGTTCAGTATTTCATCGGGGTTTTCAGTAGTTCATCAGTGTGTTAAATAGTTCATCATTGTGTCTAGTATTTCATGGAGGTGTTTAGTGGAGTTCCCCCCTCCCCTCCTTTATTTTCGATAGTCTGGGTGTACAAGTGGGTCATTCGGATTCACCGTCAATTCACTCGAGTTTTGTGATTTAAAAAGAACTCTTTCTTTTGGTCATGAATGTCAGAGTTATTGATTTTTATAGAGCTGTGCATTATGTAAATAACATACCCTAGGTCAACAGCGCAGTAGTGAATAAGTCGTGTTCAACATTTAGTAGGTAAATAGTGCAGTAGTAAAGAAGTGGTGTTAAACATTTAGGAAGTAGTGTTCAACATCTATGAAGTGGTGTTCAACATTTAGAAGGTAAATAGTGCAGTAGTAAATAATTGGTGTTCAACATTTAGGGTGTTCAACATTAGAAGAAGTGGTGTTCAACATTGTGGAAGTGGAAGTTCACGACACATGTGTATGCGATAAATTGCAATGCACACCATGCACTCAAAAGGTGACATACGCACCTAAAAATTCTGGTTTGTTTGGGCACGCCTCTGGTGCTCGTGCTGTGACAAGGTCAAGTTTGGAAGTCTTGAGGTCGCTATAAGATGACGTCATGAGCCCCACCAGTGAGGTGTAGACTGTGAGTAGAATCAGGACGACGACGAGGACAGGCTGGCAACCCGCTGACCCTACACGTGTCAGCTTTCGCGCGATGGTTTGCTGCACCGATGACCTTGACCTTCTATGGTAAGCTGTCGATACATCCAAATAACCATTAACAAAATAGCATTCACAAAAAGTTCTAACAATTGACAGTTACTAGCCTTACCATTGAACAGCAAGTTCTAACAGAACCAGTTTATTGACACCCGCCGTGTTTGGCTTGTTGTGGTCCACTTGGCGATAAGGAGCTGTTTGGATGTTTGCTTTGAGTTGCTATCCTCCTTGACACACACACACTCATAGTCGCAACAGTTCAAGTAAGGCAGACTGCGCTGGACTGGACACTATGAGGCGATGCTGGATTGTAGAGCAGCAAAAGTGATCTATAGGCAGAAACCTAGGAGCAGACGGCTCACAGGTCGAACAAGTCTGAGATGTTGCTTACCTAGGAGCAGACGGCTCACAGGTCGAACAAGTCTGAGATGTTGCTTACCTAGGAGCAGACGGCTCACAGGTCGAACAAGTCTGAGATGTTGCTTACCTAGGAGCAGACGGCTCACAGGTCGAACAAGTCTGAGATGTTGCTTACCTAGGAGCAGACGGCTCACAGGTCGAACAAGTCTGAGATGTTGCTTACCTAGGAGCAGACGGCTCACAGGTCGAACAAGTCTGAGATGTTGCTTACCTAGGAGCAGACGGCTCACAGGTCGAACAAGTCTGAGATGTTGCTTACCTAGGAGCAGACGGCTCACAGGTCGAACAAGTCTGAGATGTTGCTTACCTAGGAGCAGACGGCTCACAGGTCGAACAAGTCTGAGATGTTGCTTACCTAGGAGCAGACGGCTCACAGGTCGAACAAGTCTGAGATGTTGCTTACCTAGGAGCAGACGGCTCACAGGTCGAACAAGTCTGAGATGTTGCTTACCTAGGAGCAGACGGCTCACAGGTCGAACAAGTCTGAGATGTTGCTTACCTAGGAGCAGACGGCTCACAGGTCGAACAAGTCTGAGATGTTGCTTACCTAGGAGCAGACGGCTCACAGGTCGAACAAGTCTGAGATGTTGCTTACCTAGGAGCAGACGGCTCACAGGTCGAACAAGTCTGAGATGTTGCTTACCTAGGAGCAGACGGCTCACAGGTCGAACAAGTCTGAGATGTTGCTTACCTAGGAGCAGACGGCTCACAGGTCGAACAAGTCTGAGATGTTGCTTACCTAGGAGCAGACGGCTCACAGGTCGAACAAGTCTGAGATGTTGCTTACCTAGGAGCAGACGGCTCACAGGTCGAACAAGTCTGAGATGTTGCTTACCTAGGAGCAGACGGCTCACAGGTCGAACAAGTCTGAGATGTTGCTTACCTAGGAGCAGACGGCTCACAGGTCGAACAAGTCTGAGATGTTGCGTTTTGGGTTAAAGAATGGGGATTTTTTTATTATTTTTTGGGGGGAGGGGGCGGGGAGAGAGGGGGGGACTATGAGACGAGACACATTTTCTAAAGAGAGCAATTTTTTTCTTTCTTTTTCTTTTTTTGCTATTCATCACAACATAAATAATTTTCTCGTTTTATATTGCAAGCCTGAATATCAAGACCTTTATATGGTACGGAACTGACAATTTATTTTCATTGACGTCACCAAGGAGATCTTTTCATTTTTTTCACTTCTTCTAAGGTTTTTTTAGGTTTTTTTTTTAGGGGTGAGGGGATTAATATTTTTAGTAGCTTTAATTTAGGGTGAGGGTAAGGATGTTTAGGAGTCCTGCAACATATATAGTGCTGTGTCATCTTGTCAGCAGTTCGTTTACAGAGGTTTTTTATGTGGGATTATTCATGTTCATGTTCAAACCACCCAGAGCCAACCAAGGGGATTAATCAATCTGCTAGGATTTAACCTGAGGCCAACGAAGTTTGGATGTGTGTGTGTGGGGGGGGGGTTGCGTAGTTACAGCTTTGAACGTCATTGTATACTTTCATTAATGTTTTATGCAGTGGTTTAGAGAAGTTAATGGTTGAAACAAGATGGACGAACGTGGTGCAGTGCATTTCCCATCAAACATAACTGGGGTAAATGACAACCCCCTCTACCAAAAAAAAAAAGGTTTGAGAACACCACCATGCCACTCCCCTTCACCCTAACAGCTAACCTGCTTGCAGCGATGATACCAGTAGCAGCCAAAGCCGCTGAACTATAAATAGTATCTTCATTGTATCCATTCACCAACACCAAGCTATGTTATAGTCGGCCATGTTTTTTGACGTCATCACCGGAAGCTTATTCAACGATTTGTTCTTTTATAGTAATTAAAAATATTTACTTCGCAACTACAAGGAGGAGCCAAAATGATCAATAAATTGATCGTGGGCCCTTAAGATATAGAAGAAGAAGAAAAAAATTATATTCTTAAAATACATTTATCACAAGCATTTCTATTTCGAAATTAATTTAGGATATCAAAAATAAAACAGGAAAGGTGTCCACCTTATTTTCCAGTTAATGCATAATTGGCTGTGTTGCTCAGGGTTGAAATGGCTAGAAAGACTTTGCCATTGGATGCTTGTAATTAGTTTTTGGGTGGTTGCATTTGTTTTAAATGTGGTAAATTATAGATTTGTTTTTTGTTGACTTTGTACCGCGCTTCGAGCCTTTGGGGATGAAGCGTGTTTTTGAAATGAACTTTATTATTATTATTATTATTATCAAAATACAAAGTAATTATTTCAACATATTATTTTAATATTGAAAACAAGACACATTCCAACAATCAGCCAGTTGGTGGCCCAAAAGCATTTTGATTGGTTTAACCACCTGGTCAGAATACTTGTCATCTCACCCACATTGCAAATCATCTAACCCACGTTGGAAGTCATCTCACCAACATTGCAAACTTCCAATAGCAGGCTCTCAGGTTTCAAGGCCATAGGACGACAAGTTCAGTGATGGATTAACTAAGATAACGACAACCTAAAAGTCCACAACTTGAATCTTGAGCAGATCAACCGAGCTAAGGACACCCTAAATGTCCACAACTTGAATCTTTAGCAGATCAACTGAGTTAAGGATATCCTAAAAGTCCACAACTTGAATCTTGAGCAGATCAACCGAGCTAAGGACAACCTAAAGGTCCCCAACATGAATCTTGAGCAGTCCTAACAACTGGCGACCTATCTCCCAATATATCTTCCTACGATGCCGCCCCTGTAGTGGCGGGCGTAAGAAGTATCAAGGAGTCCAGGTCAGGTTTGTTTCAAACTGGGGACGGTGTGTCGCGAAATGTTCTACCTCGCAACTGTTCCTAAAAAGTTAGATCACCCTTGGGTTTTTCAGGTATCCTAGGATTGTCGCAGGGGCGTTGGGGAATTTTATCAGGAATTCTTTTTTCATTAAATTGTTAGTTGTTTAAAAGCTGATCATTTAAAAAAAAATAAAAAAAATACAGCACTTTTTTCAGACTTCGCCACATAGACAAATCCAACCCTGGAAGATGGAAGCTTGAACTGTAATTGTGTTTGAGACTTTGATAGAATAAAATATCTATTTATAGATTCAGCTGCCTAGGCAAGGCGCGGAGAATGGTTCTAAAAAATTTGAAGGTTTTACAAACATATCTCATCCCATAGTCCCCAGTTCAATGTTTTAATAGAATTTGTCTTTTAATGGCGGAAATCTATTAATATAACCACAGGGCATACAGTCTGGCCATTCTCATTAAGATATTAATAACACATCCGGGTATTCCGTTTGGCCAAACTCTCAACAGCTGTTCGGTACTTCTACGTTAATGTGAGCCGGCACAGTGGGTCTAAAACTAGAGGAAAACATGTTTACAAAGATATTTTAGGGAAGATTTTACAAATAAATTGTTACTACCATATATATGCGGAGACACATTAAATATAAGCTATTATTTTACGAAAACCTGGTCTAAAAATAATAACATAACATAATGCAATAAGATGTTTTCTGGTCATTGAAACAACAAACACTGTAGGAAACAATTGTTTCCTCGTTGCTAGTAATATTTATTTCTGAAGAATTCTATTTTATTTAGTTTCTTGACGTTTCGTTTTTCTACACTATTTTTTTCTTTGGAAGCTTTGATTATGTTGTATTACTTTGCCACGGATGCGTTACATGTGGAGGGCCCCCCACCTACAGACCCATCGTGTTACATTTGGAGGGCCACCACCCACAGAGCCGTCGTGTTGCATTTGGTGGCCCCCACAGAGCCGTCGTGTTGCATTTGGAGGGCCCCCACCCACAGAGCCGTCGTGTAACATTTGGAGGGCCCCCCACACACAGAGCCGTCATGTTACATTTGGAGGGCCCCCCACACAGAGCCGTCATGTTACATTTGGAGGGCCCCCCACACACAGAGCCGTCACGTTACATTTGGAGGGCCCCCACCCACAGAGCCGTCGTGTTACATTTTTCGGTTTCATGACTGCCCACAGAGTTGACTGTTTAAATTTTTCTACATCACAATTTTTGGCCCCTCAAATATCCAAGCCCCCCACCCCTCACTCATGCCTCGGCGGTTGCTGCGTGGGGGGGGGTGGGTGCTGCGTCCACGTGACAGCTCACCAAGATAGCAAATGCCTTACGTTGAGTATTTCCTGACAGTGACAGACTCTTCGTTGTCTGCACGGACTCTCCATTGTCTGCACAGACTCTCCGTTGGCTGCACAGACTCTCTGTTGTCTACACGTAGAATACGAGCGAGTGACAGTTGTATTTCCCTGCTGCTTTCTCACATTGGGACAAGAACTTGACTGCTATGTGATGGGATCATTTTCAAAACCTCTACGACAAGCAAAGGGTCTTCAGATAACTTTAATGTTTCTTGTCTGACATATACATCGAACCTATTTAATGAGTCTAAATTGACTGATTTTGCTATCTAGTCTCACTAAAATATGTTTAAATTGACTGACCTAGTCTCACTAAAATATGTTTAAATTGACATATTTTTCTATCTAGTCTCACTAAAATATGTTCAAGTTGACTTAAGTCTATGTAGACTTACTAAAATATTTTTAAATGACTGATGTCTATGTAATAACATTAAAATATGTTTAAATTAACTGATTTAGTCTCACTAAAATAAGTCTAGCTTAACCTATGCCTATCATCGCATAGGTGTGTATTGACATATGTCTTACGTCTCACAATTACACATCTATATTGCCATACGTATATTTTATTCCACTTATGTTTTCATAAACATACATCTCTTTTGTCTCGCTAAGCTAGGTCTAAAATTGACGAATGTCTATTTTGTATCACTCAAATTGGTCCATGTTGGTAACTATCAACTTAAAGCACTACTATATGTCTATATATAGACATCATTTGTTGTTGTTCGTCCGTCGAAATCGACTAGGACCATCAAGTCATCCGGTTAGGGGGAAGGGGGTGTTTACGGTGAGCTAGTAGGTTGCTTGCTAGACCGATCCTTGCTCGGAATAATCTCTGGCACCACGGGCAGAGGATAGTTGCTGCAGACGGTGACCTGATGTTGCTCTTTCGGGCCAGCCTGCGTGTCTCAGCTGTGGTTTGCCTACTAGCTTCATGGGATTTAGCCCCCTTCTTGATAGCTGCTCTTCACCTGCCTCTGTCCTGGGCTGTCTGCACCCATTAATTAGGGTTTATGCTGAAGGTCTTTAGTGCCACTTTCATTGAGTCTTTGTAACGCTTTTTTTTTTGACCTCCTTGGGAGCGCTTGCCTATCGTGAGTTCTCAGAAGAATATCTGTTTTAGTGTACAGCGGACAGATTCTTCAGGAAGTTACCAGTGTGATACTTATAACTGGTGCACACTTCACATAGCCATCCGTTGTCCGTGGTGACGTTGACACATGACATACAATGGTTCAAAGGAAATTTAAAAAGTCTAAAATGAAGTGACAGCCGGCGTTTCAGAACATGATGTAACATATTTTATTATCTGGCGTGACATGTTATATTTAAAAAATGCGGCGTGACATATGAAATTTTAAGACATAGTATGGCATTTGACAATGTTTACTGTGACTAGACGAGTAGGAGATATCACACTATTTTAAACTTGCCCAATGAGATGTTGCGTACATTTTTCTTGGCTTTCAATAAATGCTTGGGAACTGTCTGTGAATCAAAGAAATAAGATGGGTAGATTGGTGGGACAAATCGTCCCCCTAGAATAACAGTGTTCTATGTGACCTTTTGGTCAAACCGAGATATTCGTGTTTGAAAATTTGATGTTTGGTATGGATCAACTCAAAACGTTATTATAAAATTTGTTGTTGTTTTATGTTGATATTATCAATACAAGGTTTCGATCATTCAAATGAAGGTTCAAGGTATGGATTTTGATTTTATATGATTTTTTGAAATTTTCGATAGAACCTTTCAATTCTGAAAATCCTATTTCACTTTAGAATAACAAGGTTCTATTTATTTAACTCTATGATTTAAGTAGTTCCTTTCAAGAATAAATGCATATTCATTATTTAGATCACAAATACTAACAAGACAAAATCATTTACCTATTATATTTAAAGTAAAGACAGAAAATATTTCCTCGTATATAGTTTCTTTGTAGTAATGTATTATTACAAACTCAAACATAAACATTAATTAGACCATAACATGTTTTACACACAAACGTGAAAATTCTGCATTATTTTCATTCAAAACCAGCCACCATACGACAACAAGTAACATAATGATGTTGCTATCGTATTGCCTGTCTAACTCAGACATGAACTTGATCACGTCTCTAAAATCTGTTTTCTTAGCTTCAGACAGGTTATTAGATGACATCGCCGTCTTTGGTTGAGGCAACAAATACTTGCGTTGATTTCATTGGGACACAACTTCTCGTGCTTTTAGGTTTTCTTACATTGATGTTTTCACATGCTATGTCCATATATATGGCTAAATCTACAACCAACCAATGGCTCATTTGTAAATTTCATTACTCGGTACACATACTTTGGAATATTTTACACTCTAGTATTGAAACTTATCAATCAATACTTTAAGTGCCTGTTTTAAAATATTTAAAGTCAATTGGCCTCAATGCTTCATGAGTTTATAAGGTGTCGTATGTTTACAGTTTTAAGGACTCTTAGTAGATTTAGTGGTGAAAACACTTCACCTGGCAATGGATAATATTAGCACTGCTATCAGCATCATATTCGCTTGTCGAGGAGCTTTAAAAACTATTTGCTAGTGATAATATAAAATGATTCAAACAAAGTAGGGTTAAACCTGACAAAAAATGGAGCGCAACAAAACAAAGTTTTTTTTTTTTTTTTTTGTTTTTTTTTGTTTCACTGCGTTCTTTTTTTCAGGTTTAACCCTACTTTGTTTTATTAGTTTTGATATTGTGCTAAACGGATTGCCGTCTCTCTCTTCAAATACCCTATTTTCTATTTACAAAGTTTTTTTTTTTTTTTTTTTGTTTTTTTTTGTTTCACTGCGTTCTTTTTTTCAGGTTTAACCCTACTTTGTTTTATTAGTTTTGATATTGTGCTAAACGGATTGCAGTCTCTCTCCTCAAATACCCTATTTTCTATTGAAGTGGCCGCCATTATGAATGTAAACAATCCGTGACCATTGAGGTAACGGTAGATAGCAAGCCTATGATTGGCTGAAGGACCGAACTCATTTTACAAGCTGAATTTTTATTGGTTCACCATAAATAGCATCTGGTTAAAACTAAAAATGTACGTCAGAACTTTGTTATTCTCAAATGAAAGGCCAACCTCCAGTTAGAACCCTGTTATTTTGTATTTACCGCAAAATCGGCTCATTTTAAAGCTTCCATCTTTTGTACCATGATAGAAGGTTTGATTAACTGTTGCACTGGGGAAATAACTCATTTAAAAAGAAAAAAATCGACTTAGAACCTTGTTATTCTAGGGGGACGAAATGTCTATTTCAATAAAAGCTTGGAAACTGTCGATGAATAAAAGACATGATATGGGTAGATTGGTGTGACAAATGTCTATTTCTATGTCTGTATGTCTATTGTATGTCAACTGTCTGTCCACGGAATAGCCATTGTATGTCCATTGTATGTCCATTGTATGTCCATTGTATGTCCACTGTATGTCCTCTGTATGTCAACTGTATGTCTATAGTATGTCGACTGTATGTCCATTGTATGTACACGGTATGTCCACGGTATGTCCACTGTATGTCCACTGTATGTCAACTGTATGTCCACAGTCCACTGCATATCGACTGTATGTCAATCGCACTCATTGGTCGTTGAATCAATGGTCCACTTCCCCGAGTCTCAAACCTAAGCAGTAGAGACTTGCGACCTTTCATAGTTCAGATATTTCTGCTTTTGGCGTAGGCGCGTGTTAGTCGCATTTATTTTTCAAACTTTTTTTTCGCAATAAGTGGCACTGTACTCTTTAGCCCAAAGTGGCGCCCTTGTTAATGACCACATCAAACAACAGAGTTACTATCGCTTTAAATGCTCAGATGTCATTTAACCACCTTGCTCCAGAGTTACCTACCGCTAGAATTGTATCCTTGTCAAAGTCCACACCTATCCATGTGTAGACTGGTAGCTTCCTAACAAAGCTGGTGTTGTAGATGACCGTGTTGAGACCATCTACATCCTGTCTGTCTTTGCGTGTGGCAAACGTCTTCAATCTGGCAGAGGAAGAATTCAAGACAGATTTACAGTGGACATTGGTCAAAAGAATGACACGAATTTACATTGGACTTTGGTCAGTGATATGATTCAATATAAATTTACAGTGAGCATTGGTCAGAGAAATGATTCAATACAGATTTACAGTGGAAATTGGTCAGAGAAATGATTCAATACAGATTTGTAGTGGATATTGGTCAGAGGAATGATTAAATACAGATTTACAGTGGATATTGGTCAGAAGAATGATTCAATACAGATTTACAGTGGATATTGGTCAGAGGAATGATTCAATACAGATTTACAGTGTATATTGGTCAGAGGAATGATCCAATACAGATTTACAGTGGATATTGGTCAGAGGAATGATTCAATACAGATTAACAGTGGATATTGGTCAGAGGAATGATTCAATACAGATTTACAGTGGATATTGGTCAGAGGTATGATTCAATACAGATTTACAGTGGATATTGGTCAGAGGTATGATTCAATACAGATTTACCGTAAACATTGGCCAGAGGAATTTATGAAATGAAAATTTACAGTGAACATTGGCCAGAGGAATTTATGAAATGCAATTTTACAGTGAGCATTGGCTAGAGGAATTTATGAAATGCAAATTTGCAGTGAACATTGGCCAGAGAAATTTATGAAATGCAAATTTACAGTCAACATTGGTCAGAAAAATTTATGAAATGCAAATTTACATTGAACAATGGTCTGTGAAATGATTCAATACATATTTACAATGAATATTGGTCAAAGGATTGATTTAATACAGATTTACAATGAAAATTGGTCAAAGGAATGATTTAATACAGATTTACAGTGGACATTGGTCAATGGAGCGATAACAGATACAGTCGAACCCGCTTATCTCGACCTCGGTTAATTCGCCAACCCTGTTAGGTCTACGTTTTTGAAGTGGAATAGCCAAATTCTGCATTTTCCCCTCGATTATGTCGATTCTTTTATGTTGCCGAGCCCTGATATCTCGAGCACAAAAAGCTGGGCAAATTTGTCACTTAACCTCGGTTATCTCGATCCTCATGAGCAATCGGCACTATATGAAGTCCGCAAGAAGAAATAGCAAACAACAAATAAACAAAGATTTCATAATTACAAATAATTATTCATTTTTCAAAATACAGGATTTGTGTTTTAGAATGAACCAAGAAGTAATTTAAATACATATGTATTAATTCGAGGTTTAAAACACGGTAGGATCCATATTATAAATAATCATAATGTGCCGTGTGCAAAACGTTGTCATGGGCAGCCATTCACGGTCACTTGCATAATGGCTATGCCGTGGCACTACGTCAGATCTTCATTCATAAGAGTTTGCAGTGTGCAAAAGCTATTAAACCATTGGTCAGGGAAAGCTTTAATTAAATATTCATGTGCAAAAGTTAAGTGTTCAAAATAAGTAGTCCCTAAATAGTATTTTAGTAATAAGGTGATGTGTTGCATTATATAGTCATTGCGCATGACACGATCAGCATAATGAGGTCACAAAATATGGCGGCTTCGTCAATAGTAGAAAATACCAAACGAACTCGCACTTTAAAAATTCGTAGCTAAAAAGTACTAACGTTAAAAAAAATTGATTCTGGCTTCATTTTTATAAATTGAAATTTGATCTAAATATCTGAAATATTTTATTAAAAATATTTATAATTTTTTATACTAAAGAACCTGCATTTATTAACGCGCATCGTGTACATAAAGAAATTTAAAACACATGTAATATATTGCCCTCAATATGGGTTTTCGGTTATCTCGATCATCGGTTATCTCGATCATCGGTTATCTGGAAACCTTTTTGGCAAACCCTGGGGCCGTCGAAATAATCGAGTTTCCTGTACCTCAGACTAAGGTTGTTTGATTCAGGATATCATAAGATTGGCCTTTTTTAAAAAATACCAAATCTTGCCATCAATTTCCTGATAGTGACTTAACTGAGAATTATTTCCCAATAAAAACTTAACTAAGACATTTTCATAGAGACGTAACTAAGACATTATTCCATAAAAACTTAACTAAGACGTTACTTTTTTCATAAAGACTTAATTAAGGCATATTTCCTTATAAAGACTTACCTAAGGCATATTTCCTTATAAAGACTTAACTAAGGCATATTTCCTTATAAAGACTTAACTAAGGCACATTTCCTTATAAAGAGTTAACTAAGGCATATTTCCTTATAAAGACTTAACTAAGGCATATTTCGTTATAAAAACTTAACTAAGGCATATTTCCTTATAAAGACTTAACTAAGGCATATTTCCTTATAAAGACTTAACTAAGGCATATTTCCTTATAAAGATTTAACTAAGGCGTATTTCCTTAAAAGACTTAACTAAGGCATATTTCCTTATAAAGACTTAACTAAGGCATATTTCCTTATAAAGACTTAACTAAGGAATATTTCCCCATCAAGTCTTTACTAAGAAACATTTCCCCATCAAGTCTTATCTACGATATATTTCCCCATCAAGACTTATCTAAGACATATTTTCTTATCAAGTCTTAACTAAGACATATTTTCTTATAAAGACTTAACTAAGGCATATTCCCCATAAAGACTTGACTAAAACATAGTTTGCCAAAAGACTTAACTAAGGCATATTGGCCCATAAAGACTTAACTAAGACTTAACAAGGATAGCATAAAGAGCGACTTCAAAATACTTTGTCTCTTGTCCCTGTTGTCTTTGCTATTATCTGATCTACTTTACTACCTCTCTGATTGGCTTCCACCGAATGCTCTATATGCCTTTCCAACCACGTCTCTGCTTGGCTTCTCACTACTTCTCTTCTTGGCTTCCCACTATTTCTCCACTTGCCTTCCACCTAAATCTCTACTCACCTTTCCATTTCTAATTTTCTTGCCTTCTCACTACTTTTCTATTTGCTCTTCTCACTACTTTTCTATTTGCTCTTCTCACTACTTTTCTATTTGCTCTTCTCACTACTTTTCTATTTGCTCTTCTCACTAATTTTCTATTTGCTCTTCTCACTACTTTTCTATTGCTCTTCTCACTACTTTTCTATTTGCTCTTCTCACTACTTTTCTATTTGCTCTTCTCACTACTTTTCTATTTGCTCTTCTCACTACTTTTCTATTTGCTCTTCTCACTACTTTTCTATTTGCTCTTCTCACTACTTTTCTATTTGCTCTTCTCACTACTTTTCTATTTGCTCTTCTCACTACTTTTCTATTTGCTCTTCTCACTACTTTTCTATTTGCTCTTCCATGCACATTACTTTCCTAACGCTTTTCTCAAACCATACGTTTGGTGACTGGTAGGTTGTCCCCTATCCTTGTAAGTTCTCCCATAAGCTTGGGGACTCTCCCCTATCCCTGTAAGTTCTCCCATAAGCTTGGGGACTCTCCCCTATCCTTGTAAGTTCTCCCATAAGCTTGGGGACTCTCCCCTATCCTTGTAAGTTCTCCCATAAGCTTGGGGACTCTCCCCTATCCTTGTAAGTTCTCCCATAAGCTTGGGGACTCTCCCCTATCCTTGTAGGTTCTCCCATAAGCTTGGGGACTCTCCCCTATCCTTTTAAGTTCTCCCATAAGCTTGGGGACTCTCCCCTATCCCTCTAAGTTCTCCCATAAGCTTGGGGACTCTCTCCTATCCTTGTAAGTTCTCCCATAAGCTTGGGGACTCTTCCCTATCCCTGTAAGTTCTCCCATAAGCTTGGGGACTCTCCCCTATCCTTGTAAGTTCTCCCATAAGCTTGGGGACTCTCTCCTATCCTTGTAAGTTCTCCCATAAGCTTGGGGACTCTTCCCTATCCCTGTAAGTTCTCCCATAAGCTTGGGGACTCTCCCCTATCCTTGTAAGTTCTCCCATAAGCTTGGGGACTCTTCCCTATCCTTGTAAGTTCTCCCATAAGCTTGGGGACTCTTCCCTATCCTTGTAAGTTCTCCCATAAGCTTGGGGACTCTCCCCTATCCTTGTAAGTTCTCCCATAAGCTTGGGGACTCTTCCCTATCCCTGTAAGTTCTCCCATAAGCTTGGGGACTCTTCCCTATCCCTGTAAGTTCTCCCATAAGCTTGGGGACTCTTCCCTATCCTTGTAAGTTCTCCCATAAGCTTGGGGACTCCTCCCTATCCTTGTAAGTTCTCCCATAAGCTTGGGGACTCTCCCCTATCCTTGTAAGTTCTCCCATAAGCTTGGGGACTCTCCCCTATCCTTGTAAGTTCTCCCATAAGCTTGGGGACTCTCCCCTATCCTTGTAAGTTCTCCCATAAGCTTGGGGACTCTTCCCTATCCTTGTAAGTTCTCCCATAAGCTTGGGGACTCTCCCCTATCCTTGTAAGTTCTCCCATAAGCTTGGGGACTCTCCCCTATCCTTGTAAGTTCTCCCATAAGCTTGGGGACTCTCCCCTATCCTTGTAAGTTCTCCCATAAGCTTGGGGACTCTTCCCTACCCTTGTAAGTTCTCCCATAAGCTTGGGGACTCTCCCCTAACCTTGATGAGGTCTTGACGGTCAAGTTGTCATTAGTTAAGTGTTGACCGAGACACTGACCTGTCGGGGTTCCTATCCCAGCCTTTGTCCGGGGAATGGGCTACCATGTCGTAAACCCCAACCCTCATATTTTTCCTCAGCAATGTCAAATTTTTGTTGGCAGCTCTGTGAACAGGAAAAACATTGGTATCAGAAGGAAACTTATAGCCAGTTGTGGTTGTTCAACAGTGAATAAAGAAATGGTCGATGTCTAGTCGTACATCATAGAAAGTGTTTCCTTAAGAACAAAATATCAAACACTCTGTATCATAAATGTAAAAACGATTCAAGGAGGTAGCTGACAATACATCATCTCCTGATATGGCCAGCTAAGTTTGAGCAAGTTTGGTTGCGGGTGGGGGGGGGGGCGGGGGAATTCACGTGATCTAAGATACAATAAAAGTACAGCTGATATCAAGCTTATATTGCAGCATTGACGTGTCTCAGGTTTACCATAAGAAAGTTACCTGTCTCAGTGTTACCACTAGAAAGCTACCTGTCTCAGTGTTACCACTAGAAAGTTACCTGTCTGAGTGTTACACTGGAAAGTTACCTGTCTCAGTGTTACCTTTGGAAAGTTACCTGTGTCAGTGTTACCCATTAGAAAGTTACCTGTCTCAGTGTTACCACTAGAAAGTTACCTGTCTTAGTGTTACCACTGCAAAGTTACCTCTCTCAGTTTTACCACAGTTCAAGGTCAGAATCTACCCTCCCAGATTTCTCCCTAAATCCCTCATTCTCCACACCAACGGACCTTCAGAGTTTTCAGCCACCAAACTGCTCTACTCCTATGTGCTGCACACACTGCTCTACTCCTATGTGCTGCACACACTGCTCTACTCCTATGCGCTGCAGTCAGAAAGACAAATCGAAACACAGACCATTGCGCATATTGAAGGTGAACCTTGAATATGCAAGCGGAAAGAGAGCCGAGATAGCAAACTTGATCAGCAGCTTCACACCTGACATCATCTTGGGCTCAGAAACATGGCTGAATCCCTCCATAGCCAACACAGAGGTTGTACCGGATATGTACAAACTATTCCGGCAAGACGGAAAAGACAGAGGAGGAGGAGTACTTGCTGCTGTCCATGACAGCCTGGATTGTCACGCTGTTCCAGAACCAAGCCTGAGGAGGCTTGATGTGTCACAGAGAGCAATGCAGTCGAAGAACTTTTCCCTCCTTATAGGCGGAGATTTCAACTTTCCTGGTTGGAACTGGCAGATTCCTGCCTTGAAGCCCAAGTCCCCATACCCGGTCCTACACTCTGAATTCATGGAGATGATTAACAACCATGGTCTGGAACAGATGGTTAATGAAGTCACAAGAGGGGAAAACACTCTCGACCTACTCCTAACAGTCCACATCTTATCCCAAGAGTTGAAATCATATCTGGGATATCAGACCACTACATACCGTACTGCGAATTTTAAGTCAGCGCGCTTAAAAAGAAACAGGCTGTGAGAGAAATCCCCATTTATGAAAAAAGGCAGACTGGGATAGCCTAAGAAGTGCAACGACTGAGCTGAGTTCAAACATGCATGAGATTCAGTGAAATGCGACAACAGAAGAGCTGTGAATGAAATTTAAGACAACAATCACTGATGCAGTGAAAAAATTCATACCACACAAGATCTCAAAACCTAAGACAAATCAACCATGGGTTACGGCTGAAATCCGTTGGCTCATACAAAGGAGAGACCGCCAGTATAACGAATGAAGAAGAATGGCTCGGTCGAACTAAAAGCAAAAGTATTGAGGCTCCGTAGAAACATCCAACGCTTACTGCGCATATCTTACTGGAGCTACCTGAACGGCATCTTCTCAGAGGAAGATACAACCGCCAAGAACAAGCGGTTCTGGAGCTATGTCAAGCATCAAAGGTCATCAAATACTGTGGTCTCCCCCCTGAGATGGGAAGGCAAGTTGACGTTTGAATACAAAGAACAGGCGGACATACTCAATCAACAGTTCCAGTTGGTCTTTGGGGATGGTAGAGAGTACTCAGAAGTTGAGTTCCTTCTGAAGACCAACATGATGAGCACAGCCTACCCTGCCATGGAAGATATCCAGATTTCAGAGAAGGCTGTCCTGGAACTTCGTAAAACCATTGACCCCTACCAGGCATGTGGTCCTGACAACATCAAACCACGAGTCTTAAAAGAATTGGCCACTGAAATCGCTCCTGCAATAACAATCCTCTTCCAATCGTCTCTATTCACAGGCAACGTTCCAACTGACTGGAGAACAGTGCATGTCACACCAATCTACAAGAAAGGGGAGCATTCAGACCCTGCCAACTATCCTCCGATATCCCTCACCAGCGTGGTCTGCAAACTGTTGAAGCACAGAATCGTAAGCACAGTCATAAAGCATCTTGAAAGACACAATATACTGAATGACTGTCAACATGGCTTTCGAGTCAACAGAGCATGTGAGACCCAACTCCTTGAATTTGCTGAAGAATTGACGACCAACTTGGAGAACAGCAAGCAAACTGATGTGCTTGTGCTGGACTTTTCAAAAGCGTTTGACCGTGTCAACCATAGCTTGCTATTACACAAACTGCAGAGATATGGGACCCATGGCACTACCAAAACATGGATCTCTAGCTTCCTCAGCGACCGATGCTAGACAGTAGTGGTGGATGGCACAACCTCCGCCTTTGTCGGCGCTAAGTCAGGGCTCAGTGCTAGGCCCTTGTTTGTTCCTAGCATATATCAATGATCTGCCCGAGAAGCTGACCTCTCAAGCAGACGACACGGCGGTATATAGGAAAATCGTCAACAGTTCTGACCAAAGCCAACTCCAACAAGACCTCAATCGGTTAGCTGAGTGGGAGATGAGCTGGGACATGGAATTTCATCCCGTCAAGTGCCAGACCCTGTCAGTCTCCAGAAGCAGATCTCCTCTACGCCAATCTTACAAATTGCATGGCCATATTCTTGAGCCAGTTTCCTCAGTTAAGTACCTTGGTGTTATCATTCAAAGAGAGGTCCGCTGGGACGAGCATATTAACAGTGTGTGCAACCGGGCAAATAAGACCCTGGGGTTCCTAAGGCGAAATCTGAAGATCGGCAACTCAAGCGTGAAAGAAAAAGCCTATAAAGCCTTTGTCTGGCCGCTTTTAGATTACCCATCTTCAGTCTGGGACACATTCACCCAGAGGAGCATTGACAGGTCGGAGGCGGTCCAGCGACGGGCAGCACGCTTTGTCATGAACCGCTACAGAAACACCTCAAGTGTTGGCAGCATGCTAGAAACACTGGGCTGGTCTACATTGGAAGAACGACGACGACTATCCAGGCTCACCATGTTGTACAAGATAACAAATGGGCTGGTCCACTGCTCCAGAATCAAACAGAAACTCGTTCCTCTTCCCCCCAGACTGCGACGAGGCCACGACAGACAGTTCCGGCTGGTAAAAACAAGAACAAAGTACAGGAGCTCCTCATTCCTGCCGAAGACAATAGGGAACTGGAACAAGCTTTCAAAAGGAACGGTTGAGGCGACAAAATTAGACACATTTGTGTCTATTGCCTCCTGTATTCCAACCCCCAGGTCGTAACACCACTGCCGAGTAGCCCTTGCAACCAGTGAAGTATCCCTTTGAAACCCATGCACAGAAAAATCGCGAACCCCTTTGAATCATTGGAGCCAGAATGATCAATTCATTGATCGTGGGCCCTCAAAATAAAGAGGAAGAAGAAAGTTATCTGTCTCAGTGTTACCACTAGAAAGTTATCTGTCTCAGTGTTACCACTAGAAAGTTACCTGTCTCAGTGTTACCACTAGAAAGTTACCTGTCTCAGTGTTACCACAAGAAGATTTTCTCTCTCATAGTTACACCTATAAAGTTACCTGTCTCACTAAGTGTTACCCCTTACTACGTACCTGTCCCTAAGGTCATCGTCCTCAGCGCCCCACCCAAAGTAAACGTTGGAGGCTCCGTTGATGAACTTAAAGTGCTCACGTGTAAAGCTGACCACGCCACCAAACAGTCCATGGTATGTCTCTCTGAGATGGAAAATTGCTTTGCATCAGCAGATTGAACAAACATTAACTCAGATTTACTGTTAATGTCCGAAAGTCACTTCAATCATAACATCGCCCTTTTCCCAATTCTTCGCCCAAACCTTCCTCCCAATTCTTCACCCAATCCTTCCTCCCAATTCTTCACCCAATCCTTCCTCCCAATTCTTCACCCAATCCTTCCTCCCAATTCTTCACCCAATCCTTCCTCCCAATTCTTCACCCAATCATTCCTCCTAATTATTCACCCAATCCTTCTTCCCAATTCTTCACCCAATCCTTCCTCCCAATTCTTCACCCAATCCTTCCTCCCAATTATTCACCCAATCCTTCCTCCCAATTCTTCACCCAATCCTTCCTCCCAATTCTTCACCCAATCCTTCCTCCCAATTCTTCACCCAATTCTTCCTCCCAATTCTTCACCCTATCCTTCCTCCCAATTCTTCACCCAATTCTTCCTCCCAATTCCAAACCCAATCCTTCCTCCCAATTCTTCACCCAATTCTTCCTCCCAATTCCAAACCCAATCCTTCCTCCCAATTCTTCACCCAATTCTTTCTCTCAAATCTTCACCCAATCCTTTAATCCTATCTCCCATATCTTCACCCTACCACAGATTGGCTAATATTTTGTCTTCCGTGTTGTAATAATTTTTTTTTCCCCATAGAGTTAGACCAGTGGTTCTCAAAGTGGGCGATACTTCCCCCAATTGAAGTGGGAAAGCTCTTGGGGGGGGGCAATGAAAAGATTAGGGGCGCTGGGTCTCCCATGGGGGAGGGCTGCTAGAGATGATATTAAGTGTATACTTGTAAATGATTGGTAAAAGATCCGTGTTTGCCTCAAGCGTTTTTTTATAAGACACATAGAAACAGTGATGGGAGGAGGGTGTGAGACACATAGAAACAGTGATGGGAGGAGGGTGTGAGACACATAGACCCAGTGATGGGTGGAGGGTGTAAGACACATAGAAACAGTGATGGGAGGAGGGTGTGAGACACATAGAAACAGTGATGGGAGGAGGGTGTGAGACACATAGAAACAGTGATGGGAGGAGGGTGTGAGACACATAGAAACAGTGATGGGAGGAGGGTGTGAGACACATAGAAACAGTGATGGGAGGAGGGTGTGAGACACATAGAAACAGTGATGGGAGGAGGGTGTGAGACACATAGAAACAGTGATGGGAGGAGGGTGTGAGACACATAGAAACAGTGATGGGAGTTGTGAGACGCATAGAAACAGTGAGGGGAGGAGGGTGTGAGACACATAGAAACAGTGATGGGAGGAGGGTGTGAGACACATAGAAACAGTGATGCGAGGAGGGTGTGAGACACATAGAAACAGTGATGGGAGGAGGGTGTGAGACACATAGAAACAGTGATGTTAGGAGGGTGTGAGACACATAGAAACACTGATATTACGAGGGCGAGACACATAGAAACACTGATATTACGAGGATGTGAAACACATAGATAGTGTGATATTACGAGGGCGAGACACATAGAAACAGTGATATTACGAGGGTGAGACACATAGAAACAGTGATGTTAGGAGGGTGAGACACATAGAAACAGTGATGGGAAGGGCTAAGACACATAGAGAAAGTGATGGGAGGGGCTAAGACAAATATAGACAGTGATGGGACGGGGGAAAGACACATAGAGACAATGATAGGACGGGGGTAAGACACATAGAGACAATGATGGGACGGGGGTAAGACACATAGAGACAGTGATGGGATGGGGGTAAGACACAAAGAGACAGTGATGGGAGGGGCTAAGACACATAGAGACAGAGATGGGAGGGGCTAAGACACATAGATACGGTGATGGGAGGGGCTAAGACACATAGAGTAAGAAAAAGATAGACAGTGATGGGACGGGGGAAAGACACATAGAGACAATGATAGGACGGGGGTAAGACACATAGAGACAATGATGGGACGGGGGTAAGACACATAGAGACAGTGATTGGATGGGGGTAAGACACAAAGAGACAGTGATGGGAGGGGCTAAGACACATAGAGACAGTGATGGGAGGGGCTAAGACACATAGATACGGTGATGGGAGGGGCTAAGACACATAGAGACAATGATGGGACGGGGATAAGACACATAGAGACAGTGATGGGAGGGGCTAAGACACATAGAGACATTGATGGGAGGGGCTAAGACACATAGAGACAGTGATGGGAGGGGCTAAGACACAGAAACAGTGATGGGTCGGGGGTAAGACACAGAAACAGTGATCGGTCGGGGGTAAGAAACATAGAGACATTGATAAGACGGGGGTAAGACCAGTGGCGTAGCAAGAAGGGTGAGCGGTGAGTACATGTCTCAGTACATGAATGAAATCGCTAAAAAATCAAATTATTTAAAAATTACTTTCCCCCAATTTATAGGGTTGAAAATGATCAGTTTATTGATCGTGGGCCCTGAAAATATAAAAGTGAAGAAGAGAAAAATAATTTACAAAATTGCCTAATATCTTTAAACAATTATTTATTTTATTTAAATTTTAAAAAAATGATTTTTCCAAACCATATATATAGAAATCCAGATAACTCAAAAAACATTGCCCCTTAACATTTGAGCACGATTGTCATATTTCGACTGCTGGGTTTTACCTGCCACATTTCTGTGTTGTATTTTGGACAGTGCTCTCTGACTGTTGGTTTTTAAAGGTCATAATTAATTATTTTATTTGTTGTCTTGAACACAAAGCAATTAAAGCATTTTTATTGTTCAAGATTGTTCTATCATTCCATACGGCGTGCACACATCCAAACGGCCCAGTGGCTACCAGCAACGAAAAGCAAGAAATAGACATTGGATTCTATGACGATTTCTATGGGCCATGTGATGATGTCCAAGGATCCCATGATGATTTCTACAGACACTAAGATATGTACATGAATCCCCCTTATAATAAAGGATTTAAATCATAGAATAAAATGACAAAGAAAAAGCACCTGACGGATCCCAGGGCACCTGTTCTGTTGACCACTGGTCAAGACTCCTACTGCCAGCTCTAGGGCAGCGCAGGGCTTCCCCAACCGTTCAATAAGTTTTTTTAATTTCACCAGGGACCTAGATTCGTTTATTTTAATGTTGTTTTCATGTGTCTTTAAATCTGTCGAAAAACTATTTTGAATCCGCGTTCAGTCGATGAGAGGGGCGTGTATTAGCTATTACTATTTAATGATGGCCGTTATGTTACTGGGTAAGGCTTTGTAACTTTGACTTAACTGTCATACATTTTCTTTGGCTTATGGTGCCAGGACCGGCAACTTTTAATTCAGGAGGGCACAAAACCGAAAAGTCGCAAGGGGTTCTCATACAGTCACATGACGGCTCTGACTGATAAATTTAAAAAATGATAGCCGCAGTTCGGATAACCTTAATTGGCGTTCGGAAAGTCGACGCTCTACTGTATAATGTATGTCCCCCAAGGACGGCGGTGTGCCCCCACCCCAAAAAAAAAGTTTTAGAACCACTTAATTAGACGAACGATTCAAAATGTATCATTTACAACTCCATAATTTCAAAAGATATTCTTCAACGAATGTATATTTATTACTGGATATGTTAACAATTCACTAAAGAACTATCTCTAATAAATCAAACTGCCATCTGACTTATCTTCAGCTAAAATTAATCGCAGCAAAATACGCTTTAAAACGGAAATGACGTCATTGAAGTACAACATATTAGTCCTATTCAAAATGAAGTTTACAAGTTTTAAAATAAGCATGACGTCAAAACACCCATAAAAAACAGAAAAAAAATTCCTCACAAAACAAACCATTACAATATTGATCTATCAAATAATCTAAGCTTTTTTTCGCGACGCGTTCATTTGTTCTCCCCCCCCCCTCCCTTTAAAAAAAACCCAACCTTTTCTGTTCATCCTAAACATCTGCTGAGCAACATCATGACCCACACTGCCTGTTTGAATTATAGTCGCCATAAACAATTGGGATGACAAGTTAGCGCAAACAAGCATCGATAATTTCAAACAATAGCACATCTATTCCTACACTTCTTAAAAACTGTCTATCAGTACAACTCAATAGCACATCTATTCCCACACTTCTTATAAACTGTCTATCAGTTCGAACAATAACACATCTATTCCCACACTCGTAGCCGTACAACAAATAGCGTACACACATCTGTAACACCACAACACTTGTTGTTTTTTTTTGGGGGGGGGGGTGGGGGGGGGTTGAAAGCACATACCAAAACAGAAAAAAAAATAAAGGATCATAAAACCCTTTATAATCCCGACCCCATTGTTGGTAAATCACACATCTAAGACTACAACACAATAGGCATAAGGTTGTAACAGTTACATGAATCCATATATCAAAACTGAAAAAAATATAAAGTCTCATAAAACCCTTTATAATGCCGACCCCATTGTTGGTACATCACACATCTAAGACTACAACACAATCAAGTTGCTGTCAGACAGGCATAGTCACTTTCAGACAGGCATAGTTACTGTTCAGACAGGCATAGCTACTGTTCAGACAGGCATAGTTACTGTTTCGACAGGCAGAGTTACTGTTCAGACAGGCAGAGTTACTGTTCAGACAGGCATAGTTACTTGTAATTGAACTTGCTAACGGCAGGTGAGAAGTGGACAGGTCCGCTCTTGTTGCATCGGTACAGGTTCCGGTCATCAATGGGGATCAAATCTACGTCGTGTAGGATGAAGCAGTCGTAGTTGTCTACCTTGAGGGACTCTAGGTACCCGGCGTTGAACATGATGCCCTTGTTGAATGTGCCATTGGCAGTCTGTGGGGGGGGGGGGACAGAATAGATCCGTACACTTGAACATAATGTGTGTGCAGACAAAATATATGTATATGCTAACATAATTTGTTGGGAGACCAAATCTATGTACATTTGAAGTATCTATATATTCTTAAGAAGTGTTCACTTTTACAACTGAACATTAAATTTACAATGGATCTGGCCATTAGCTGCACATACAATTAACCTGGCGTATAGTTGCACATACAATTGACCTGTCCTATAACTGCACATACAATTGACCTGGCCTATAGCTACACATACAATTGACCTGGCCTATAGCTGCACATACAATTGACCTGGCCTATAGCTGCACATACAATTGACCTGGCCTATAGCTACACATACAATTGACCTGGCCTATAGCTGCACATACAATTGACCTGGCCTATAGCTGCACATACAATTGACATGGCCTATAGCTGCACATACAATTGACCTGGCGTATAGCTGCACATACAATTGACCTGACGTATAGCTGCACATACAATTGACCTGTCCTATAACTGCATATCCAATTTACCTGTCCTATAACTGCACATACAATTTACCTGTCCTATAACTGCACATATAATTTACCTGTCCTATAACTGCACATATAATTGACCTGTCCTTTAACTGTACATTTAATTGACCTTTCCTGTAACTACACATACAGTATATGGCATCCTTCCGTCTTCTTTTTGTTGTTAGGTCCTTGTTTCGCGTCTCTTCTGCCTTTTTGACTCCTTCATACACTGCTGTTCACCAGCTGGAACGTTGTTCATTAATTAGCTCCCATTGGTTGTTTTCAACATTGGCTTCCCTCATGCTCTTTTCGCAAACGTCCATAAATCTCAGGCATGGCCGTCCAACATGTCTTGTCCCTTCTGCCAACTCTCCATACAGCAGCATCTTTGGGATACGTCCTTCCTCCATTCTCATTACATGACCTAACCAGCGAAGGCGCCTCTTGATGAGAAAGGAGAATATGCTAAACATGTGTGCACGTTCCAAGACCTCTGTGTTAGTCACCCTGTCCTGCCAACGAATGCGTAAAATGCGACGCAGACATCTTTGGTGGGAGCTGTTGAGTTTCCGCTCCTAGATGTTGGTATATGTGGTCCACACTTCGCACCCATATAGGGCTTGTCATTTAATGGTGGAAATCTATTAATAGAACTGATGTCACCATTACTGATCATCCGGGTACTCAGCGCGGACAAAATGTCAACACTGTTCAGTATTACTATGTTAGCGAAGTGTCCCTGAAACTTGTTTACAACTCTATTTTACGAAATATTTTACACATTTTTTCTTTCACATTCTGTTTTCTCAAATGCGACTTCATTGCGTGAACGTCATATGTAGCAGTAACTCTGCATATAAGGATCGCCCGAACGATATGCTGAAACACACTGTAAGCTGCCATGTTTTAAGCAATATTTGTCCGCGGACCTTCTAAAAATAGTACGCTATGACGTTTTCCGGTCTTAGAAATTACGCCTATTGAAGCGTGCTAAGCACACATGCCTGATAGACACATACTATAGACCTGTACTAAAACTGCACATACAATTTACCTGCTCTACGACGTAGATGGTGAAGTCGATGTTTTGTCTCATCAACATTGGGATGAGGACAGGCAGTAAGATGTACAAGTGAGAACAACGATTTCTGTACGGGATCAAGATGGCGGTCTTCTCTGCCGGTCGACACATCCGGGGCTTGTAATGGCCACCTTCTGCCATGTCGGGGAAGAACGCTGCTAGTTCCTGAGGGGTCATCATTGTCATTGGTGGGGCAAATCTGCCAACTGTTGGGGGTGGGAGACAGAATACTTTGAAAATCTTGATACGTCCATAGACAGAAAATTAATGTAAGTGTACAAACACATTATAATGTATGAAAGATGCTGCTGTGGTACAATGTACTTGCTGGCATAGTAACTTACATGAACAGTGCATAGGTTCTTCTTGTTTGACCATTCGGATGAAATATGACAATACATTACTAGCTAAATTGTAAACTAAGTTTATTTTCTCCTAATTTAAAGCGAACTTTTTTGGTCGAGATCCACTCCGGCTTCGCTTCGGACCAATTTTGTCAGCCCCGTTCCAAGCTCCGGTTAAGGGGTGGTTAAAGGGTGGTTAAAGGGTGGTTAAGGTGTGGTTAAGCTGATACCAATTGTTTAAAGAATTGTGTTTATTATTGTCACTTAACAATCTTATTAACTCGACATCACAGATGCAAGTGCAGGCAACATAGCAGTTGGAAGAATGGGGCAATCAAGCTGGTAGAAGAGTAGGGCAATCATGCTGGTAGAAGAGTGGGGCAATTAAGCTGGGAGAATAGTGGGGCAATCAAGCTGTTAGAAGAGTGGGGAGAGTAGGGAAATCAAGCTGGTAGAAGAGTGGGGCAATGAAGCTGGTAGAAGAGTGGGGCAATGAAGCTGGTAGAAGAGCGGGGCAATCAAGCTGGTAGAAAATTGGGGCAATCAAGCTGGTAGAAGATTGGGGCAATCAAGCTGGTAGAAGAGTGGGGCAATCAAGCTGGTAGAAGAGTGGGGCAATCAAGCTGGTAGAAGAGTGGCACAATCAAGCTGGTAGAAGAGTGTAACACTTTATCTGGTAGAAGAGTGTAAAGCTATAGCTGGTTGAAGAGTGTAACACTATACCTGGTAGAGATTGGGTTTCAATATACCGGAGCGCCCTTGTCAGAAAACAACGGCGCCCTTGTGAGAAAACAGCTACTCACTGGTGAGAAAACAGCCATTCCCTTGTGAGAAAACAGCAACTCCCTTGTTAGGAAAAAGCCACTCCCTTGTGAGAAAACAGCCACTCCCTGGTGAGAAAACAGCCACTCCCTTGTGAGAAAACAGCCACTCACTGGTGAGAAAACAGCTCACTGGGGAGAAAACAGCCACTCCCTTGTGATAAAACAGCCACTCACTCGTTAGAAAACAGCCACTCCCTTGTGAGAAAACAGCGACTCCCAAGAGCACCGAGAAGACCTTTGAGAAACACTTCATCAGATGAACATACTTATGAACACAGACGTGCAGCTGTACTGTAGCCAAATGACAGCGTCCTCACACGATGGTTTGATGTTGAAATACTTGATGTACGAACACATTGCCAGCTTGTCTACTCTCTCACACGATAGTTTGATGTTGAAATACTTGATGTACGAACATATTGCCAGCTTGTCTACTCTCTCACACGATGGTTTGATGTTGAAATACTTGATGTACGAACACATTGCCAGCATGTCTACTCTCTCACACGATGGTTTGATGTTGAAATACTTGATGTACGAACACATTGCCAGCATATCTACTCTCTCACACGATGGTTTGATGTTGAAATACTTGATGTACGAACATAGTGCCAGCTTGTCTACTCTCTCACACGATGGTTTGATGTTGAAATACTTGATGTACGAACACATTGCCAGCTTGTCTACTCTCTCACACGATAGTTTGATGTTGAAATACTTGATGTACGAACATATTGCCAGCTTGTCTACTCTCTCACACGATGGTTTGATGTTGAAATACTTGATGTACGAACACAATGCCAGCATGTCTACTCTCTCACACGATGGTTTGATGTTGAAATACTTGATGTACGAACACATTGCTAGCTTGTCTACTCTCACCCTTCCCAAGATTGTGTTAAAGAAAGACATTATGTCTCGCCAACCTGTCAGATTATATATCTAACGCCACTCTCAGAATAAGGTTTTGAAGATTATATTTGGCTAATGGTGATATTTATGGATCTCCATCCTTATTTATAGCCTGTTCAGGTTAAAATAATTTATTCGTTTTGATTACCTACAGAAAACTAGATTGTGCATGCCAAAGACTTGATGGTATACACCCAAGACATCAATGTGCACACACAAGACTTGATGGTGCACGCCCAAGACTTGATGTTGCACACCCAAGACTTGATGGTGCACGCCCAAGAGTTGACGATGCACGCCCAAGACATGATGGTGCACGCCCGAGTTTTGATGTGCACGCCCAAGAGTTGATGGTGCACACCCAAGAATTGATGGTGCACACCAAAGACTTGATGGTGCACACTGAAGACTTGATGGTGCACACCAAAGACTTGATGGTGCACACCAAAGACTTGATGGTGCACACCAAAGACTTTATGGTGCACACCAAAGACTTGATAGGTATCACCAATGATGATAATTATCCTGATGTCAACACTGGCTGATAGGTCTCACCAATGTTTTAGTGTAATACGGCTGATAGGTCTCACCAATGTTTTAGTGTAATAGGGCTGATAGGTCTCACCAATGTTTTAGTGTAATACGGCTGATAGGTCTCACCAATGTTTTAGTGTAATACGGCTGATAGGTCTCACCAATGTTTTAGTGTAATAGGGCTGATAGGTCTCACCAATGTTTTAGTGTAACACGGCTGATAGGTCTCACCAATGTTTTAGTGTAATACGGCTATACATAAAATACACGGAATAGAATTTTCAATGTCTATATTCGCTAACTTGTATAATGACTTTAGTCTTCTTTTTATTCTAATTGTGTCTCCTAACCCCCCACCAGCCACCCTCAACTACCCTCCAAAAAATAATGAAATAAACAAATAAATAAAATAAGAACACAATAATATTAAATAACATTTAAAATTTTAAAATAATACATTAAGTAATTAAATCATAATAAAAACACAACCAAACAAACGAGATAAACATTGGCACCTGGCATTGACTGGCATTGACTAGTATTGACTTGTGTTGACTGGAAATGACTGGTATTGAGTGGTACTGATTGGTCATGAATTTTTCTCTTGCAAGCACACATCTCACACTGTTGGACCATTCACCTCACACCTGTGGACTATTCACCTCACACTGTTGGACCACTCACCTGTCGCAGGCTTATATGTTCGTATCTTATCTCATCCCTCGAAGGGAGAACTCCCTTCCCCCTCTTGTTTTTTTTTTTTTTTTTTTTTTGGTATTAAAACGAATTGTGTGGGTAAAGATCTGTATATTTTTTTTTTTTTTTAAATATTGATCTTCATTATACTCTCTAACCTTTTTGGGGCGCACACAATCAAAGGAAAATTCATCTTAAAAAATCAATGCTTCTATCCACCGGTGAGTGCTATGGGGGAGAAATCATAAGACAGTAGATGTTTATTTAAGATGGTATTTTTATTGCAAGTTTAAATGGGTCAACCCGACTCTGAAATTGCAATTAATGTTTATTCAATAAAGATTTTAATGGATAGATTCCTCGGTCTTTGTACAGGAAGGCCCACGAGCGTGTGGGTGGGGGTGGAGATGATGGTGATGAAAATCTCCAACCCACCCACCTTCCTTTGAAGGCATGTCTTTTAATGGCAAATTAATATTGTGGTTACATCAATAAAGTAGCACATCTATCGTATACACCAACTGTTCCTTTATCGGAAGTTAGTCATTAATGTTATCTGACCTACAACAGTTCCCTTTAGGTTCCTACACTTTCTGAACTGAGCAGGTTTGACCATGACCGTAATGGTTTGGAGAGTCCTGCCCCATGGCCGCACCAATGGAAATTTATGGCAGCAATTTCAATCTCAGTATGGTTGGTACAACATGGCCAGAGCTCAGCGGTCCGCCGTCAACCCGTGACAATGACAACCCTTAAACCCTTGCGGTACTTGAGTCACATAATCATGACTTATGAGAGTAAGTTTTACCAAGGACCTACAAATGGACGGGTAAGCAAATGACCTAATAAAGGACCAGAAAGCAAGTGACCTACCAAAGGACGGGTAAGCAAGTGACCTAACAAAAAACGGGTAAGCAAGTGACCAAATAAAGGATGGGAAAGCAAGTGAACTACCAACGGACAGGTAAGCAAGTGACCCACCAAAGGACGAGAAAACAAGTACCTACTAAATGACTGAAAAGTAAGGGACCTATCATTTAAACGGGAAAGCAAGTTACCTACCAAATGACGGGAAAGCAAGTGACCTACCAAAAAAGGGCAAGTAATGGACCTACCAAAGGACGGGTAAGCAAGTGACCTACCAAAGGATGGGTACGCAAGTGACCTACCAAAGGACAGGTAAGCAAGTGACCTACCAATGGACAGGTAAGCAAGTGACCTACCAAACGACAGGTAAGCAAGTGACCAACCAAAGGACGGGAAATTAAGGTACCGCCCCGGCAAGTATTTTTTGTAATTGTTAAATATATTTTGTTTCACTCTTATGGTAAACATTTGTATGGGCGGTGCAATGGGCAAATGTCCCCTGGGGTGGCATCAATGCACAGTTATGTGGACAGGATCGTGGACAGGATCGTGTCCAGGAAAAGCTGCGCCCAGGGTAAAGCCTGAAAATGGCGCTAATACCCTATTTGAACAACTGATAATTAATGGTAATTTACAATGTTAGCGCGCCACGGGGATCTCGTCCAATTCGCCACCCCCCCCCCCTTTCAATTATTACACGGCCCTTACTGGGCATCCTTCAACGTCTACAACAGCCATATGCCGTGTGTTCGGAATTATGGGTAGGGACGAATTTTTTTACGTATGTACATTTCTCATAATCTACACTCTAAGAAATGTCTTGAATATGTATGTCAAATATCTCCTGAAACTTAATATTGCAACATTTATTATAGCCAAAAGCAGATTAGCGGCTGCAAATTATAACTTTTTAATTTTATCTTCTCTCTGATTAAAGGGGGGGGGCTGTTAGGTGGTTTACTATGTTGCAAGCAGAGAAATTGACTTCGGTCTCTTATTTATAGAGGACCTAACAGGATACACGTGAAATTGAGCTAAATTAAATTTGGATGTTGAAATTCTTCAAGCTCTGATATTAACACTATGTAAACTAGGCAATTAGCACAGGACACATGAATGTCTACCTAACTGATCAGTTAACATGATACTCAGTCAAAACCGGAACGGGATGCCGAGAAAGGTTTCCAACACCTGGACAGTCCCGATTCACCAGTAAGGGTTCAAGATCCCCAGCCCAATGGGATCCCGAATAAATCTTGATCCCAAAGGGATCCCAATGGGATCCTGATCTCGATTAAATAAATCGCAATTGAGATCCCGATCCCGATGACATCCCGTTTCCAAATGGGATCCATTTCCCAGTTGGTTCCCGAACCCTTTGGGATCCCAATTCTGATGGGTTCCCGATGCCGTTGAGATCCCGTATCCAAGTAGTATCCCATATACTGATCGGTTCCCCGCCTCCGATGCGATCCCTTTCCACACGAAATCCCAATCCCTTTCCAGGTTGGTCCCCGACCCTATTGGAATTCCATTCCGGATAGGATCTGAATCCTGATGACTGAATCCTGATGACTGAATCCTGATGACTGAATCCTGATGACTGAATCCTGATGACTGAATCCTGATGACTGAATCCTGATGACTGAATCCTGATGACTGAATCCTGATGACTGAATCCTGATGCCTGAATCCTGATGGGACCCCATTTCCAAATTGGATACCATACCCCGATCGGTCCCGATGCAATTCCAATCCCGATGGGATCCCGATCTCGTGAGATCCGAATCCGGGAGGGATCCCGTTTCACCAATGGGACCCTTTTTTACGGTGGAATCCCGTTTTCGAATAGGATCCCGTAGCTATTGGGATTCCATTGTTTTCGGGATCCCTTGTCCCAGTGTGATCCCCTTCCACTATGTTCCTTGTTTGATCCCGTTCCCAGGTGGGTCCAGTTTCTCGGGAGGTCTGTCTACGATAAGCTTTGGCCATAATAATGGAAACTTAATCTAGAACTTTCTAGAGCTTCCAAAATTATTTTTAATTCTTATGCCATAACATTCGAAGAAACGCATTGAAAATTCATGAACATGATAACAGCATTCATGGAATTTTAGAAAATTCTCGACCAGCCCTGAATGGTTTCAATATTGTTCATTTTAAATCCACGATATCTCCATACGGACAATGAAGGGTATTGCTCCTTAGCTACATCCATCACTTCACATAACACATTGTTGTCTAACTAGGCCTATTGATATTTATATAGCTTATGTAAGGTAAAGTGAAACGGGGCCCCGGGCCTCAGAGGTATAGATATTATGAGTTCAGTACCCTTCGGTATTTGATTATGGCTAATCAAGTGTATGTGTACAAGTGTATGTGTACAAGTGTATGTGTACAAGTGTATGTGTACAAGTTTATGAGTACAAGTGTATGTGTACAAGTTTATGTGTACAAGTGTATGTGTACAAGTGTATGTGTACAAGTGTATGTGTACAAGTGTATGTGTACTAAGTTTTGTCAAAATACATTAATTCATGTACACGTATTTGTTGGTCATTTTATTTATATTTATGTTATTTATCTTTAAGCTTATAAAAGAAATAAATGAATTCAGGCAGAGGTGCAGCTCGAGTGATTAGCGCCCAGGGAAAAAATTCCTTTTAAAGCTCCTCTCTTTCTTTCTTCAACTCTCAAACCCATTATGTCCATCAATAAAAATTATATCAAAACCCATTTTGGCGCTCCCAACTAGCCTGCGTCAAGGGACATCTGTCCCCCTTGCCCACTTAGTTACGCCTTTGAATCCAGGTCCCCTGGCCCCAAACGGAAAGTTATACAAAGTTTATAATCCCCCAGGCTTTCCTTCCACATAAAGATGGATATATGCGCCAAGTTTGGTCAAGATCCATCCATCCACCCATCCATGTAAGAACTATGCGGAACAAACAAACTCACAAAGGAAGACATGTTCACTTATGTATAATAGGTTGACCACACGTCCGCATTTAGTACGGACAGTTTGTATTTTCAACCCCTTTGTCCGTATGTGTCCGTATGTGTTCGTATGTGTCGTACTTTCCACTCGTCGTGCGGCTTGTCCGTACTTTTGGCAGCGACGACTTGCTTGTCTTATTTCCATTTGTCTTATCTTATTTCTCAGCAAAAGCCCGTGCAATGATTTTCAGCTCCCTCCGAGAGTCCAGAAATAGCTAAAAAAATAGTTCATGAATCGAATCGGCAAAAATATTATTTTTAAAAAAAAAAAAGGACTTTTTACCCAATGCTGTAAAAATTTCCAGCAATTTTGTGTAGGAATTATCGTCATAATATTGCCATTTCTGTTCACAAATGAACTAGTTAGATAGCGTTTAAATAGCACTCATTTAGAAGCAGTGTTACACTAATATTTCGTCCACCGTATCTTAATGAACTTGTTCAGTGGTTCCCATAATGTTTCGATTCCCGTCGCGTATGCCACATTTAGGTTTGCACCATTCTTTTGCAGCCCTCTGGGAAATTACTTTTCAGTTAAGTGCAATTTTTTTTTTTAATTCTGTTTTTACCATTGTTGTTGACTGCGGAGGAAATGCTGGATTTGTTTTTTTTTTCTTTTTTTCCTTAGTTAAAGCTCTTGTTTCTTTCTTTCTTTTTAAAAATTAATTTCTATTACCTTCAAATGGTTGTTCGTGTGCACAGTGGCGTAGCTGGGAGTGGACCGGGTGACAGCATCTTAGGGGTGACACCAAATTGAAAAAGTGAATATTTACAGAGCACATACTGCTCGGCCTAACCGAATTTCATAGTATGACCGGTCACACGTCAATATTCCACACATGGAATCCAAATGCGTGCTTTATAAAAAGTTCAAGGTTGATGCGTCAGATTTGAGATGACCTTATATGTAGGTAATAAAAACACAGGCTTTACTCTTGACAAAGTGATGACCAACCTGCAGACTAAAGGCTTCACTCTTGAGAAAGAGGTGACCAGCCTAGAGGCCTTAAGATTGTTTTTGCACGAGAAGTGCTGTCACTTGGTGGGACATGCTTCTAAAAAGGCCCTTTTAAAATTGGACCAATGTGGAATTTTGGTAGAGAGAAGATTAAGACTTAAGAAGAGAATGACATGAGAAATATGTACGATTCACTACGGGACAGTCAAGGCTTTCTGATATGGCTCTACTGTCAAGTGAAAGTGATTCGGTGAAGGATGATCAAGTCATTGGCAGGTATTCAGCTTTGAAGACCAGGAAAGGACAATATTAAATTAAGTAAATTTAAGTAAAAAGGCAGATAGCTGGACGTTGTTACAGTTCTTAAATGACCTTTAATTAGTTTGTTTATGTTCTTGTCATTGTTATACTGTGGACTTGGACGAAAACTATCGTGGAAGTCGAGGGAAGGGGTCGACACCATGAGTTCACCACACCGGGTGGCAACAAACGTTGTTGTAATCAAGACAGTTGGAGGTGGACCTCATATGTGTTGGGATCAAGACAGTCGGAGGTGGACCTCATATGTGTTGTGATCAAGACAGTCGGAGGTGGACCTCATATGTGTTGTGATCAAGACAGTCGGAGGTGTACCTCATATGTGTTGTGATCAAGACAGTCGGAGGTGTACCTCATATGTGTTGTAATCAAGACAGTCGGAGGTGTACCTCATATGTGTTGTGATCAAGACAGTCGGAGGTGTACCTCATATGTGTTGTAATCAAGACAGTCGGAGGTGTACCTCATATGTGTTGTGATCAAGACAGTAGGAGGTGTACCTCATGTGTGTTGTGATCAAGACAGTCGGAGGTGTACCTCATGTGTGTTGTGATCAAGACAGTCGGAGGTGTACCTCATGTGTGTTGTGATCAAGACGGTCGGAGGTGGACCTCATATGTGTTGTGGTCAAGACAGTTGGAGGTGTACTTTATATGTGTTATGGTAAAGACCCATTTCTCGAAAACGCTCCAACATTTACCAAAAATATATGTGCTTTAGAATAGAATTAAAAAGAGTATGATTTCACCACACTCAGAAAAGAAGTTTTACGAGATAGTCCATATACTCTGTTGAGAAGTTTTTAGGAGACGGTCCACATACTCTGTAGAGAAGTTTTTTGGAGATTGTCCACATGGTCTGTAGAGAAGTTTTTAGGAGATATTCCACATGGTCTGTAGAGAAGTTTTCAGGAGATAGTCCACATGGTCTGTAGAGAAGTTTTTAGGAGATATTCCACATGGTCTGTAGAGAAGTTTTTAGGAGACAGTCCACATGGTCTGTAGAGAAGTTTTTAGGAGATAGTCCACATGGTCTGTAGAAAAGTTTTTAGGAGATAGTCCACATGGTCTGTAGAGAAGTTGTTTGGAGATATTCCACATGGTCTGTAGAGAAGTTTTTAGGAGATAGTCCACATGGTCTGTAGAGAAGTTTTTAGGAGATATTCCACATGGTCTGTAGAGAAGTTTTTAGGAGATAGTCCACATGGTCTGTAGAGAAGTTTTTAGGAGATAGTCCACATGGTCTGTAGAAAAGTTTTTAGGAGATAGTCCACATGGTCTGTATTGGTCTGTAGAGAAGTTTTTAGGAGATAGTCCACATGGTCTGTAGAAAAGTTTTTAGGAGATAGTCCACATGGTCTGTAGAGAAGTTTTTAGGAGACAGTACACGTGCTCTGTAGAGAAGTTTTTAGAAGACAGTCCACATGGTCTGTAAAGAAGTTTTTAGGAGATAGTCCACATGGTCTGTAGAGAAGTTTTTAGGACACAGTCCACATGGTCTGTAGAGAAATTTTAAGGAGACAAGCCACATGGTCTGTAGAGAAGTTTTTAGGAGATAGTTCACATGGTCTGTAGAGAAGTTTTTAGAAGACAGTACTCATGATCTGTAGAGAAGTTTTTAGGAGACAGTCCACATGGTCTGTAGAAAAGTTTTTAGGAGACAACCCACATGGTCTGTAGAGAAGTTTTAGGAGACAGTACGCATGGTCTGTAGAGAAGTTTTTAGAAGACAGTACACATGGTCTGTAGAGAAGTTTTTAGGAGACAGTCCAAATGGTCTGTAGAGAAGTTTTTAGGAGATAGTCCACATGGTCTGTAGAGAAGTTTTTAGGAGACAGTCCACATGGTCTGTAGAGAAGTTTTTAGGAGACAGCCCACATGGTCTGTAGAGAAGTTTTAGGAGATAGTCCACATGGTCTGTAGAGAATTTTTTAGGAGACAGTCCACATGGTCTGTAGAGAAGTTTTTAGGAGACAGTACACATGGTCTGTAGAGAAGTTTTTAGGAGACAGCCCACATGGTCTGTAGAGAAGTTTTTAGGAGACAGTCCACATGGTCTGTAGAGAAGTTTTTAGGAGACAGTCCACATGGTCTGTAGAGAAGTTTTTAGGAGACAGTCCACATGGTCTGTAGAGAAGTTTTTAGGAGACAGTCCACATGGTCTGTAGAGAAGTTTTTAGGAGACAGTCCACATGGTCTGTAGATAAGTTTTTAGGAGACAGTCCACATGGTCTGTAGATAAGTTTTTAGGAGACAGTCCACATGGTCGGTAGAGAAGTTTTTAGGAGATAGTCCACATGGTCTGTAGAGAAGTTTTTAGGAGATATTCCACATGGTCTGTAGAGAAGTTTTTAGGAGATATTCCACATGGTCTGTAGAGAAGTTTTTAGGAGATAGTCCACATGGTCTGTAGAGAAGTTTTTAGGAGATAGTCCACATGGTCTGTAGAAAAGTTTTTAGGAGATAGTCCACATGGTCTGTAAAGAAGTTGTTTGGAGATAGTCCACATGGTCTGTAGAGAAGTTTTTAGGAGATAGTCCACATGGTCTGTAGAGAAGTTTTTAGGAGATAGTCCACATGGTCTGTAGAGAAGTTTTTAGGAGACAGTCCACATGGTCTGTAGAGAAGTTTTTAGGAGACAGTCCACATGGTCTGTAGAGAAGTTTTTAGGAGACAGTCCACATGGTCTGTAGAGAAGTTTTTAGGAGACAGTCCACATGGTCTGTAGAGAAGTTTTTAGGAGACAGTTCACATGGTCTGTAGAGAAGTTTTTAGGAGACAGTCCACATGGTCTGTAGAGAAGTTTTTAGGAGACAGTCCACATGGTCTGTAGAGAATTAGAGTTTGTATTCACTGAAGTGTAACATGTTCCATAATTTTAAAACACCCGTCATTATCTACGGGTACAGACTGTTTTTAAAGACCATCATTTGATAGAATCTCCTTATTTTAACAGAGGCACTATTCATTGTGTACTATTCATTGTGTACTATTCATTGTGTACTATTCATTGTGTACTATTCATTGTGTACTATTCATTGTGTACTGTTCATTGTGTACTATTCATTGTGTACTATTCATTGTGTACTATTCATTGTATACTATTCATTGTGTACTATTCATTGTTTACTATTCATTGTGTACTATTCATTGTGTACTATTCATTGTGTACATTTTCTTACTGTACAATCACAGCGATAAATGCTTCCATGTTACAAACATAGAAATGTGACAACTCACACACAATAGCTTCCTAGGCGAAGCTTCCCAATCGATCTAATCATAATAGCTTCTCAATCTACCCACACATAATAGCTTCTCGATCGACCCACACATAATAGCTTCCTATTTTCACCTTACATAATAGCTTCCTAGTGGACCCACGCAATCGACCCACACAGAATAGCTTTCCAGTGAAACCAACTTTTTCACATTGTGACGAAATGGAGCCGACATAAAAATGTCCATGTACTCACGACGACCTACTTAGAACCTAGCCATCCATGCTTGCGCCGACAATGGTGAAGATGAATAATGCCATCCAGAATGGATATTAACATTGTCAGAATTATACCTCCTTTGACACATCGATCTAAATTCGTTGCCTTTGGAGAGAGATTTGTTAGCTCGAGAATATTGGAGAAATTTTTCACTTCTTTTCTTTTATCATCATTCACATATATCCTGGTTGGTAGATCGCCGCGCTATTGCAGTACAGTCGACCGCACCTAAGCAGCTGAGTTGAGGAATCGGTTTACTGAGGCCTGAGTCTACGAACCCCGCCCAGGTGCCACCTCCGGAAGACCAATTCATCGCTTGCAACCAAAGGACCGCGTGCTGATGGACTTTACTCCTAAAGAGAAGTCTTACGTACACCGACCACAGCGTACTGGGGAAGAATAATACCAGATATTACAGTTGTGACTGCTATCATCCACCTGCGTGAACGCCTTCAAAAGCCACGGGGTAAATAATTAAAGAATTCACTTCCACCCTTGAAGTAATTCTATTACATCGTTTTGTTGTTTAGTCCCCTTGCGTGAACGCCCAAAGAAGTCACGAAGGACAGGACCAGAGAATCCACTTCTACGTTGAAGTGATCTCACTATTATGCAAGATCTAACAAGATCATCGGAGCTGCTCATAGTTTGCCGCTCTGTCAGCCCACCCACGTGATCGCCTTGAAAAGCCACGGAGTAAAGAATCGGAGGAGCCCCCTACACATACTGCTATTGACTGATCAAGTCAAATGTTAAAGTCAGATGATCAAGTCAGATGTTCGAGTCAGATGATCGAGTCAATGTTAAAGTCAGATGATCAAGTCAGATGTTCAAGCCAGATGATCAAGTCAGATGTTCAAGTCTGATGTTCAAGCCAGATGATCAGCACCAGTGACTGATAGGTTAAGTGTGAAAGGACTGAGTTTATACAATTGAGATACAAAGCAATCTTTATGATGATACATGGGCTATACGGGAGGCCATTGATAATAATAGACCAGAGCTTAGATAGATTCCAAATGAAAGTTGTTTTGAATATAATTCACGATTATGCCATATATATGTAAATAAATAAGTCATTTTATTTACTAAATGGTGTTATAAAGTATTTGGTAGTTAAGGTAAAAATGAGTATGTCATTATGTCCATTCGTGTTTGAAATCGACATAACCTAATACCCCTAGACTTAAGCAGGTGTAACACTCATCAGAGAGTTGTTCTTACACCCCTTATATAAAAGTCATCTCACCACACACATTTACTTTGAGAATAGCACTAGCAACGATATGACAGGAGACAAAAAGGCGTGGTTGGTTGATGACGTACCCAGAAATGGTGGCGTGTCCGGACATGGACTGCTGGTGTTCTGCTGTCCTTTCTGTCCCGCAACTGGCAGACTCTTGTTGATCTGGGAGAAGTTACAGGGAACAGTTTCTATGAAAGATTCGACGTCTTCATTGTTGGCAGTGAAATCATCCCCTTGACCGTCCTGCGTAGACTGACCACTAGGGAGTCTGGAAACGTTTAAAGTGGACTCGTCCAGGGAATTTTGCTGGATGTCAATGCATATAGTAGTTGGGTCTGGTGGGTCGCTGTGGGACAAGTCCTTCTGGAAGCTCATGTGCGCTTGGTTCATGTAGACCAGAGTCGAAAAGAGGACGATCGAGGAGGAACCAAGGCACAGCAGCACGCCCACTCTACTACGCCGTGTTGAGAGATGACACGCCCCTGTTCCAATGCGGTGAAAATATCGAGGAAAGTTAGAGTTTATATCTGTTCATTGGGGTGGGGGAGGGGGAGAAGTGGGTGTAAGGGTGGGAGTAGGGGTGGGAATAGGGGTGGGAGTAGGGGTGGGAGTAGGGGTGGGAGTAGGGGTGGGAGTAGGGGTGGGAGTAGGGGGGGGAGAGGGGGTGAGTAGGGGTGGGAGTAGGGTGGAAGTAGGGTGGGAGAAGGGGTGGGAGTAGGGGTGGGAGTAGGGGTGGGAGATGGAGTGGGAGTATAGGTGGTAGCAAAAGTGTCAGTAAGAGTAGGAGTGGAAGTGGCCTATAACTTGAGTTTGATTTACAATAGTTTACAAAAAGCTAACAAGATGAACATTTGAAAATGGAAATGCTAATTGTAATGTGAGTACTCACGGCAGCCAGATCCCAAGCTTTTCATCATCAGCTGATATTCAGTAAAAGCTTACTGAGCTACAAGAAGGACCAAAAATGTTTGAATTGAATGAAACGAATTTTAAAGAAATATTTAAAGTGTATATTAAAATACTTAAAATGTAAACTAAACTACCATAAGTGTAAACTATACTACAAGAAGTGTACACAAAACTAACAAAAGTGTCAACTAAACTACCAAAAGTGTAATCTAAACCACCAAAAGTGTAAAATAAACTACCAAAAGTGTAATCTAAACTACCAAAAGTGTAAACAAAACTACCAAAAGGGTAAACAAAAGTACCAAAAACTGTAAATTAATCTACCAAAGGTGTAATCTAGACTAGCAAAAGTGTAAACTGAAAGACCAAAAGTGTAAACTTAATTACTTTACCAAAAAGTGTAAACTTAAAAACTGTACCACAAAGTGTAAACTCAATTACTGTATCACAAAGTGTAAACTTAATTACTGTACCACAAAGTGTAAACTTAATTACTGTACGACAAAGTTTAATTTTAATTTCTCCTCCACAAATTGTAAATTTAATTACTCTACCACAAAGTGTAAACTTAATTACTGTACGACAAAGTGTAATTTTAATTACTCTACCACAAAGTGTAAACTTAATTACTCTACCACAAAGTGTAAACTTAATTACTCTACCACAAAGTGTTAACTTAATTACTCTACCACAAAGTGTAAACTTAATTACTCTACCACAAAGTGTAAACTTAATTACTCTACCACAAAGTGTAAATTTAATTACTCTCTCACAAAGTGTAAACTGAAGAGGCAAAATGTCAACGTATACTAAATTACCACAAGTAGCAAACTGAAGAATCACAAGCGTTAACTTAATGACCACATGTGTAAACTTAACTGTCACACATGGAAGTCAAGTTACACAATTGTTCAATACATAGAATTAAAAAGAATAAGTTTAAAACCAAAGTACCGGGGGTGTCAATGACACAACGGAGATAGTGTTCAGCCTGTCTGCGTCCTCCCCAACCAGTTAATTTTATACACAGCGTGTTGTGGGGGAGGTGGTGGGGGACGGGGTGGGGGAGGGGTTGGGGTAGTGGGGAGGGGGTAGTTTCATCTTAGTGAGCTATCGATCTGATGCGGCCTCTTGATAATCTGTTGTTCATCGATGTCAAAATTTGACAAGATAAATTTACTGGTGAGTCAGGATGATTGGCTAGTTTGATTCACTGGTGAGTGACCGTGATGGGATAGATTGCTTCACTGGTGAGTGAGGGTAATGGGCAAGATTTAGTCACTGGTGAGTGAGGGGGATTGGCTATATTGATCAACTGGTGAGTGAGGGTAATGGGCTAGATTTATTCACTGGTGAGTGAGGTGATGGGCTAGATTGGTTTACTGGTGAGTGAGGGTAATGGGCTAATTTGATTCAAAATAAAATGAGTAAAACTGAGTATGGTTAAACCTGAAAAAATAAATGCAACAAAACAGCGAACGTGTCGGCAGAAAGCCTTCGTCAGCGAACAAAACAACAGAAAAAAACGGTATAAAAATAAAAATAAGAAATAGCACTTAGCTGGTAAGTATTATCTGTGGGCAGCAATAGAAGTGTGGCAGAAGGAAAGTGAATGAGAGTTTAAATATACAGCGGCAAAAAAAGGGGGAGAAGAAAGTTCACTGTGATAGGTCAGAACGTGGAGGGGCGGAGCTAGGGTCAAGCTGTGAACAGAGACATAACATTAATCCCATCTGGCGTCAAAGTGCCGTAAGTCAGGATAAGTCTGTGTTCCAAATTGACCCGGTTGGCGGTGTTCGTGCTAGCCACAATCGCACTAATTGAAAAGTCCGCCTTGCCAGTGGCCTTAAAGCAGGCGTCTCGTGGGGTTGTTTACTTTGAATGGCTAAGACTTTTTATTTTTTTATTCTGGGCCGGTAGATGACAGAATTTTGATATTTCAACCAGGTGCAATCTATGTTTACTTAGGTGCAATCTATGTTTACTTAGGTGCAATCTATGTTTACTTAGGTGCAATCTATGTTTACTTAGGTGCAATCTATGTTTACTTAGGTGCAATCTATGTTTACTTAGGTGCAATCTATGTTTACGTCCAAGCTAAAAAAAAACTGGTATGCGGATGGTACTTTTAAAATGGAACCACCTTTATTTGAACAACTGTGTACAGTGTACATGGCTTATGCGACCACACTTCAGTGCCAATTATTCGAGGATGCTCATTTCACTTCTGCCAGTGTATCTATGGACATTTGCAAACAAATTTCTTGAAGCTAAATAACAACCCTGACCCCGAATTTGCATTAAGTATACGAATGTTATATGCTTTAACACTTGTTCCTACACAACATGTGGTAGAGTATTTTGAGTTACTTTGCAACATAAATATTTTGACCCTTGAAGCTCAAGCAGTTGTTGACTATTTTGAGGACACATGGATCGGTCGACCTAATTATAGTCACCGTCGTCCACCTCGATTTCCCCTTCATATGTGGAATTGCTTTGATGCTAGTCAAAAACCAACAATGCACTTGAAGGTTGGCACAGGGGGTTTCAGGACCAAGTTTGTGCTGACCACCCCAACATTTGGAAATGTATAAGACCTATCAAACTTGAGCAAAGTTTTAATGAACTTCGTATTGAACAATACATCAGTGGTCACGAGCCTCCTATAGGAACAAAACAATATAGAGATTTAGCAGAAAGACTTACCCGCATTGTCAATTCTTTTGAACCCAATATTCAGGTTGAGCACTATTTACGTGGAATATCACATACTATTGCCTACTGATGTGTGACTTTTAAATAAATGAGCCAATAATTACTATAGAATTGTTTGATTATATTTATATATCATATACTAGGTATTTCCCGTGTGGCCTAAGCCACCAAAACTCAGCAGAATACTGAGACTTAAAAAAAAAACCTCATTTATAACAAAACACATTTAAATATATGCAAATTATCGTCTTTAAATCCGGGATATTTAATGGCAAATAATATTTCGAGTAAAATGGCGACCATCTTTCAGAAGCTTTCCTTGCTGTGGGCTTTCTGTAATGTGGACTTTTATATGTGTTGCGTTGCTTGAACAGGACAATGCGACGTAGATCTGACCATGTGAGAATACTGCAGCCTGTAGATTGATACAGACGTGATCTAATGTTTGCCCTTGTGATTTGTTTATCGTGATTACATTAGCAGGAATGATGGGAATTGTCGAAGCTTCAGAATAAATGGTAGTGTTGTATCTGATGGAGCCAACTCAATTATCAGAGTCAAAACAATGTGCCAACGTTTGCACTCTGGCATGATTTCAGTTCTTATGAAACTGATTCAGCTGCTTCACGATCATGCGAGTTCCATTGTACAGTTCCTCTCTGTGGATTCACCTTACGCAGCAACATAACTATTACTCCAGGTTTTAGTAGCAGAACGTTTAGATTATCATTGTCAACAGCATCAGTTATCAAGGTAGAAGCATCTCTTGTTTAGATTATCATTGTCTACAGCATCAAATATCAAGGTAGAAGCATCTCTTGTTTAGATTATCATTGTCTACAACACCAGTTATCAAGGTAGAAGAATCTATTGTTTAGATTATCATTGTCTACAGCATCAGTTATCAAGGTAGAAGCATCTCTTGTTTAGATTATCATTGTCTACAGCATCAGTTATCAAGATAGCAGCATCTCTTGTTTAGATTATCATTGTCTACAGCACCAGTTATCAAGGTAGAAGAATCTCTTGTTTAGATTATCATTGTCTACAGCATCAGTTATGAAGGTAGAAGCATCTCTTGTTTAGATTATCATTGTCTACAGCATCAAATATCAAGGTAGAAGCATCTCTTGTTTAGATTATCATTGTCTACAGCATCAGTTATCAAGGTAGAAGCATCTCTTGTTTAGATTATCATTGTCTACAGCATCAGTTATCAAGGTAGAAGCATCTCTTGTTTAGATTATCATTGTCTACAGCATCAGTTATCAAGGTAGAAGCATCTCTTGTTTAGATTATCATTTTCTACAGCATCAAATATCAAGGTAGAAGCATCTCTTGTTTAGATTATCATTTTCTACAGCATCAAATATCAAGGTAGAAGCATCTCTTGTTTAGATTATCATTGTCTACAGCATCAGTTATCAAGGTAGAAGCATCTCTTGTTTAGATTATCATTGTCTACAGCACCAGTTATCAAGGTAGAAGCATCTCTTGTTTAGATTATCATTGTCTACAGCATCAGTTATCAAGGTAGAAGCATCTCTTGTTTAGATTATCATTGTCTACAGCATCAGTTATCAAGATAGCAGCATCTCTTGTTTAGATTATCATTGTCTACAGCACCAGTTATCAAGGTAGAAGAATCTCTTGTTTAGATTATCATTGTCTACAGCATCAGTTATGAAGGTAGAAGCATCTCTTGTTTAGATTATCATTGTCTACAGCATCAAATATCAAGGTAGAAGCATATCTTGTTTAGATTATCATTGTCTACAGCATCAGTTATCAAGGTAGATGCATCTCTTGTTTAGATTATCATTGTCTACAGCATCAGTTATCAAGGTAGAAGCATCTCTTGTTTAGATTATCATTGTCTACAACACCAGTTATCAAGGTAGAAGAATCTATTGTTTAGATTATCATTGTCTACAGCATCAGTTATCAAGGTAGAAGCATCTCTTGTTTAGATTATCATTGTCTACAGCATCAGTTATCAAGATAGCAGCATCTCTTGTTTAGATTATCATTGTCTACAGCACCAGTTATCAAGGTACAAGCATCTCTTGTTTAGATTATCATTGTCTACAGCATCAACTATCAAGGTAGAAGCATCTCTTGTTTAGATTATCATTGTCTACAACACCAGTTATCAAGGTAGAAGAATCTATTGTTTAGATTATCATTGTCTACAGCATCAGTTATCAAGGTAGAAGCATCTCTTGTTTAGATTATCATTGTCTACAGCATCAGTTATCAAGATAGCAGCATCTCTTGTTTAGATTATCATTGTCTACAGCACCAGTTATCAAGGTAGAAGAATCTCTTGTTTAGATTATCATTGTCTACAGCATCAGTTATGAAGGTAGAAGCATCTCTTGTTTAGATTATCATTGTCTACAGCATCAAATATCAAGGTAGAAGCATCTCTTGTTTAGATTATCATTGTCTACAGCATCAGTTATCAAGGTAGAAGCATCTCTTGTTTAGATTATCATTTTCTACAGCATCAAATATCAAGGTAGAAGCATTTCTTGTTTAGATTATCATTTTCTACAGCATCAGTTATCAAGGTAGAAGAATCTCTTGTTTAGATTATCATTGTCTACAGCATCAGTTATCAAGGTAGAAGCATCTCTTGTTTAGATTATCATTGTCTACAGCACCAGTTATCAAGGTAGAAGCATCTCTTGTTTAGATTATCATTATCTACAGCACCAGTTATCAAGGTAGAAGCATCTCTTGTTTAGATTATCATTGTCTACAGCACCAGTTATCAAGGTAGAAGCATCTCTTGTTTAGATTATCATTGTCTACTGCACCAGTTATCATGACAAATGCGCCAAGCTGCTTTTCGCTTATCATTTGAATGTGTTGTTCAGCTTTCGTTTCTTGAACATCATCAAATTTTTCCATTAGGAATCGGCAGACCAAACTTTGTGCAAGAAAGTTCGTGATGCTTTAAGTTAGCATTGGTGTCGTGGAGGGCTAAGTTCTTTGCTGCATCATCATCGTAGTTTCTTTTCTAATCGACAGCCATGTCGGCTGAACACTGGGTCCATAATATATGGATAGGCCTTGAAGGTTGACAAATTCAACACAAGTTTCCCCAAGTTTCATTGGGACATGAAAGATTATTGCTTCGTCTAAACAGCGACTCCGTTCATCATCACTTTCCAGAAGTCCACGTGCTACCCCTGCTTCCTTGAAGCTGTCATAAGCTACTCCATTAAAAGTACAAATGAACTCGAAACTTGCGGCACCTCGAACGTGACGCAAGAGCAGCCTTAGGAATAATGTGTCCCGATCTTTTATGCCAACTGTGAGCATGTCGTGAAACGATCTTAGCTCCACCTCTTTGCCGGGGCTGCTAGTTTCCACGAACATAAACATAGGGGTAAGGGATTTCTGTGTAGAGCAACTGTCGTGCGTTGTCATCCTTTATGTTGAGCTCAAACCAAGAATCAAGCTTTGTTCTACTAGTACGATCTGCCAGCCGCTTCTTCATTTCCTTTCTCGAACATGATTCTCGGCTGATTCGGGAGATGTAGCGGAAGTCGGATAACAACACGTGATCGGTCATACATTTTTGATTGGTGGAGTCTCCACATTACTTCTGGAGCACTAACATAGCGGGTATCTATGAAGTTGTCAATTTCATTGTACCTTAGCTCCTGCTGTTCTCATGTGCTACCCTCGATATTAATGTGAGCGTTGTACTTTAGTAACAGGTATGTGTCATAGAAAACAACATGACAATTGTCCATTTTTATTCCTGTAACCTGCATACCACACCGACGACGGTCAAGAGGGTATCCCTCGAAATTCGGAACGGTCTCTTGAATGAAAGGCTTCGGGAACTTCTTCTGGCAGACACCGTCTTCCATACATGGTGCGCATTGATTGATGTACTTCTTCTGGCACACACCGTTTCCATACATGGTGCGCACTGATTGGTGTACTTCTTCTGGCAGACACCGTCTTACATAAGTGGTGCGCACTGATTGGTGTACTTCTTCTGGCAGACACCGTCTTTCATACAGGGTGCGCACTAATTGATGTACTTCTTCTGACAGACACCGTCTTCCATACATGGTGCGCATTGATTGATGTACTTCTTCTGGCAGACACCGTCTTTCATACGGGGTGCGCACTAATTGATGTACTTCTTCTGGCACACACCGTCTTCCATACGTGGTTCGCACTGATTTGTGTACTTCTTCTGGCAGACACCATCTTCTATGCATGGTGCGCACTGATTTTAATGTACTTTTCTGGCAGACACCGTCTTCCATGCATGGTGCATACTGATTGATGTACTTCTTCTGGCAGACACCGTCTTCCATGCATGGTGCGTACTGATCGGTGTACTTCCTTTGGCAGACACTGTCTTCCATGTATGATGCGCACTGATTAATGTTTCCGAATGGACCGTGTAGCATGCAGCGAGTGACGATTTCATGAAGTCTTGGGTTTTCCACTCCATCTGGGACTTCAGCACAAACAAACTGATTGATCCGTTCAGGTGTTGTAAATTTCTCCATTGCTCGTCACGTGATCAAAATGTGTGCATGTGGTAAACTACGCTTTTGAAACTCGATTCTGTAGACAAAAGCTTCTGAATTACCAAATAGTCCATGCAGTGTTAAATCCTCCATCAACGACTTTAACTTGAGCTTGAAGACACGAGCTACCAAATCAGGGCGATCACTTGTCTGCTCACTGGATTTCAAGTTTCGTTTGATTTCAGGTCAGTTTAGATTAGCTGTAAACGTGATAAAGAGATCAGGAGCCCCCCACTTAATAAATAGGGACATTGCATCGTTGCAACGTTCCCTAATGTTTCGCTGTGATCCTACAAAGCTTGAAGGCAGAATCATAGATACTCCCAGTGCAACATTTGTGTTATATGTGTTTGCTGTTGATTTCGAATTTAAATCAGATTATTGGCTTCAACTTGCAGGTGAGATTCGACAAACCACTGCTGTGTCTGTTTCCTTACTCCCATAACACGATTGAATTAATCGCGAAATGTTGTCTGAGCCACTTTATATTGAAGCATGGTGACCTTATGTCCAACTCTATTTCGAAGCACTCCCTTGTACGAATCGCACACTCAGTTAGACTGCCATCCAGGCTGTCCATATGGCAAATGAATGGCGTAAGTCATTGGATCCAAGTTGGGACTCATAATATTGATGTTGAAAATTTGATTTTTCTGATTTTTTGGATTCATATGGTATATCCGTATGCCACGATCAAATGGAGGTTTGCCATCTTCGTTTACAAACACGGGGGCGATTTCATTTGAATTTGGAGCATGGTAAAGTCGCTGGTGTGAATGGCGGTCTCTACGGAATACCATGCTGACGACAGGAATTGTATCTTCATTTGCTGCCGCCTGTATTTTAACTTCAGCTTCTACTTGACGCACCATTTCGTATGATTGTGAGAAATATAAGAACATGCTACGCCAAACTTGAGTAAATAATTACGATTAAAATATGTCATTTCGAGAATACAACGTTTAATGATGAAGTCTCTAAGCCGAACCGTCCAACTATTTTGTCCTGTCGATTTATTCAAGTTTAGCAAACCTTGTTCTTATATTTCATTGACACAACTGACTCGCTGTTTTTGCTTTTCGTCTCACTTGATCTTCAACTGCCAGTTCTTGTTCTACTGCCCTTCTATATACATCAGCGCTTGCTTCTCGTGGTCGCTTACGTGACACCAGTCTTTGTTTTTCTCCCCATCTACTTTGTCTTTCTTTGCTCAGGTCACGTTTTTCTTCTTCGGAACTTTTTGTTATCTCATCCATGTCTAGAGGACTCGTGCGGAGATACTGATCTTCCATCGAGCGCCTCCCCAGGTGGCGGGTAGGGGAAAGCCCACCAGGTATGGAGGGTACCAGCGAAATAAAATACATGGGGCGGACCAAAATCAGAACCTACTGCCTTGTATGAAATGGAGGGATCCACAAAGGCTAAGGAACCATACCCAAAAACTAAGGAAGCTATCCAGAGAGCTGTAACGGGCAAAACCCAGACGGTTGTGCACAGGGTTAACAAATGACAATGGGATCCGACTTATAGACTTCGTGGTAGGAAAAGGGATGTCAGTTAGCAGCACCAAGTTTCCGCACAAAAATAGACATAAAGCTACGTGGAACTCACCAGATGGAATCACCCGCAATCAAATCGATCATGTTTTAATAGATCGGAGACATGGCTCAGATATATTAGATGTGAGAAGCCTTAGAGGAACAGATGCGGACTCGGACCATCTACTTGTAAGGGTGAAATATAGGCAGAGGATAAGCTTAAGTCACAATGGTCGTAATCAAAGAGAGAAACGATACGATTACCAAAAGCTGCCCAAAGACCCATTAACTGCAAAAGCTTACCAGAATGAAGTAGAAGCACAATTAGACGCATCGCACGAGGAAGTAAACAAGGAAAACAACATAAATGATCAGTGGGATAGGATAAAAAATGCTATTAAAAGATCAGCAGAAAAAGTAGTGGGATTTCAGCAAGCCAACAATAGAGTAGGCTGGTACGACAATGAATGCAGAAAGACTGTGGAAGAAAGAAACAAAGCACGAATGATCATGTTACAAAGGGAAACCAGAAAGACAACACAAACATACCAAGGAAGCCAGAAGGAAAGCCACAAAAATGTGTAGGAAGAAAAAGAGGGAATGGGAAAAAGATAAACTAAAGGAAATAGAAGATTTATCAAGAGAGGGAAATATAAGAGGAATGTACAAGAAGATAAAAGATGAAAAGAATGGATACCAAGCCAGACCGCAAATATGTGAGAGCCACAATGGAGAATTAATCACGGAAAATAGTAAAGTACTGGAGAGGTGGTCTGAATATTTTGAGGACATACTGAATGCAGACAATAGAAAAATTATACAAATTTTGACATAATTACTTAGGGGTCATTGAAAGTTTGATAGTTTGTTGACAAGAAGGGGGCGGGGAGGGGGGTCAAAATTACTTTAAAATTTTTGACGTAATTTATGGTCGCCCCCAAGTGAAAGTGTTACTAAACCAAGACTTACTACTACAACTTCTAAGTAATCTTAATTAAAATTAAATCTTAGAAGTCTTAGGCCTTGCAGACTTTGCTATGCTAGTGTTTGATTTTGAATGGATGACTTTGTGTATTAGTAACTTTAAAAATGGATTAATATGTGTTTCTATTTAAGTGTTAATAAATATAGTCAAGCTGTTGTGTAGCTTGACTGCTTATTATTATGTTTACAAATTCATCATCATCATGTCCCTTAGTTGGGGCGCCACAGATGACATGTGAACTATCCTCCTCCATTCGTCTCTGTCTTCTGAACTACGCACAGCATCGCCCAGTGTTAGTCCTGTCAACTCTTTGATGTTATCCTCCCATCTTTTTCTTTGTCTTTCTCTTCTTCTCCCTCCTCTTGTGGTGCCCTGCAATATTTATTTGGCAATCCCTTGTTTCCTTGTTACGTGGCCGTACCATTGTAGTGTGCGTTTTTTCAGTCACCAGTAGGTCATCGTACTCCCCAATTGCCTGGCGAACCTTTTCTTTCACTGTATCATTGGAGATATGGTCCCTATAGCAGATGCCAAAAATGGTTCTGAAGCATCTGATCTCCATCGCCTTTATTTTCCTTTCAAGATCGGCTGTTAATCTCCAGGATTCGAAGGCATACAGGAAAATGGAGAGGATCAATGAGCGCATCAGCCTGATTTTGGTGCTGGGGGCTATATTTTTGTCATTCCATATTTTCTTGAGCCTCTTTAGTGCTGTTGTAGTCTGCGCAATCCTGGACATCAATATGGGCTTGGAGCCTTCTTCTGAGACTATTGCTCTTAGATATTTGAAGCGGCCTACAGTCTCTAGTTTTTCCTCCCCGACCTTAATTCCAGTGGTGATGCCTGTGGTGTTATTTGTCATCAGTTTTGTCTTTTCGGCACTGATTAGCATGCCGTAGGACGACGAAGTCTTGTCGAGAGGCTTTACCAGGTCGGCTAGCTCTTCTTCGTTCCCAGCCAGTCCGTCTATGTCGTCCGCAAAGCGTAGGTTGGTGATTGTTCTGCCACCAATGCTGACTGTCCCTTCATGCGCTTCCAGAGAATCTGATATAATTCTCTCTAGGAAGATGTTAATAGGGTGGGGGAGAGCAGGCATCCTTGTCGTACTTCAACCGTGGTCTTAAACCATTATGAGATGTTGTTGTTGAGGAAGACTGCACTGGTGGCCTTATCATAGAGGTTACATATCATTCTGGTGAGTTTTATGTTGATGTTGTAGTGCCTCATGGTGGCCCAGAAAGCAGCATGCAAGACCCTGTCGAATGCTTTCTTGAAGTCAACAAAGACTTGTTATAGGTTTTGTTGGTGTTGACCATATTTCTTACAAATTATATGATATTAAATAATGGTTAATAATAATTGAGGAAAAACATAAAATAAAGTTAATTAAAAATTTAGGGTAAATAGATTTTTTAACAATTTCAAAATCGAAAGTATTTGCTCAGTTCACACGATCAAATTTTGCGTCAAATTTCTTGTTGAACACATTATTTTTTCTTACCATAAAGTTGTTGCAGTCACTCTTCTCTCCTTAATTTTTGTACAATGTAACGATGTTTGCATCTTTCAACTCTTGTGGTAGCTGTCCCTGTTCCCAGCACAGAGTAAGGAGATCGTGCAAGGGCCGTAATAGTGCTCCTTTTCCACATTTGAGAGCTTCTGGTTGGATACCATCATTGCCCGGGGTTTTCCCACTCATTGTTTACTCTTGTTTACTCTTGTTTTTAGTGTGATACAATGAGTGTGAGCACACTCCTGTATGGATGCGAGTCGTGGCTCACATACTCTAACCACGAAAGAAGGCTCAATGGATTCCACCTCAGCTGCCTGCGCCACATCCTTGACATTAAAGGGCAGACAAAGTCCCCAACACGGATGTCCTGTCCCAAACAAACATGTGTAGCGTCCCAGCCATGTTAATCCAAAGACGCCTCCGCTGGCTTGGACACGTCAAGCGAATGCAACCTGGTCGCATACCAAAGGACGTGCTGTACAGCGAGCTGGTGACAGGGAAAAGGTCAGTTGGACGGCCTCGTCTGAGATACTTAGACATATGCAAAAGAGACATGAAGTCGGCCAACATCGACATCTCAAACTGGGAGGAGCTGGCAGAGGATCGATCCTCATGGCGGGGCATCGTGAAGGCAGGATCACTACATGTCGAGGAGCAAAACAAGGCGGAAACAGCTGCAAAAAGAGCGAGGAGGAAGGCCGGTAAATACTGCTCCACCGCATTCGTCTGTGGGAAATGTAACAGAGACTGCCATTCGAGGATTGGTGTCACCAGCCACACCAAGAGCTGCAAGCAATAAAGATAATCTATCGTCTCCCGCAGACGGAAAGATGCCATACAAAATACAAAGTGCGTTCAAAAAGAATTTAAAGAAAGATTGAACGTCGAAATTGAGCATTAGCAACCTTTAATTTTAAAAAAATAATAATAATAAAGTCGACCAAACTTCCGTTCGATCAAATTGCCGATCGAACAAACTTCTCTTCGATTAAATTTCAGTTCGACCAAAATTTCATTTGATCAAAATTTTTATTATGTCGATCAATTTTCCGTCAACGAAACTTCTTTTAAACAAATTCCGGATACGATCTGACTGGTGTAGGGAAGTTAAACAACGATTGGGGGAGGGGGGGGGGGAGCAACTGAAGGTTTTAGGAGCTAGAAATTTGGACGCATCAGAGATGGGGATAAGCCAAGCACAGGTGGTGTAATGATGGCGAGGTGTAGTAGAAACTAAGACGTGTATTCAACCCTCTGTGGAGTAATTAGGTTTAGTGCCGCCCAAACCGGGACAAGATTATCGACACCCTCACCCTCCCCACCAAAAGAACTCGGTCGTCGGTCGTAAGTGTCTGCGGCACCCTCACCCTCCCCACCAAAAGAACTCGGTCGTCGGTCGTAGGTCTCTGCGGCACCCTCACCCTCCCCACCAAAAGAACTCGGTCGTCGGTCGTAAGTGTCTGCGGCACCCTCACCCTCTCCATCAAAGGAACTCGGTCGTCGGTCGTAAGTGTCTGCCTCCGCAAAACGTTAAATGGAGTTTAAAAAAAACTGCAACGCCTTTTCCACACTACCATCAAGTCTACTTTGTGTGTGTGTGTCTGTGTGTGTGTGTGTGTCTGTGTGTGTGTGGGGGGGGGCGGGGGCGAGTTGGTCGTGTTCATTTTCATTGTTACTCTGTCGACTGGGTGAGGGGCCAGTAGTTGAAATAGCGAGGCTGTTATACCCCTAGGCACATTATACAAAACTTTTTAATGTAAGTGCACCAGTCTTTAACAGAAACCATTTTTAACTTTTATCAAAGTCTGCACTTAACTCGACCTAACACATCACTATACTTTACTAAAGCCTCATAGTCGTTTTTCAGGGACTATATGAACCCTTGATCATTGGTATCCAAGAGACCGCCCTCGGGCGACGTATAGTAATTGATAGATGTCACGACGTGCTGCTTTATTGCGCACTGCTTCACCGCGCAGCACAGAGGTCACGACCGTTTAGCACCTGTGTTTAACACGCTCTGTGTCGCCACCTGAGGTCGATGTCAATTTGGACACGCACTGTCCATCTCTGACACATTACTCCAATCATTGCTGATACATTAGTCGGACAATCCCTGACACATTAGTCAAACAATATCTGACACATTAGTCAAACAATATCTGACACATTAGTCGGTGGTTTATGAACCATTAGTCAAACTTTCCCTGAGACATTAGTCAAATAATCCCTGACACATTAGTCATACAATATCTGACACATTATTCTGACATTGTCTGACACATTAGTCAAACGATTCCTACCACAATATCTGACACCTTAGTCTAACAAGCTCGGACACTTATTCGGACGATCCCGGACGCCTGACACATTAGTCAAACATTCCCTGACACATTAGTCAAAGATTCCCTGACACATTAGTCAAACATTCCCTGACACATTAGTCAAACATTCCCTGACACATTAGTCAAACATTCCCTGACACAATAGTCAAACATTCCCTGACAGATTAGTCAAACATTCCCTGATACAATAGTCAAAAATTCCCTGACACATTAGACGGAAAATCTCTGACATATTAGTCGGAGATTTATGACACATTAGTTAGACAACCTCTGACACATTAATCAAAAAATCTCTGCCAGATAAGTCGGACAATTTCATTGTAGACAACTATGCGACTGTATTCATTTTTCCCTTTTCTCTAAATCGCCTTGAATGAAAATTTCCGAAAAAGCCAATTTACATTTCTAGTTTGCATGAACACCTTGCGGTAACACAAACACCGTCTGAAAACACTGAAGTCATGTGTTTGTTCGCGTGTTGATTTGTAGGTCTGCATGTTTGTTCACGTGTTTGATTTCAGTTGGTGCCTTAATTTATCTGTCTTTCAGACAGTCAGACAATGCATTGGTCATGTTGCCGTTCTGTCTCTAAGTAGGCCTATCTGTCCCTAAGTAGGCCTATCTGTCCCTAAGTAGGCCTATCTGTCCCAAGTAGGCCTATCCGTCCCAAGTAGGCCTATCTGTCCCTAAGTAGGCCTATCTGTCCCTAAGTAGGCCTATCTGTCCCTAAGTAGGCCTATCTGTCCCAAGTAGGCCTATCTGTCCCAAGTAGACCTATCTGTCCCTAAGTAGGCCTATATGTCCCTAGGTAGGCCTATCTGTCCCTAAGTAGGCCTATCTGTCTCTAAGTAGGCATATCTGTCCCAAGTAGGCCTATCTGTCCCTAAGTAGGCCTATCTGTCCCTAAGTAGGCCTATCTGTCCCTAAGTAGGCCTATCTGTCCCTAAGATGGCCTATCTGTCCCTAAGTAGGCCTATCTGTCCCTAAGTAGGCCTATCTGTCCCTAAGTGGGCCTATCTGTCAATAAGTAAGCCTAAGTGTCAATAAGTCAATTTGTCAAGAGCGGGTGGGTTATCAGTCTGTACCGAATACAATGCAAATCTTTTTTTAAAAAAAAGAAAAGAAAAGAACTTCTAATAACTACAACAGACTGGTAAGGTCTCTAAATGATTTTTTCCTTAACTGCTTAATTTCTTTATGTTTATAAATGGAAATTATGGGACTTTCCATCACGCTTTCAAAATAGAGAAGGTTGCAATGATGTTCGAAAGCATAGCAGGAATCAATTATGTTCTGAAAGTATCGAATGAATCAATGATGTTCTGAAAGTATAGAAGGAATCAGTGATGTTCTGAAAGTATAGAAGGAATCAATGATTTCTGAAAGCATAGCAGGAATCAGTGATGTTCTGAAAGTATAGCAGGAATCATTGATGTTCTGAAAGTATAGAAGGAATCAATGATGTTCTGAAAGTATAGAAGGAATTAATGATGTTCTGAAAGTATAGCAGGAATCAATCATGTTCTGAAAGCATAGCAGGAATCAATGATGTTCTGAAAGTATAGAAGGAATCAATGATGTTCTGAAAGCATAGCAGGAATCAATGATGTTCTGAAAGTCAAAACATGTCAAGATTTCTCACTCTGTGTTCAAATGAAGTTAATTGCTAATCGGTCCTAATCTAAAAAATGAGTTCTGAGCTCCTCCAACCTTCTTGACAATCACTTCTCTTGATTATTGTGAGATTCAAACATATCAATTAAATCTTATACTCTGACCTGATTGATCATACTACTTAACAGGAGCAGCTGTTAACAAATGACATTCCCCTGGATATTCAAGACACCATTAGATATAACATTATAGACACCATTAGATACAACAATATAGTTATCTCAAGACACCATTAGATTAGGGTGACCAAATCATGAACTAGAAAAAACGGGACACACCCAATGAGGGATTGGGGGGGGGGATACCCTCCAGCTAAAGAGGTATCCGGGGGGCGTCCGCCGGAAACGGTTATTTGAAACACGCCCATTTGAACTATTCTGAGACCTAGAAATCTTTTTAAATTACCTTCACTTTTGTAATTTAATTTTAACTCTGGGGCGTATCACAAACGAAAAGTATCATTTTGCAGTTAGTTTATTTATAGCCTACATATTTTACAACATAATACAACACAACAAATTAAATGCAGCTATCGCGCAAGCCCACATTACTACTGGCACTGGCTACACAGCTAGTCAAAATATTACTTGAAGTTATATCATAAATAAGGAAGTTTTAGTGAGTTGAAAATGTGTTTGGCTTTAGAAACGGGACATTTAGGCGACTCGAAAAGACTTTTTCGGGACACCGGGTAGGATCGTGAAAAAACGGGACAATCCCGTTTTTACAGGACGTTTTGTCACCCTACATTAGATACAACATTATAGATATCTCAAGACACCATGAGATACAACATTATAGTTATCTCAAGACACAATTAGATACAACATTATAGATATCTCAAGACACCGTGAGATACAACATTATAGTTATCTCAAGACACAATTAGATACAACATTATAGATATCTCAAGACACCATGAGATACAACATTATAGTTATCTCAAGACACCATTAGATACAACGTTATAGTTAACTCAAGACACCATTGGATACAACGTTATTGTTATCTCAAGACACAATTAGATACAACATTATAGTTATCTCAAGACACCATTAGATACAACATTATAGTTAACTCAAGACACCATGCATTAGATACAACATTATAATTAACTCAAGACACCATTGGATACAACATTATAATTAACTCAAGACACCATTAGATACAACATTATAATTAACTCAGGACACCATAAGATACAACATTATAGTTATCTTCAGATCCTTGTCTCAGTCAGGGGTGGCCAACATAAGTGACATCACGTGTCATTTTGACGGCCGCATGTCATTGAACCTAAGCAATAAAATAAACTCTCTGGCGAGAGAAGCTTTATACAATAGATTTTTTCTTCTCAGTGATGGCCTTAGCTATATAATTATCGGATAACTCATCTACTCAGTGACGGCCTTAGCTATATAATTATCGGATAACTCATCTACTCAGTGACGGCCTTAGCAAATGCCCCCCCCCCCTTCTTTGAATCATAAACATTTTCCAGTCGTCTGTTTGCTAGTAGGTGGTATGACATTGACACAATCAAAACTCCGACAACTCCTGCGATGTGGAACGCGCTAGAGCACAGTGAGACACATTAAATATACTGCTCATCATCCACTGGATCTTGGTCTATTTCCAGTCGTCTTTCCATTAGATCAAATAGGCAAGGACGAGAGAGTGAGGCTGACGAACTGAGCAACTCTCCCTCACTTGTAACAAAATACAGCTTATTTCAAGGCTGCTTCTTAAGTCGACGCCTTGTCATCTTCGCATGCGAAGGACGAATAATACTGTGATCATAGACTGTCACTGACAACATTAACGTGACTCCGTCTCCAGGTTAATTTTCAGAGTTGCCTTCTCTTAGATGAGTTGCCATCCAAGGTTAATGAGTCCCATCCACCCGGGATGCTGGTGATGGTTTTCTCTTATCTAGGCTGGGGATGGACTCAGTTTGAAACCACTCGGCCACCAAGTATCCATACATGATAATCACAATAAGTTATCAGTGACTGTTTATGATCACAATAGAATATCGGTGTCATTTTTAATCATTGGTGCTGAAAGGCAACCCGCTGCTGAAGCTAAGCCAGACTATCTGTTGTTTACATTGGTGCTGAAAGGCAACCCGCTGCTGAAGCTAAGCCAGATTGTCTGTTGTTTACATTGGTGCTGAAAGGCAACCCGCTGCTGAAGCTAAGCCAGACTGTCTGTTGTTTACATTGGTGCTGAAAGGCAACGCGCTGCTGAAGCTAAGCCAGACTGTCTGTTGTTTACATTGGTGCTGAAAGGCAACGCGCTGCTGAAGCTAAGCCAGACCGTCTGTTGTTTACATTGGTGCTGAACGACAACCCGCTGCTGAAGCTAAGCCAGACTGTCTGTTGTTTACATTGGTGCTGAACGACAACCCGCTGCTGAAGCTAAGCCAGACTGTGTGTTGTTTACATTGGTGCTGAACGACAACCCGCTGCTGAAGCTAAGCCAGACTGTCTGTTGTTTACATTAGTGCTGAATGGCGACCCGCTGCTGAAGCTAAGCCAGACACCATTTCTAAATTGTTGAACATCTTCCGTTGTTTACAAGCCTCTTCAATGTTGTGATGTCGTTGTATTGTCACAGTTGCTTCCCTGTGTTGTCAGTGCACAAGGCCCGTCTTTCTTGCATTGATATGCAAGGGGCCATGTTGTTTTGCTTGGAGCTAGTCATTAAAAATGTAAACACGAAGCCGAACAGAGGTGTTAGTTTTCGTTGTGTTAGACATCATATCACTAAGTATAACAAATTTTCTGTTTTTTGTTTGTAGGATTCTAGAGATGAGCCATCCGTCAGATCAGTTACATCCGCCACTATCTCCCAGCTAGCGCAACAAAAACACTAGTTTGTGGGATCTTTCTCTTTCTGCGCCCCCCCCCCCCACACCATGGAGTTCCCCCCCAAACCATGGAGTTTTCTCCCTTTACACATCCGCAATATACCGACCATCCAGACCTTCAAGACTGCTCTCAAATACAATCATCATCAAAGACAAGTATCATTTTTAAGTTCTACAAATTTTGACTCATGAATACCAATAATCTGGCACTGCCTGCCATTGTGTACCATGAATACCCATAACCTGGCGCTGTCTTACCATTGTGTACCATGGATACCAATAACCTGGCACTGTCTGCCATTGTGTACCATGAATACCCATAACCTGGCACTGTCTTGCCATTTGTACCATGGATACCCATAACCTGGCAATGTCTGCCATTGTGTACCATGAATACCCATAACCTGGCACTGCCTGCCATTGTGTACCATGAATACCAATAACCTGGCACTGTCTTGCCATTTTGTGCCATGAATACCAATAACCTCGCACCATGCCATTTTGTACCATGGATATCCATAACCTGGCACGGTCCGCCATTGTGTACCATGAATACCCATAACCTGGCCCTGCCTGCCATTTTGTGCCATGAACACCAATAACCTGGCACTGCCTGCCATTTTGTACCATGGATACCAATAACATGGCACTGTGTGCCATTTCTGTGTTGTCTCCTGTAATAGTATTTAAGAGTGACCTGAAGATCATATCTCTGCTTGATGTCTTTTTTCATTAGAAATTTTCAAAAATGGAGGACCTTGTGTAAACTCACACACAGGTCCCTCAAAATCACACATGCTGTAGCATAGCTCTGGTAGTTCACTCAAGTGGCTACCCTCAGATCAACTCCCCTGAGTTAACTCTGCACTTAAAGCACTCAATCTTAACCTACAAGATTTCTCCAGGGAAGGCATTTTCATGGACACAGGCCATTGGTGATGCTTTCAAATAACACCATAAAGTTGTGACAGCAAACCATTGGTGATGCTTTCAAATAACACCATAAAGTTGTGACAGCAAACCATTGGTGATGCTTTCAAATAACACCATAAAGTTGTGACAGCAAACCATTGGTGATGCTTTCAAATAACACCATAAAGTTGTGACAGCAAACCATTGGTGATGCTTTCAAATAACACCATAAAGTTGTGACAGCAAACCATTGGTGATGTTTTCAAATAACACCATAAAGTTGTGACAGCAAACCATTCTGCTAGAGGGCATTTTCAAATAAATAACAAACATGTAACAAAATTTCACTAAAAATAAACGAATACAAACACAATTTATTAAAAAATCGATTTTTTATGAAATGTGAATCCCATGAGACAGAATCCATAGCTTATTTTTGTTGACAATTTAAATTTGACATTTTACAGTAAAATATTTTACATGGATCAAGGAAGTTTTTTATACAGTCAAAAAATCGTGTTTTTACAATTTAAACTAAGCAAACACCTCAATACAAACCATTGCAGCTGTTGAGTCCAGCAGACCTGAGCTGACCAGACTTCCTATTGCATGAATAGAAAATCTTTAGATTTCTCTGGGAATAGCATTTCATCTTTTTTCTCTGAGAATGCTATAACCAGTTTGCAACTGAGCAAATGATTTTTTAAAATACGTTTACAAAGCACCTTGCTATAGATGAAGAGAAAAATGTATACTTGATGTTATCAGCAGGCTACACCTCTCTGTTTTGGTACATCAGGTACTGACTATATTCAGAAATACAGGTATGACCTTGGAACTCTGACATGTACTTTAACATTGGGATTTTAGTTGAAAGAAAATGCTACAAGTCTGTTCACAAGTGTGTTCCATTTGTCTGTTTACATCAGAAAACTAGCTTTTGTGGTTATTCATTGAATATTAAAAATTTCATTGAAAACCCACATTAACAAATGAGCTTATAAACCTATGTGGATACTTGAATAATTAATAAGTCATAGTAAAAACAACAAAACCTTATAGAAGAACATTCATTAGGCATGAATAGAATAAACGCACAGTAATAGGTAATGTGATATCACAGCTGAGTGTGGGTGTGTGTGTGTGTGGTTGTAGCCTAAGACTGTGGTTAACAGGGTGACTACATATATTATTAAGGGAGACCACTCTGGTTTAGTAGGTCAAAAGTTTCATAGATTAGCAGAACCATCCTTGGCCCTCACTACGGGAGTATGACAATAAAATCAATAAAATTTGTTTCTGGCTCAACAAATAATGTTGGATAAAAATACATTTAGATTAAAAGATAAAAATAACGTAATCATGGTCCCATTACCTTCTCACACCATGTCCAATATCAGATCCTGTCATACAACCAACATGACAGTTTTTGTCTTACCAACCGGAGCAGACCGACAACTTAGTGCTAAAAAGCCCATGTTGTATGAAGGGTTTAGCTCTGAATGCTGTGCATTCAACCAAACAGTTACAAATTATGTCCAAGATTACACATTTTTAAAATCAAAAGATAACTTCATACTTATAATTTTTTCGAATGTTTACATTATCATAGAATGACTAAGTCTCTAGTTTATATCAACTACTTCGCTTGATAAAATATTCATTTTCTAAGTCTCTGTTGTGATAAACAGAAATGTTTGGGGGGGGGGCATGTTATTTGTGTGTGTGTGTGAAACCTCAAGTTGCTCGCATCAACAGTAGGACGCCACCGGCGTGACATCAGGACTGCCCGACTTTAACCTTTCTGCTGCCGTTTCACTCTGGACCTCGGCCAGCTTGAGGATATCCTGTGCCAATGCATCCACCGTTGTGTACCGGACCTTATCAAAACTGAAAATGTCTCTAATAAATCCTAACACCAGATCCTGTAAAAGTAGAGAAAGTTATCAACGTTTAAATAAAACAACTCTTCATAACTTAAAATCAGAGATGGGGGGGGGGGGGGGGAAAAAAAAAAAAAATTTGGAAAAAAAAAAAAACCAAAAAGAAAAAGAAGAAATTTTGTGAAATGAAAAACCCAAAAAGTAAAATCCTTGCACAAGCCAAGAATTGAATATATTTGTTTCAAGAATATGAGGAGAAAAATAACGAAAATCCCCCAAATAATTGCGACAAGATCTGAACAACAAAAGATCTGCTGGCCAAAGTTGAAACATAACAGAATTAATCAAGGCCTTTTTCATTACTCTCGATCAATGACGAAACTAAATGACTAGACTTAGAAATCTTATCTCACTTTGCCAGACCAAGTTTTCTAATTATTTTTCTGCTATACATTGAATCAATATTATGAGAATACATTGTGAAATGATCTTGACTGTACGTTAATCATCATTATAACACAGGATGAACTGACCTTGAAAAAATTGCACATTTCTTTGAGCTCGGTGTCAGGTCCGAGGAATCCCCAGGCCAGCAAGGGACTTGTATGTTCAGTGATTGAATAGAAGTGAGCAATGAAGCCATCGTTAAACTGCAGGTGAAATGTTAACGACATCAGATTAGTGTCACATAAAACTGAATTACGGAACCATGGCAAAAACTATGCAACTGATCCATCATTTTAACAACAGGGGAAAGGGTTAAAATATCAGGATATGGTTATACAAAATTGACGAACCATCATACAAATTTTGTAATTGATCCAATTAAGGCCGTACAAAACTGAACCATGAAGTTATCATTTAAAATCTTGAAATGGGTAGAACAGACAAGGTTTGCCTAATTTTTCAACATCAAAGTGTGCCAACCTTAAGTAAACTTCTCTTGGCTTTCAAAACGGACCAGACAGCAGTCGCCAAAGCCTAGAATAATAAAAAATTACAGAATGTAAACAAGTTGGTCAATAAATCCAGAAAAAGTGCCGCATGACAAAAAGATATGATTAATATCAAAGAGAAAATTTCAAAGAATTTTATTAGTAACTCCCTACATTTCCTTGGTACTATTGGTAGCATAGTTTTTTCTGCTATGGGACAGAGAGGATAAATGTTTTTTTTTAATTAAAAAATTTTAAAAAGTGAAATTACTTAATTTATATTTAATTTAGGATCATCGGATTTAAAGATGGATTTATTGTTTGTTCAGACCCAACCAAAAATATGTTAAGTAATAGGCCTTACAGTTTCTTTGAATCCATTGGATAACCATCTGTTCTGTACAACCGTCAACACAGTGGATGGAGGATTAGCCAAGTCATCAAAAGCATCCATCATGATAAAGTCAAGGACAATGTCATAGAATGACATCACTCTAACCTGAAACATGATCAGATGTGTTACATAGAGATTGAATTCATCAATGTTGTTACATACTGATTAATTCATAAATGTTGTTACATAGTGATTGAATTCATCAATGTTACATACTGATTAAATTCATCAATGTTGTTACATAGTGATTGAATTCATCAATGTTACATACTGATTAAATTCATCAATGTTGTTACATACTGATTAAATTCATAAATGTTGTTACATAGTGATTGAATTCATCAATGTTGTTACATACTGATTAAATTCATCAATGTTGTTACACAGTGATTAAATTCATCAATGTTGTTACATACTGATGAATTTCATCAAAGTAATATTGAGTTTATATTATAATAAATTGATCAGATGTGTCTTGCAATCTATTCATCGGATAAGCTACATTTTAAATCATTATTAATATGATTTAAAAGAAATAGTCATGTCATCTACTCAATTCTGACAAGACACATAACTTTTGGTGCCCGTAGGTAAAATCCACGTTTTGACGCTTTAATTTTGTTGTGATAAAATTTGACCCTATGTGACCACAGACAATATTTCATAAAAAATTTAGTAAAATTGAGATAAAAAACAAATTCCTTGCACGTTTGAAAAATGTAAACACTGGAAGAGGATGCGGAAATATTGATTTGGACAAGATACCGAAATATTTATATAAAATCCCAAAATTAAAAAGTTACTATGAAATGCCACATAGACTAGACCGCATCAAACGTGACCGGCAGAAAGCCAGTTAGACTGACGCGTCAGACTTTAAGAGTTAAAGACCTAATGAAAAAATCCAATTTCTTGGCTGAAAATAAAACAATAAAATTTTTTACTTGAATTGAGGGACATATTATTTTTGTACAATGTAGGCTAACACACTTTTTGCATTGCATTTCATTTTTTTTTTACACTGCAATTTAAGGTGTCATTTATGTTATATTTTATTCAACCATAATGAATTATTTAATTTAAAAAAAAAAAAAACCCTTTGAAAGGGAATGTCACCTGACTCTCGAACATATGAAAGGGAATTTGGACTTTGTTGGAAACCGTTTTTATTTTTTTTTTACACTTAAATTTAAGGTATAATTTATTTTATATTTTATTCAACCATAATGAATTATTTAATTTAAAAAAAAAAAAAAACCCTTTGAAAGGGAATGTCACCTGACTCTCGAACATATGAAAGGGAATTTGGACTTTGTTGGAAACCGAACTCTTGGAGTAGAAAATGGAAAGCATTACATCCCCTTGTTGACACAACACCTCCAACAACAAAATGACATGGTTAGTTAAATAACGACACACACCAGAACACATAATACAAACTATGAAATTAAATCTTCATAAGTCTTTGAATATTTTTGGTATTTGTTAACAAGCCTCTCTTAAAAACGTACTCCTCTCCCTCTCAATTCCTCTTCAATCATGGGCCAGTTGGAGTCCACACTGATGAACTGCATCATTTTGTCATAGGTACTGTGGAACTCATCAACATCCTGTTTGGATGGGACAGCAGGGTCAAAGGAATCAGTTATTATGAATAAATCAAAAGCTATTCTAATTATGAATGCTTTACAGTAAAAATCTACTGATGTCTTAAGCATACATTAAAATATTGTTTTTATTTCCAAAACAAAATAAGTTTAATTCAATTCTTATTTTAGGCGTGTTAAAAAAAACCTCTTACTTTGTCTGCTTTGATCATGAGATCTCCTACCAACTTCCTGCCCATGGCTTTAAACCAATCTCTCTTGCTTTCATCTTGGAAGATCGACTGGAATCAAGAAAGAGACAAAACATACAGAAATCTGATATAAGCTCCAGATCCTATTAGTAGATTCACTGAGCTTTTAGAAGCAGGCTATTGTAACATCAGTTGTAAACTTACATAGAAAGCCAAACGGATGCCATGGAGTTTGGCCAGAAATTCCACATCGGAAAGACACTGTACCATCTCTGGTCTGTAAGAAATAAAGAATTAAGCTGTTAGTGTTGTTAAGATGTGGCTCTTTTGAACAATAAAATAAATGTTACTGAAGCTTACTTTTTATTTCCTCTCAATAGAAGATTAATTCATAAAGTCTTGTTTTATCACTGTAAACAAAACAGACTAAAGCAGATTTTCATTACCTATACATAAAAAAAAATTATAAATATTTATGGGAGTTGTTGGAAATAATAATAAAGTTGTGTTATTTTTTTTTCTTTTCCCACCATTCCATTTGTGCTTACCTAATTGTTCGACAGGGCACATTGCCATATTTAAGTTCCAACATACCAGCTTCATACAGAGGTACATGATGTAAAATATCACGGTTAAAGTCCAGATCTGTTAAGTGAGCCATCTGAAAAGTAACCATTTTTTACTGTGTCACAATCTATGTGAGTCTAATGTATAGCTTTTACTTTTTATAAGTTTAATTTAGTCAACAAATTTGTCATTCAAAGGGGGGAAAAACTGAGAAAAGGAAAATCTTACAACAAACTAAGTGGAATGGACTTTTCAGACCAGTAAAGCAGCTATTCATGAAGAGAAGGAAACCAAGACAGAAAAAGCTGAGCAACCTAAGCCAAAGGGCTGACTACACTCTCATGAAAAAAAGGCTATAGTAGTCAACATATATTTCTGACACAACACAAAAACTTATCTGGCCAGATAGCATAGTTCTGGGAGCTTTGCCAATAAATTAAAGCGACGGATAGTATTCTAATACAATCTGAATATTTCCTGCAATATAAATTTTATTTCTATCGATACTAACCATATAACTATCATAATGGCCATTGACAGTTAAACCCCTTTCCCGAGTGTCCCAGTCAAAATAATCCACTGCTAGCCAAATTGTTATTTAAAATGAGAATGCTTTAATGTATATTAGTATGTCAAGTTTACATTTCTATGTGCTAAAATACTTTTATCAGGGCTTTTTATGTGATTAATCCAGGTGTGACATTTTTTTTTGACCGCCATAATGTCTGTACTGGAGAGGGTCCCCCTCTAGATTGCAAAATCAACACAGAATTTCTTTATTAGAATTATTTCAAATGGACTAAAATGAAAGCAATGACGTCAGAGATATTTCATGTGCTAGTAATGACAGGATTAGTTCTAGCAGTGATGACGACATAAGAGTCAGATATTGACAATTTTAGCCCTAGGCTTAGTCATATTGTTACAGACAAATTCGTTTGGGAAAAGAAAAGACAAAGATTGGATCCCAAAGACGGAGCCTAAAGAGATTCAAAGACATTTATGTTTGTGAATGTTCTGAAGTATTAATTAATAAAAAAAATTGATTTAATAACTTCATTTGAAAAAGAATTTATGAACCGATTTTATGCTTTCCCTTTTTATTTTGTATGATAGAAATTTGGAAGAAACTTGACTAATATTGCAATTTTAACTATAGTACCCATAACTTGACATTTTCTAGCTTTTGATAGTTTGAGCAATATACTTGTTAGGGTCTCTATTTATTTAGTATGGGGTTAAGTCATTTTTGACAGCATATAAAAATGCTAAAATGGCTTGACACTTACAGAAAAATGCACTTGAAAGTTATAGGGTTAGCATCAGATTTATTTTCATGAAATAGTTTTTCTTAATGAATTGAAATTCATAACTGCCACATCTGTAACATATAAAACATTATGTCTGACAGCAACTACTTACATCTGTGGCAGAAACAAAAGATTCCTGATCACTAGAATCATCATCAAAACTCCTCTCTCTGTCTCTCTCAGCAAAGACAGCCAGGGCAGACTCCAGGGCTATCGACTCTACCTGGCGATCACATAGGCGCTCATAGTTCTCCTGCATGCGGTAGGCAAGGTCCAGAAGATTTTCAAGTCTGTGCTGTAAATTTGCAGTGTCTTCATCCTGTAGGTTTTCAAAATAATAAGATAAATATAGTGTAATTAAATTTTAATTAACAAAAAAAGACTTGTAGAAATTCTTTTTTTATCCAGTACTGGTTGAATAAAGATTAAATGATGTAAAATTTAAATAAAACGGCATAGTTTCCAAGATAAAGCTTGGCTGGTTAATACAGGTATTTAAACTTGCTTTTCAATAATTCTGAAAGCACTTACTGGAATAGCTAACACAGAAGAATTCTGTTGTTCATCCAAGTAGGACAGCTTCATAACAGCATCTTCCCAATATGAAATTGCTAAGGAAAGGTTCTCCATTCCTGGTGTAGTTAAGATAAAAAAAAGGTACAGCTTGAAACATAAATATAGTTTTAAAAAAAAAATGGTTTTAAACATGGTATTAGCATAATTATACATTTAGCTCTGCGTGATGCACATTTTGTAGAGCACTTTTGGTTGTCAGTTATTTGACATTTGAAATGTGCATAGATTAATTTTCAGTTACATCGATGTGGATATTATTTCAAAATTAAACTTGTTAATAAACATACTTTCCACACACCTTGAAATTTAAAAAACCCTCCTAAATATCCTTTAAAACCTTTTTCAATCAGTTCAAATTGAATCAGGCCAAAAAAAAAATTCTTAAGGTTAATTACTATCCAAAACACTGGGAATAGAGGGTATTCTAAGACAACTTACCCAACTGACAGAGGTCAGCACTGGTCATGTTGGCAGTGTCTAATCCTGAGTGAGTAATAGTAGAAGAACTTGAATTGTTGGAAACACCACCTAAACTGTTCATGGATGCAGAAAGGGCTCTTTGTCTCAAGAGATTTCCAACATCCCCACTACCACAATTGCTGCCATCAACACTGCTTGATAAATTGTTTTTCTTCGAAGAATGAAGTACATCTGAAGAGGTTAAGCCAAATTGAGGAAATCAAAACAAAGCTCAATAAAATTAATGTTTGACATTTAAATTTTGTTGATAACTAGTCCATAATTTATAATTGTAATTTTGTAAGCTTTTGAAAAAATCCCTTAAATTTACTTAATAAAGCAGTTTTACTTACAAAGGAAAACTATAAAACACTAGCTTATATCCCTATAAGTCCCTATAAGACAAACAAAGCTCACTCAAGTTAAGTAAAAAAAAAAGGCGTTATAAATTTGGAGACACTTTTTTAAACCCAAAGCAGCAATCACTTTACCTCCATTTGGTGTTTGAGTCTTTGTTAAATGATTACTCCTCAACTTCCTGAATGATGAGCTTGCTGACCTGGTGACTGGTGCCGATGAATTTGTTCCATGCTGCTTTTTGAGATGTTGAGATGCAGGGTGGGGAAGGTGGTTAGGACCATTGATCTGTTGTCTTTGCTCATTTTTGGCTGCAAGCTTTTTCTGAATCATCTGTGTCCGCTTTCGCCGCTTTCTAAAGAATACAGCCAGCGCACCAATTAATGCCACACCGAGGGACAAACTCAAAGCTGTTAATTTAATGGGTCGTGATAGGCCTGTAAGCCTCGATATGTCAACAGGAAGTGCAACTTTCAGTCCCGAAAGGCTTTTATAGACACTCATGATACAATATTTAATGAGCTAAGTTAAGGAAACTGGTGGGCAGATAACGCATTCCTTTGAAATAACTTTCTGGCTCACTAGACACTCAAGATATAGTGTATGACATCAGTACAAGAAATGGGTTCAATATCCATCTTGTGTAAGTCTCTCTGCAACATTAAAAAAAGCTTTGTAGTTTATTAATTTAAAAAACATAGTAAGGATAGTTTCTTATCAAACTAACATTTCCAATTTAATTAATTAAATCAACGCAAACCCCAGGTAGTAGTTCTAATGGATCAACGTGCGCAGTGTAGCCATCTTATGTCTATGTGCAGTAAATTAATGTACTAAAAAAATTAAAAAGACAGGAATTGAAAATGGAAAAATAAAATTATAAATACACTACAATTTAAAAGATGTATCTTTTGCTTTTTCCCAAGAACATGTGGAATAAATTATGTCAATATATTTTTTAATGGAAAAAAAGATGAGTCGTCACAAATGTGTGGTGCAGAAAGCAAAGGTTACCGATAATTCAATTTGCATAACTGCAATTAATTTAAGAGATTACCAAAAGTAAAAAAAGGCCTAGTAAAAACTAGGACCACACCCCATCATCATAATTCAACCAAATCTGATCTCCCATGCCCATGCCATGGTATGGAAAATGGATGGTGGGGCATTGCATGTTAATGATGCTCTAATTCTAACCATTTGATTTAACTATTTAACAGACATAAATCATGTAAAATGATACCTAACCTCAATAAGCATGAATATATTATATAAAATACTTAAGTGGTCAGATTAAAGAACTATATTGCTTAGACTGGTTTTTGTGGCTAAACCAGCGTTTATCGATATATGGTTACTTGGTGTGTTGGTTGGCCGCACATCATTGAGTTTTACATTATTTTAAATAAAAGGGAACAAAATGTCATAATTTTAAATCTACAACTGAACATTTCGATTCATCGAATCTTTCTTTTAATATACAAAGAAAAGAAAGTAATAAAGAAATTTAGTTGAATACTTTCTTTGGGTTTTCTCAGCATATTATAGCACAGACCGCTGCCATTACAACCTTGTGTCCCTGACCTTTCAACTTGGTAATTTCTTTTTGATCACAAAATTATTTCGCAATATTGTTAATTTAGATGGTTTTTTAATTTAATTTTTTTATGAAACAAATAAGAAAAAGAATGCCTTCTACATCTTTTACTAATATCATTTTTATTTTTTTCTCCTTTTTTATAATGAAGCAACTAAAGGCATATTGTAAGTAGGGCAAACATTTCCAATGAAAACAAAGTGGGAATCATATGCACAACTTGTTTATCATGATTCATAGGCATAGGACAATGTATAAGTAGGTTTTCAGTTATTAGTGGGCTAGGTGTAATTAAGAAGTAGACGTTGGATTTAACACGGGGTGAGGCTATCCCCCTGGACCATCCAAAAAAGACGTCACGCTGTTTTAACCCTCCGCCGCCCGCCCCCAAATCGTCTCAAAATTTTACCACAGATTGACATGACATCCCCACCTCTTTTTACCCGACACTTGACGTCTAATGATGTTTCCTCTGTTCAGGCTTGAGTGATTAAATCATAATAACCATTTTTAGGGGGCATGTTTCACAGTTAAGAGACCAAAATTGAAACTGCTTTTGCTAACCTGTATGCAGTCTCTCCCCCTTATTACATTTTTATAGTATTATATAAATTATTTTTAAAATTTTTAATAGAAATTGCGTTTTATTATTTAAACCAATTATTTCTTTTACCTACTACTTTAATAAATGAATCTTAAAATAATACAGTCCACGGTGTAGGTGCAAGCGCACAAAAGAAGTACTGACATGATAATACTGACGTCATACTTCATAATACATATTAAAAGAAAAGAAAACAGAACTTTTGTAATTAGGTAACCTTTTTTTTCTTTGATTAGAAATGTGAATACATGTATTACCAAATTTTACAGAATGTTTTGTAAATTTGGTTTTAGATTCCTTTATGTCTATTAAATGAGGTCATTTGTTTTGACCGTAAGTTTAATTATATAAAGAAAATAAATGACAAATCCATGAACTAGTGATGTCGGGAGAAGGTTGTGGAGGGGTGGTTTGCCTCGGGCGCTACTCTTTTCCTTCTAATGTGGGGCGGCGTTTTCAACTAGAGGCAGAGGTTTTTTTTTCGTGGAAAAAAATAGTGGGGAGGGTAGGGGGCGAAACCTTTGATCAGTCCAGGTGGCGCTGACCTTAGCTACGTCACTGCAATAAAAAAAACAGCGCTGTCTTTAAAATCTTTCATCTATCTTAACGTAAATATATTTTCGAATTTCTAGATGTTCAACAATGGCGATTTTTACAATAATAACTTTGTTTCAATCAGTTCTCAGGGTCATAAAGCGAATACAATTGATAAGGGGCCATCCATAAAGGACGTCACGCAATTTTTGCCGATTTTTTTTACTCCACCCTCCCCTCATCGTCACAAAATGTTAGACCCCCACCCCCAATATAGCGTCACAAATCTCTGCTCCACTCCCCCTTTATAAAAAATCCCCGGTGTCCACTACTGTCTTTTACAAGCCCTTGCGAAATTCACCTCCCATGGATATCAATTTACCGCACCTATATCAGAGACATTTCACTAGAAAAGGGATTCTCTTAACCAGGGAAAGACCCAGAAAATTTGTATTTGCTGCCATCGCTAGTTGTTGCAGCCTTAAAAAAAAAATCAATTTTAATGCAAATTGATTAGCAGGAGTAAATGTTTTAGGGTGAATTATGTTGGCGCATTACTTGTATTGGTCATGTCTGTTCTTGATGCATTGTGTTGGCGCATTACTTGTATTGGCCATGTCTGTTCTTGATACATTGTGTTGGCGCATTACTTGTATTGGTCATGTCTGTTCTTGATGCATTGTGTTGGCGCATTACTTGTATTGGTCATGTCTGTTCTTGATGCATTGTGTTGGCGCATTACTTGTATTGGTCATGTGTGTTCTTGATGCATTGTGTTGGCGCATTACTTGTATTGATCATGTCTGTTCTTGATGCATTGTGTTGGTGCATTACTTGTATTGGTCATGTGTGTTCTTGATGCATTGTGTTGGCGCATTACTTGTATTGGTCATGTCTGTTCTTGATGTATTGTGTTGGCGCATTTTCATGTCTGTTCTTGATGCATTGTGTTGGTGCATTACTTGTATTGGTCATGTGTGTTCTTGATGCATTGTGTTGGCGCATTACTTGTATTGGTCATGTCTGTTCTTGATGTATTGTGTTGGCGCATTACTTGTATTGGTCATGTGTGTTCTTGATGTATTGTGTTGGCGCATTAGATGCATTGTGTTGGCGCATTACTTGTATTGGTCATGTGTGTTCTTGATGTATTGTGTTGGCACATTACTTGTATTGGTCATGTCTGTTCTTGATGCATTGTGTTGGCGCATTACTTGTATTGGTCATGTTTGTTCTAGATGCATAGTGTTGGCGCATTACTTGTATTGGTCATGTGTGTTCTTGATGTATTGTGTTGGCGCATTACTTGTATTGGTCATGTCTGTTCTTGATGCATTGTGTTGGCGCATTACTTGTATTGGTCATGTCTGTTCTTGATGCATTGTGTTGGTGCATTACTTGTATTGGTCATGTGTGTTCTTGATGCATTGTGTTGGCGCATTTCTTGTATTGGTCATGTCTGTTCTTGATGCATTGTGTTGGCGCATTACTTGTATTGGTCATGTTTGTTCTTGATGCATTGTGTTGGCGCATTACTTGTATTGGTCATGTGTGTTCTTGATGCATTGTGTTGGCGCATTACTTGTATTGGTCATGTGTGTTCTTGATGCATTGTGTTGGCGCATTACTTGTATTGGTCATGTGTGTTCTTGATGCATTGTGTTGGCGCATTACTTGTATTGGTCATGTGTGTTCTTGATGCATTGTGTTGGCGCATTACTTGTATTGGTCATGTGTGTTCTTGATGCATTGTGTTGGCGCATTACTTGTATTGGTCATGTGTGTTCTTGATGCATTGTGTTGGCGCATTACTTGTATTGGTCATGTCTGTTCTTGATGCATTGTGTTGGTGCATTACTTGTATTGGTCATGTGTGTTCTTGATGCATTGTGTTGGCGCATTACTTGTATTGGTCATGTCTGTTCTTGATGTATTGTGTTGGCGCATTACTTGTA
>CAXITT010000307.1:181033-195055 GCA_964033795.1 Lymnaea stagnalis | reverse complement strand
CATATGCCTTCAAATTGTGACAGATAACTAATAATTTCTTCTTTATGTTCATTAAATTCTCTAAATTTAGGTTTGTATGCACTGTTGGTTTCCCTATTGCTTGTTGATGTAGTATGCTGTCCTGATTCTATCCTAGCTCTTTCTAGTTTTAGCTCTTCCTCTCTTATTTTCATATCTTGTTCCCTTAATTTAAGTTCTTCTATTTCCTTTTGTCCTTTTAATTTCATTTCTTCTATTTGTTTAAGATCGTTTCTCTCTAACATTCTAGCTTCTCGGTCTTTGTCTTTGTCTTGTCGGTCTTTGTCTTTGTCTTGTCTGTCTCGTATTTTGTCCATTTCTCGAGTTACGAAGTCAGTTAATTTCTCCTGCTTCAAACCAAGCTTCTCACCTACTTCTAATAATTCTAAGTACTCTGCCATTTTTAGTTATAATGTGAGTAACTAAAATTATATTGTTATGTATCCGTATATCAGTTATCTCCTTATTCTTTGGTTATCAATTAAAATAGTTTACAATATTACATATATTTACATGTTAATGAATGTATACACAAATGCAAGTTGATACATGAATTATAAGTTATAAATAAGTGTAAGAAAAATTTAAAGTAATTAAATTGTCTACTTCACAACATAAATACAGATATGTAGACGTTTACATGTATACAAATGAGACAACAAATACAAAAGTACTGTGTAGTTTATGGACCACAAGATAGTAGAAAATATGACAGTAGGTTGACAATATGTATAACAATGACAAGACAAATAGCACAAATATGACACGATCTACTAAAAAACAACAGTTATGACAATGTACAAACTAGACTTCACAGCTAACACAAAATTATCCTACAGTGTTATAAATAGGGCCAGAAGAAACCTTTACCGTTTTAATAAAAAAACTTCCCTAGGAAAGATAACACCGTGGATGTCCCTACAGTATACTCTAAAATTAAACTTATATTACACAGAAAAAGTAAAAAATTTACTTAATCTAATTAAGTATGATATAAGTATATTTTTAAAGTCTTAAATTATATATATAATACATAACATAATATACATAAATACCAAGTGAAAGTGTCCAAAAGAAATCTGTAGTTGGTCACCTCTGCTCCTCTGTGACGCTATGATTTCTGTGTAATCGATAATCCTATGTAGTAGATGCTCCTTCTAGGTAGTAGATAATCCTATGTGGTAGTGTACTTGGGTAAAATAATCCAATGAGAAAAGTTACACCACAAATTGCTGCAATATTCCAATGTAAGTACCTTGCGTAATAGTGTAATTGTGATAATCCAATAATTGAAAATTGTCTAATTTATCTCCGGTTCTGTTGCACTTGTGAGTAATTGAAGAATTACTTGAAGAATTACTTGACTTGAACTGTGCTGCTTGTATAAAGTAAAGATTATGCTGGGGAAATCTTACTTCCGCTGTCTTGATAAAACATCTCATCTGTAATGACATCAGACTTCTTTTGGTTTTGTGTGGATCATCTCTTTCGTTGACTAATAACTGTAAAATAGATTTCTTGCTGTTTCTTCCACGAGAATATTCACTCCACTGTTATATAATTGAAACAGTGTACCAGTTAGCTGTTTGAACTCTCAACTTTTGACTCCCGTGACTGACCTAAATTCAATCGTTGTCAGCTTGCTCTGTGTGTCGTGGACTCTTCTCAGACTTGACAAATACTCGGGCGTAATGACGTTCGATTCGAATGTTAAAATATATCATTGTTACTCAATGTTCTGTAATACATCGTTGTTCTGACACTTCTGACAATATTTGTAACGCATCGTCGTTACACCGCTTCTGACACCATTTGTAACACACTTCTACTCTGACATGGCGTGGGATGTTATTTCTTATGCTGTGGGTTATGTCAGTAGTATGGTTACTTATATTAACGCTTCAGGATGCCGACTCAGTCTTCTTCATTCTTTCACTTATTATTCAGGCACGTAAAGAAGAATACTCAATTCTAGTTAAAACTCACAGTACTTTATTGAACACACTTTATATTGATAATATTAATAAATAATCCTTGCATGAATGTAATTTCACATATATATCTATAGTATTCCATCATTAAGAAAGACACGTCCTCAGACTACTATAACTCAGCTCAACTGTCTAATCTCACAGCTCTCACGCTACTGACTGACTCTACTGCTCTGCGCTCAGCTCTCTACTATCTCAGTCAACTCATACTTTATTACCAGCAAAGCGTGCAAAACAACCGCTCTGACAAAAACATAATTTTACTCTCCAAAAACGTGGAGTTCACATTTGTTCTCAAAAATACAATCCACATTGATTGTCTCTCCCCGTGGAAAAACCTGGTGAACACACTCACTGTCCACTCATGCTACCTCTCTGTTTACATGTGAAAACATAGTCCGTTACACCTGGTCATTTAGTTCTCACGATAAATAAGATGACATGGCCATTTAGGTCTCATGATAAATACAAAGACCTGGCTATTTAGGTCTCATGATAAAATAGATGACATGGCCATTTAAGTTTCATAATAAATTAGATGACCTAGTCATTAAGGTGTCATTATAAATAAGATGACCTGGCCATTTAGGTCTCACGATAAATAAGAAGACCTGGTCATTTAGAACTAATGATAAAATAGATGACTTTGTCATTTAGGTCTCATGATAAATAAGATGTTTAATCATTTAGGTCTCATGATAAATAAGATGTTTAATCATTTAGGTCTCATGATAAATAAGATGTTTAATCATTTAGGTATCATGGTAAAATAGATAACATGGTCATTAAGGTTTCAGATCAGTAAGATGACATGGTCATTAAGGTCTCATGATTAATTTGATGACTTTTTCATTTATGTCTCATGATAAATTAGATGACCATGTCATTAATGTCTCATGATAAATTAGATGAATTTGTCATTTATGTCTCATGATAAATTAGATGACCATGTCATTAATGTCTCATGATAAATTAGATGAATATGTCATTTATGTCTCATGATAAATTAGATGACCATGTCATTAATGTCTCATGATAAATTAGATGAATTTGTCATTTATGTCTCATGATAAATTAGATGACCATGTCATTAATGTCTCATGATAAATTAGATGAATTTGTCATTTATGTCTCATGATAAATTAGATGACCATGTCATTAATGTCTAATGATAAATTAGATGACCATGTCATTAATGTCTCATGATAAATTAGATGAATTTGTCATTTATGTCTCATGATAAATTAGATGACCATGTCATTAATATCTCATGATAAATTAGATGAATTTGTCATTTATGTCTCATGATAAATTAGATGACCATGTCATTAATGTCTCATGATAAATTAGATGAATTTGTCATTTATGTCTCATGATAAATTAGATGACCATGTCATTAATGTCTCATGATAAATTAGATGAATTTGTCATTTATGTCTCATGATAAATTAGATGACCATGTCATTAATGTCTCATGATAAATTAGATGAATTTGTCATTTATGTCTCATGATAAATTAGATGACCATGTCATTAATGTCTCATGATAAATTAGATGAATTTGTCATTTATGTCTCATGATAAATTAGATGACCATGTCATTAATGTCTCATGATAAATTAGATGAATTTGTCATTTATGTCTCATGATAAATTAGATGACCATGTCATTAATGTCTCATGATAAATTAGATGAATTTGTCATTTATGTCTCATGATAAATTAGATGACCATGTCATTAATGTCTCATGATAAATTAGATGAATTTGTCATTTATGTCTCATGATAAATTAGATGACCATGTCATTAATGTCTCATGATAAATTAGATGAATTTGTCATTTATGTCTCATGATAAATTAGATGACCATGTCATTAATGTCTCATGATAAATTAGATGAATTTGTCATTTATGTCTCATGATAAATTAGATGACCATGTCATTAATGTCTCATGATAAATTAGATGAATTTGTCATTTATGTCTCATGATAAATTAGATGACCATGTCATTAATGTCTCATGATAAATTAGATGAATTTGTCATTTATGTCTCATGATAAATTAGATGACCATGTCATTAATGTCTCATGATAAATTAGATGAATTTGTCATTTATGTCTCATGATAAATTAGATGACCATGTCATTAATGTCTCATGATAAATTAGATGAATTTGTCATTTATGTCTCATGATAAATTAGATGACCATGTCATTAATGTCTCATGATAAATTAGATGAATTTGTCATTTATGTCTCATGATAAATTAGATGACCATGTCATTAATGTCTCATGATAAATTAGATGAATTTGTCATTTATGTCTCATGATAAATTAGATGACCATGTCATTAATGTCTCATGATAAATTAGATGAATTTGTCATTTATGTCTCATGATAAATTAGATGACCATGTCATTAATGTCTCATGATAAATTAGATGAATTTGTCATTTATGTCTCATGATAAATTAGATGACCATGTCATTAATGTCTCATGATAAATTAGATGAATTTGTCATTTATGTCTCATGATAAATTAGATGACCATGTCATTAATGTCTCATGATAAATTAGATGAATTTGTCATTTATGTCTCATGATAAATTAGATGACCATGTCATTAATGTCTCATGATAAATTAGATGAATTTGTCATTTATGTCTCATGATAAATTAGATGACCATGTCATTAATGTCTCATGATAAATTAGATGAATTTGTCATTTATGTCTCATGATAAATTAGATGACCATGTCATTAATGTCTCATGATAAATTAGATGAATTTGTCATTTATGTCTCATGATAAATTAGATGACCATGTCATTAATGTCTCATGATAAATTAGATGAATTTGTCATTTATGTCTCATGATAAATTAGATGACAATGTCATTAATGTCTCATGATAAATTAGATGAATTTGTCATTTATGTCTCATGATAAATTAGATGAATTTGTCATTTATGTCTCATGATAAATTAGATGACCATGTCATTAATGTCTAATAATAAATTAGATGACCATGTCATTAATGTCTCATGATAAATTAGATGAATTTGTCATTTATGTCTCATGATAAATTAGATGACCATGTCATTAATGTCTCATGATAAATTAGATAAATTTGTCATTTATGTCTCATGATAAATTAGATGACCATGTCATTAATGTCTCATGATAAATTAGATGACCATGTCATTAATTTCTCAAGATAAATTAGATGACCATGTCATTAATGTCTCAAGATAAATTAGATGACTTTGTCATTTATGTCTCAAGATAAATTAGATGACTATGTCATTAATGTCTCATAATAAATTAGATGACTTTGTCATTTATGTCTCAAGATAAATTAGATGACCATGTCATTAATGTATCAAGATAAATTAGATGACCATGGTATTAATGTCTCAAGATAAATTAGATGACCATGTCATTAATGTCTCAAGATAAATTAGATGACCATGTCATTAATGTCTCAAGATAAATTAGATGACCATGTCATTAATGTCTCAAGATAAATTAGATGACCATGTCATTAATGTCTCAAGATAAATTAGATGACCATGTCATTAATGTCTCAAGATAAATTAGATGACCATGTCATTAATGTCTCAAGATAAATTAGATGACCATGTCATTAATGTCTCAAGATAAATTAGATGACCATGTCATTAATGTCTCAAGATAAATTAGATGACCATGTCATTAATGTCTCAAGATAAATTAGATGACCATGTCATTAATGTCTCAAGATAAATTAGATGACCATGTCATTAATGTCTCAAGATAAATTAGATGACCATGTCATTAATGTCTCAAGATAAATTAGATGACCATGTCATTAATGTCTCAAGATAAATTAGATGACCATGTCATTAATGTCTCAAGATAAATTAGATGACCATGTCATTAATGTCTCAAGATAAATTAGATGACCATGTCATTAATGTCTCAAGATAAATTAGATGACCATGTCATTAATGTCTCAAGATAAATTAGATGACCATGTCATTAATGTCTCAAGATAAATTAGATGACCATGTCATTAATGTCTCAAGATAAATTAGATGACCATGTCATTAATGTCTCAAGATAAATTAGATGACCATGTCATTAATGTCTCAAGATAAATTAGATGACCATGTCATTAATGTCTCAAGATAAATTAGATGACCATGTCATTAATGTCTCAAGATAAATTAGATGACCATGTCATTAATGTCTCAAGATAAATTAGATGACCATGTCATTAATGTCTCAAGATAAATTAGATGACCATGTCATTAATGTCTCAAGATAAATTAGATGACCATGTCATTAATGTCTCAAGATAAATTAGATGACCATGTCATTAATGTCTCAAGATAAATTAGATGACCATGTCATTAATGTCTCAAGATAAATTAGATGACCATGTCATTAATGTCTCAAGATAAATTAGATGACCATGTCATTAATGTCTCAAGATAAATTAGATGACCATGTCATTAATGTCTCAAGATAAATTAGATGACCATGTCATTAATGTCTCAAGATAAATTAGATGACCATGTTATTAATGTCTCAAGATAAATTAGATGACCATGTCATTAATGTCTCAAGATAAATTAGATGACCATGTTATTAATTTCTCAAGATAAATTAGATGACCATGTTATTAATGTCTCAAGATAAATTAGATGACCTGTCCTTTCAAGCATTGCCCGGTAATTTAGGACGACTATTGAGAACAAGATAAAGACATTTGGGCCAAAGTGTTCCTTGATTAACTCCCCTGTAATTGATCGTCTGCTGCAATGTCCGTCTGTTAGGTGGACTGAATCAATGACCACCCACCGAGACTCCCCCACCCCACATCCACAATCGGGATCCCCCCACCCTGGTCTTGTGATAAGCCTGATGTTTGATTTATGGGGCCCATTTACGTCCTCTCAAGATCCAGTCACAAAGAGGTTATTACATAAGTCAAACATAAGTTTGTAAGGTCATTTTATAAGTCAAAGATCAGTTCATAAGGTCATTTTATAAGTCAAACATAAGTTTGTAAGGTCATTTTATAAGTCAATCATAAGGTCGAAAGGTCCTTTCATAAGTTAAACATAAGGTCGTAAAGTTATTTCATACGTCAAACATAAATTCGTAAAGTCATATCGAAATTCGCAAATAAGTTCGTAAGGTCATTTCAAAGTTCACACATAAGGTCGCAAGGTCATTTCATGAGTCAAAGATGAGGTCGTAAGGTCATTTCAAAAGTCACTAAAGTCAATGGTCGATAAAAACCATATTGAAAAAACCATACGTGTAATGGTATTTCAGACACGAAGAAAGACAAGCTTTAGAGAATTTCACAACATCCTTGAGTTGTGTAGCAAGTCATCAAGCAAAATAACATTTATTTTTAAAAAATAAAAAGAAAATAAAAATAAAAAAAAAAAAAAAAAATTGAAAAGTAAAAGAGAGATAATATTTCCAATTGCCCTTCTGTGTGATTNACGTCAAACATAAATTCGTAAAGTCATATCGAAATTCGCAAATAAGTTCGTAAGGTCATTTCAAAGTTCACACATAAGGTCGCAAGGTCATTTCATGAGTCAAAGATGAGGTCGTAAGGTCATTTCAAAAGTCACTAAAGTCAATGGTCGATAAAAACCATATTGAAAAAACCATACGTGTAATGGTATTTCAGACAAGAAGAAAGACAAGCTTTAGAGAATTTCACAACATCCTTGAGTTGTGTAGCAAGTCATCAAGCAAAATAACATTTATTTTTAAAAAATAAAAAGAAAATAAAAATAAAAAAAAAAAAAAATTGAAAAGTAAAAGAGAGATAATATTTCCAATTGCCCTTCTGTGTGATTGACAACATGATAAGACTGGCTCCAGCCGGCCAAACAATGGCGGGGCCGCACTGCGTATGCTTACCATCTATTACTGTTACTTGGGAAATTAAGAAACACTGCATTCATTTAATTAAAGCAATTTCTAAGAAAAAAATTTAGTGATACACGCCCGCCTCCCGGTATGCCACCGCCCCTGGAATATATTAATAATCTATCGTTTTACCCCCCTTTACACCGCAGATTTATTGCAACAACAGCTATAGCCCTTAAAACAATGGCGGCCGCCGTGCGTGAACTTCCCAACTTTTACCGTGACTTGACAAAACGAGTAACGCACTACTACATTGACTTGACAAAACAAGTAACGCACTTCTACCGTGACTTGACAAAACAAGTAACGCACTTCTACCGTGACTTGACAAAACAAGTAACGCACTTCTACCGTGACTTGACAAAACAAGTAACGCACTTCTACCGTGACTTGACAAAACGAGTAACGCACTTCTACCGTGACTTGACAAAACAAGTAACGCACTTCTCCCCCCCCCCTCCATCTTCTTCCTTAGCTCTCCCCAAATCTTTCTTCTCCATTTCTTATCTCTCTCTTTCTCACTCCCTTCCTATCTATTCCTATATCCCCTCTCACTCTTTCTCCCTCATCCTCTCTTTCTCCTCCTCTCTTCCCCCCTCTTCCTCTCTCCCTTTCTATCTTTTCCTCTTTATCTCTCACTTTCTCTCCCATCCACCTCTTCCTAGCCCCTATCACTTCCTCCCTCCATGCCTCCTTCCTACTCTATCTCCCCTCTCTCCCTCCCTGCCTCATTCCTTCTCTATCTCCCCTCTCTCCCTCCCTGCCTCCTTCCTTCTCTATCTCCCCTATCTCCCCTCTCTCCCTCCCCCTTTCAACTTTAGCTCTATCTCTTCTTTTTTCTTTCAATGTCCCCCTTCACCCACCCCCAGACCAGTCAGCCCCCCCCCCCCCCACACTCATTTTAGCAGCACCAATTACGCGTAAATAATTAATGAAGTCAATAGGCAAGCACGTGACACAGAAGACAAATAACGATGACGTCATGTACGACTGACCTCCATGGTGAGCTTTCCCTCCGGGCAGTCCCTCCTGAAATCTTTAAACCATTGCTGCAGCTCTTTCTTGTCAACTGGAGAAGGAAACATTACATTTGATGTGAGACATTTATCTTGTCAGTAGATAATGATGTGTATTACCAATAGATGTGATACCATCTCCCGAAAGATTCTCTGCATTACCAATAGATGTGCTACCGTCTCCCCACTGATTAACTGCATTACCAATAGATGTGATACATATCTCACCACTGATTATCTGCATACCAATAGATGTAATACCATCTCACCACTGATTATCTGCATACCAATAGATGTAATACCATCTCAACACTGATTAATTGCATTTCCAATAGATGAAATACCATCTCACCACTGATTATCTGCATTACCAATAGATGAAATACCATCTCACCACTGATTATCTGCATTACAAATATCTGTGACACCATCTCCCCACTGATGATCTCCCCACTGATGATCTCCCCACTGATGATCTCCCCACTGATGATCTCCCCACTGATGATCTCCCCACTGATGATCTCCCCACTGATGATCTCCCCACTGATGATCTCTCCACTAATGATCTCCCCACTGATGATCTCCCCACTGATGATCTCCCCACTGATGTCAAATCTGTGATGATTTCCTTTGGCTCGCTCGTTGTCTCGCCTTATTCGAACATTCAGTTCTCTCCCCACCGCCCCCCTTCCCCCCACACCCCGTAAATCCTCAGCTGTCCCGGGGGTACACTAATTCCATCACAACAGTTGGTCCCATCATTTTGTCAGGGTTCCATTAAAAAGACCAAGTCAACGTACCGCCCCGGCCCCAGCCCCCAATGGAAGTTTGGATAAAATCGATCCTAGACAACACGTGAAGATGAGGAGCTGATCAAGTCAAATATTGAGTAAAACACCACTATAATTTTGTAACTGATACATGTCTTTGACATATGGGGATTGTTTCTTGTCTTATAGAAGTCAACGTTTGACTCTATGTGTGTTGAAGGATTCTGTGGATGTAGAGCTGATGATTCTCTGGTATGGTCAACAGATGTAGAACTGATGATTCTTTGGTATGGTCAACAGATGTAGAACTGATGATTCTTTGGTATGGTCAACAGATGTAGAATTGATGATTCTTTGGTATGGTCAATAGATGTAGAACTGATGATTCTTTGGTATGGTCAACAGATGTAGAACTGATGATTCTTTGGTATGGTCAATAGATGGAGACCTGATGATTCTTTGGTATGGTCAACAGATGTAGAACTGATGATTCTCTGGTATGGTCAACAGATGTAGAACTGATGATTCTTTGGTATGGTCAACAGATGTAGAATTGATGATTCTTTGGTATGGTCAATAGATGTAGAACTGATGATTCTTTGGTATGGTCAACAGATGTAGATGGTATGGTCAACAGATGTAGAACTGATGATTCTTTGGTATGGTCAACAGATGTAGAATTGATGATTCTTTGGTATGGTCAATAGATGTAGAACTGATGATTCTTTGGTATGGTCAACAGATGTAGAACTGATGATTCTTTGGTATGGTCAATAGATGGAGACCTGATGATTCTTTGGTATGGTCAACAGATGTAGAACTGATGATTCTTTGGTATGGTCAATAGATGGAGACCTGATGATTCTTTGGTATGGTCAACAGATGTAGAACTGATGATTCTTTGGTATGGTCAATAGATGGAGACCTGATGATTCTTTGGTATGGTCAACAGATGTAGAACTGATGATTCTTTGGTATGGTCAATAGATGGAGACCTGATGATTCTTTGGTATGGTCAACAGATGTAGAACTGATGATTCTTTGGTATGGTCAACAGATGTAGAACTGATGATTCTTTGGTATGGTCAATAGATGGAGATCTGATGATTCTTTGGTATGGTCAATAGATGTAGAACTGATGATTCTTTGGTATGGTCAACAGATGTAGAACTGATGATTCTTTGGTATGGTCAATAGATGGAGACCTGATGATTCTTTGGTATGGTCAATAGATGGAGACCTGATGATTCTCTGGTATGGTCAATAGATGTAGACCTGATGTTTCCTTGGTATGGTCATCAGATGTAGACCTGATGATTCTCTGGTATGGTCAACAGATGTAGACCTGATGATTCTCTGATGTGGTCAATAGATGTAGAACTGATGATTCTCTGATATGGTCAACAGATGTAGATTTAATTGTTTTTTATTATCTTAGGTTTATATATTGATAGGATTGTGTGTGAAACAATTTTTGGGATGAGACAGAGGATAAAGTGTGCATCAACCTTGTTGATTGTGTGTTGATGTCTTGCATCAACCTTGTTGATTGTGGGTTGATCTCATGTATCACCGTTGCTGATTGTGTGTTGATGTCATGCATCAACCTTGTTGATTGTGTGTTGATGTCATAATCACCGTTGTTGATTGTGTGTTGATGTCATGTGTCACTGCTGTTGATTGTGTGTTGATGTCATGAATCACCCTTGTTGATTGTGTGTTGATGTCATGTATCACCGGTGATGATTGTGTGTTGATGTCATGTGTCACTGCTGTTGATTGTGTGTTGATGTCATGTATCACCGTTGTTGATTGTGTGTTGATGTCATGCATCAACCTTGATGATTGTGTGTTGATGTCTTGCATCAACCTTGATGATTGTGTGTTGATGTCTTGCATCAACCTTGTTGATTGTGTGTTGATGTCATGTATCATCGTTGTTAATTGTGTGTTGATGTCATGTATCACCGTTGTTGATTGTGTGTTGATGTCATGTGTCACTGCTGTTGATTGTGTGTTGATGTCATGTATCACCGTTTTTGATTGTGTGTTGATGCCAAGCATCAACCTTGTTGATTGTGTGATGATGTCATGTATCAACGCCATGTGTGTTGATGTCTTGTATCAACGCCATGTGTGTTGATGTCTTGTATCAACGTCATGTGTGTTGATGTCTTGTATCAACGTCGTTGTTGATTGTGTTGTGTTGATGTTCTGTAAGTATGTATGGTGCATTCATGCGTACAGAAACCGGTAATAACTTTTCCTCACGTCATGAGAATCTCCTCCAGAAATTTCTGAAGAGAGTTCACTCTCAGGGGAGACAAATCCATTTCCTTATGGTGTGGGGGTTTTTACTTTAAAGAATTTCCAATTTAAAAAAAAAAAACAATATTATTTTAATTATTTATTTTTTGAAAGTTTCATGTTTCCTCTCCCCCCCCCTCCACTTCCCCCTCCCCAACCACCAACCCTTGTATTTTAAACATTTTAAAATAAGGATTGCGTGATGATAATCTTGTCTCCATTTTCAGCCACCAGACAGTTGATGAAACTTAACTCGGCTTTTATCTATATCATCGAATATTCTGTAATGTTGGCCAGTTGAGTTCATTATGCCACATAATTGTCTCTGTTGACGTCATCGTCTAATATTATCATACGTGGCTCTATGATCCCTGCTGGTCTGCTTATCTTTGGTGGATCTCATTATCTTTGCTGGCCTGATTATCTCTGCGTGTCACATCATCTCATTATCTTTGCTCGCCTGATTATCTCTGCGTGTCACATCATCTCATTATCTTTGCTGGCCTATTTATCTCTGCGTGTCACATCATCTCATTATCTTTGCTGGCCTATTTATCTCTGCGTGTCACATCATCTCATTATCTTTGCTGGCCTATTTATCTCTGCGTGTCACATCATCTCGTTATCTTTGCTCGCCTGATTATCTCTGCTGGTCTAATTATCTCTTCTAGCCTGATTGTCTCTGCTTGCTTGATTATATCTGCTGGCCTATTTATTTCTGCTGGTCTTAATCTCTGCTGGCCTGATTATTTGTGTTGTCTCATTATCTCTGATGGTCTGATTATCTCTGCTCGTTTGATTATCTACGCTGGCCTGACTGTATCTGCTGGTCTGATCATCTCTGCTGGTCTGATTAATTTTTCTCTGATTATCTGTGCTGGTCGGTTTACCTCTGCTGGCCGGATTATATCTGCTGGTCGGATTGTATCTCCTGGCCTGATTATCTCTGCTGGTCTGGTTATCATTAATGTTTTGACTACCACTGTTACCTGATTATCTCTACCTAGTTGATTAATTTTGCTGGTCTCGTTAAGTGTGATCATCTCTGCTGATACTTTATCTCTTATATACAGTACTTTTTCTTTTCAGCTCTTAAATCATTTACAAAAATCTTGTCCCCTGAGACCATAGTTTCTAAGCTTGGCTGTTTCCATTTGCAACCATTAACTCCGTGACAAAGCCTGCGCCCCGCACCTCCCTTACCCTTTGAAATTAACCGCTTGCTGTCCGACCAATGGTGTCAAATGGCACGTGCTAAAATACGCCTGCATTAAAAATGCATTAACTATAGATGCATTTCTGGGCTAAGGTATCAATTATATCAAAACAAAAACTCATATCATCCATTTTGTCATGCTTGTATCATGGTCCGATGTGTTGGCAATAAGTTGGTAATATATCATGAACAAAAATCATTATATCTCTTGGGACTGTACAATTTCGTGGTCCACATCATATATAAATAATTCAGTAGTCCATATCATATCTTTAGTTCAGTGTAGAGACCGACCGAATTTCGGCTTCGGCTTCGGTTTCGGCGCCGAAAGTGGCCATTTTGTCACTTTCGGCCAAGTTTCGGTTTCGGCCGAAACTGAAAAGTTGACTTTCGGTTTAATTTCGGTTTCGGCCGACAGAGGAAAGTTAACTTTCGGTTTTTCTTCGGTTTCGGCCGAAATTGACTTAGACTTTCGGCCATCGGCCGAAAGTGACTCAGGTTTTCGGTCATTTAATATTCAGCGAAAGCGATATTTAACAACACACTAAACGACATTTAAGAACGAATTAAGCGATCTTTGAGAAAAAACTAAACGATATTTAACAACAAACATAGCGATCCTTAAGAACAATCTAAGCGATCTTTAGTAACAAACTAAACGATCTTAAAGAACAAACTAAACGATTTTTATGACCGAACTAAATGATCTTTAAGAACAAAACAAATGATCTTTAATAGTAAACTAAATTATTTATAAGAATAAACCAAGC
>CAXITT010000307.1:115258-177395 GCA_964033795.1 Lymnaea stagnalis | reverse complement strand
ACCCTCATCACGCCACCAGCCGTGGTGGCCCACCCTCATCACGCCGCCAGCCGTGATGGCCCGCCCTCATCACACCAGCAGCCGTGGTGGCCCGCCCTCATCACACCAGCAGCCGTGGTGGCCCACCCTCATCACACCAGCAGCCGTGGTGGCACACCCTCATCACGCCAGCAGCCGTGGTGGCCCACCCTCATCACACCAGCAGCCGTGGTGGCCCACCCTCATCACGCCAGCAGCCGCCATTGAAGTGCGCGTGAAATAACGAACATAAATCCAAGATTTCCTGTACGTGGGGAGATAACAGAGATAACTGTTCAACTAGATTCAACTCTGTGGAACGATATGCCCCTATTCAACTAGATTCAACGCTGTGAAACTATATACCACAATTGAACTAGATTCAACTCTGTGGAACTATATACCACAATTAAACTAGATTCAACTCTGTGGAACTAATATACCACTAGTGAACTAGATTCAACTTTGTGGAACTATATACAACTAGTGAACTAGATTCTAACGCTGAATTAGATTAAACTGGTCATTAGGATTCAACTGTTCAACTAGATTCAACTATTGAACTAGATTTGACTGTTGAACTAAATTCAAACGTGGATTCGATTTGTTGAACTAGATTCAATTGTTGGTAACTAGCTTAAACTATTGAACTAGATTCAATTGTTGGTAACTAGCTTAAACTATTGAACTAAATTCGATTGTTTAAGTAAATTTTGAAGTAGACTCGAATGTTTATCTAGATACCGTGGAACTAGATTCAACTGGTCAACTAGGTTTAAATGTTTAACAAGATTAACATTTTAATGGAGATTAAACTGCTTAACTAGATTCAAATGTTCAACTAAATTAAGACCATTCAACTAAATTGGACTGTTCAGCTAGATTAGGCTGTTCAACTTGATTAGGCTATTCAAGAAATTAGGCTGTTCAACTAGATTAGGCTGTTCAACTAGATTAGGCTGTTCAACTAGATTAGGCTGTTCAACTAAAGTAGACTGTTCAACTAGATTAGGTTGTTCAACTAGATTAGGCTGTTCAACTAGATTAGGCTGTTCAACTAGATTAGACGTTCAACTAAATTAGACTGTTCAACTAGATTAGGCTGTTCAACTAGATTAGACTTTTCAACTAAATTTGACTGTTTAACTAGATTAGGCTGTTCAACTAGGTTAGGCTGTTCAACTAGATTAGGCTATTCAACTAGAGTAGGCTGTTCAATTAAATTCAACCTTTCAACTCGATCTAATTGTTTAACTAGACTAGACTGTTTAACTAGGTTCAACTAGATCCAATTTGTTAAGGGTCCACATAAAAAGAATAATTGCTCCAGGTCAGTTACATATTTAGCCTTAAAACAAAAATTGAAGGAAACAGAACCTCTCACTGAAAGCAAACAGAACTGTATGTGCCTTTATGATAAGACATGTATGTGCCTTTATGATAAGACATGTATGCGCCTTTATGATAAGACATGTATGTGCCTTTATGATAAGACATGTATGTGCCTTTATGATAAGACATGTATGTGCCTTTATGATAAGACATGTATGTGCCTTTATGATAAGACATGTATGTGCCTTTATGATAAGACATGTATGTGCCTTTATGATAAGACATGTATGTGCCTTTATGATAAGACATGTATGTGCCTTTATGATAAGACATGTATGTGCCTTTATGATAAGACATGTATGTGCCTTTATGATAAGACATGTATGTGCCTTTATGATAAGACATGTATGTGCCTTTATGATAAGACATGTATGTGCCTTTATGATAAGACATGTATGTGCCTTTATGATAAGACATGTATGTGCCTTTATGATAAGACATGTATGTGCCTTTATGATAAGACATGTATGTGCCTTTATGATAAGACATGTATGTGCCTTTATGATAAGACATGTATGTGCCTTTATGATAAGACATGTATGTGCCTTTATGATAAGACATGTATGTGCCTTTATGATAAGACATGTATGTGCCTTTATGATAAGACATGTATGTGCCTTTATGATAAGACATGTATGTGCCTTTATGATAAGACATGTATGTGCCTTTATGATAAGACATGTATGTGCCTTTATGATAAGACATGTATGTGCCTTTATGATAAGACATGTATGTGCCTTTATGATAAGACATGTATGTGCCTTTATGATAAGACATGTATGTGCCTTTATGATAAGACATGTATGTGCCTTTATGATAAGACATGTATGTGCCTTTATGATAAGACATGTATGTGCCTTTATGATAAGACATGTATGTGCCTTTATGATAAGACATGTATGTGCCTTTATGATAAGACATGTATGTGCCTTTATGATAAGACATGTATGTGCCTTTATGATAAGACATGTATGTGCCTTTATGATAAGACATGTATGTGCCTTTATGATAAGACATGTATGTGCCTTTATGATAAGACATGTATGTGCCTTTATGATAAGACATGTATGTGCCTTTATGATAAGACATGTATGTGCCTTTATGATAAGACATGTATGTGCCTTTATGATAAGACATGTATGTGCCTTTATGATAAGACATGTATGTGCCTTTATGATAAGACATGTATGTGCCTTTATGATAAGACATGTATGTGCCTTTATGATAAGACATGTATGTGCCTTTATGATAAGACATGTATGCGCCTTTATGACAAGAGCTGTAATCATGTATGAGCATTTATGATAAGAGCTGCAATCATCTATGTGCCTTTATGATAAGAGCTGTAGTCATGTATGTGCCTTTATGATAAGAGCTGTAATCATGTATGTGCCTTTATGATAAGAGCTGTAATCATTTATGTGCCTTTATGATAAGAGCTGTAGCCATGTATGTGCCTTTATGATAAGAGCTGTAATCATGTATGTGCCTTTATGATAAGAGCTATAATCATTTATGTGCCTTTATCATAAGAGCTGTAGTCATGTATGTGCCTTTATGATAAGAGCTGTAATCATGTATGTGCCTTTATGATAAGAGCTGTAGTCATGTATGTGCCTTTATGATAAGAGCTGTAATCATGTATGTGCCTTTATGATAAGACATGTATGCGCCTTTATGACAAGAGCTGTAATCATGTATGTGCCTTTATGATAAGAGCTGTAATCATGTATGTGCCTTTATGATAAGAGCTGTAGCAATGTATGTGCCTTTATGATAAGAGCTGTAATCATGTATGTGCCTTTATGATAAGAGCTGTAGCCATGTATGTGCCTTTATGATAAGAGCTGTGGCCATGTATGTGCCTTTATGATAAGAGCTGTAGTCATGTATGCACATGATACGTGAATCGTTACAGCTGTGCACCGTTACGTGGTTTCAACAATTTTAATCTGCTTTAAGATCTGGCTCGCTAGATCAACACTACGCGAGAAAGGACGGAAAACCAGGAGTACAAATAAAAACGATACCAAACCAAGGGACGTTAACCAGAATCAAATTATTGTTAATAATAAGTTTATACAAACATACAAAATGAAATGTACATAAATTAAAAAAAAAAAAAAAAAAACTTACTTAACTTACGTTAAAGACAAAAGAAAAAGAATAATGCTAGAAAGGTAAACATTTGAATTTACAAAGAGTAAAAANGACCGTCGTATTTATAGATAGGGAGTCAGAACCATCCAGATAAGAAGGTCTAGAAATTTAATCGTCATAGCATTTTCTCTCTATCTCTCTCTACCTCCCTCTCTCTCTCTTTCCCTTGCTCTCTCTCTCTCTCTCTCTCTCTCCCTCTGTAGAACCTTCTGGAAAAGTTAAAACAACTTTCCTAATCAAGCGCGGTGGGGAAGGAGTGGCAGCACATGTCACTCATATAATTGATGACGTCATTAACAAAAAACAAACATACATTTTTGTTCCCACCTTATGGTCCTTCTTAATGACGAGTGAGAACCACTGGAATATTGTTAATGTTGATTGTTGGCCAAGTTTTTTGCTGTCTCTTATCGGAGAGTGAGATCAGCTATCACAATGGTACTGTGGTTGATTTTCTGGCCATGTTCTTGTTGTTTCTTCATCCCCTCATTGATGACATACTCCGTGGTTGAATCAATAGAGAGGTGGTGAGAGCTACAGGGTTAACCCGCATGGCATATTTCGGCCTATCTCCCATGTGACTGTGTGTGTGTGGTGGTGGTAGTGGTGGTGTGGGGGGGGGGGGAATCATGTGACGGAAGGGAAGCAATTTGACGTTTGACTCTGTCACTCTTGTACAGTGAGGCGCAGGCTTTGTGCTATTCAAATATTGAGTTGATTGCCAAATCAAGGGCCCATAACGGTAACACGAGGGACTCATACCGATAACATGAGGGACTCGTAATGGCAACACAACGGACTCGCTTTGGCAAGTCATGTGGAAATGGCCGAGTGGTTGAAAATAGTTTCAATGAGATTGGCGTTTGTGCGGCTCATTCCCGCGCCGAGGCTTTTGACAGACGTATCTATTTTTACCATTTAATACTGCTATGTACTATATAATACATTTCCCTGAAACGCTCTAGCACATGGAGCCTATCAGACTGTCAGCTCAGTAAACGCATCTCACGAGAGAGTTTATTAATTGTGTCCTCGTCCTAAGAATGAGGCTAGCTACACGTGTGTAGACCTCGACTACGTCACTTGATGTGGCCTGTAGCCTAAACACGTCCAATGTTTTACCAGTTTATCGTCAACTACACAGAAGAAGGATTTGAGCAAAGATCACTGCAACACAAATGGCTGGAGAGGCGAGTCGGTGTTTGAAGACTCCGTTAAAATATGAATCTGCAGACGAAGCCAAACAAAAACCTGAAGAATGTTCCGAGATAAAAAATATATCTTTGTGGCTAGCACTGTTTGAACAAATCAATTCAAATACCTAGGAACTTAATTGGAGGAAAGAAATGAAGTGTTAACAGTAATAAAAGAAAGAATATCTACCGGAAACTGGACATACTTTAGTAGTCAGAGCCTACACAAAGGTAAAATTGGAAGAAAAAACAATACAAATCTGTACTCAGACCAGTTGAAACATACACAAGTGAAACTGGAACCCTAACAATAACGGTAGGAGACCTATTAAACACATGGGAGAGACGTATACGGACCAACAACGGAACCCTAACAATAACGGTAGGAGACCTATTAAACACATGAAAGGGACGTATACGGACCAACAACTGAACCCTAACAATAACGGTAGGAGACCTATTAAACACATGGGAGGGACGTATACGGACCAACAACGGAACCCTAACAATAACGGTAGAGGACCTATTAAACACATGGGAGAGACGTATACGGACCAACAACGGAACCCTAACAATAACGGTAGGAGACCTATTAAACACATGAAAGGGACGTATACGGACCAACAACTGAACCCTAACAATAACGGTAGGAGACCTATTAAACACATGGGAGGGACGTATACGGACCAACAACGGAACCCTAACAATAACGGTAGAGGACCTATTAAACACATGGGAGGGACGTCTACGGACCAACCACGGAACCCTAACACTAACGGTAGGGGCCTATTAAACACATGGGAGGGACGTATACGGACCAACAATGGAATCCTAACAATAACGGTAGGGGACCTATTAAACACATGGGAGGGACGTCTACGGACCAACCACGGATGAATAACGATGGAGAACGCCAATCAACCAGAAATTGGATAATCTAGATCAGGATAAGACACTAGTAGCAGAATAGTGTCATTGTGAGACCTCGTCCACTTTCAAAAAGTCCCTTAAAACCAATCTGTTTAGATCCGCCTATGACCTGTGATGAACCCTCCTTGCCCTGCCTCATTTTCTGTCTCGGGTTGATCCTGTAGTATAGTCCAAAACGTGCCAATGTGTACTCGTTTTATAGCCATTTTAATTGTTTCTATAGTATAGTAGTTACTATCCTAGTGTCTCTGGTTTTTCATTTTTATTTTATTTTGTTTTACTTAGTTTACATGTTTTTAATAATTGTAAAGCGCTTAGAGCTTTAAGGTAAGCGCTATATAAACATGCCTAAATAAATAAATAAATAAATAAATAAATAAATAAAATAGGACAGGCTACGCTTGGCTGAACACTTAGAAAGAATGCCAAATGACCGAGGAGTGAAGAGGGTGCATCACCAAAACCCCAGGGGAAAAAGAGCTCAAATGCATAACTAGACTTAAATGGATGTATGATGTGGGAAAAGATCTACGCAGTTGGGAATCCAAGCATTGAAAAGAAAAGTATCAGTTAGGTCTAAGTGCAAGGAAGTGGATGAGGTAGGCCAAATGCTGACATGGACTGTAGCGCCACAGGGATGGATGGTATTTCCTAGCCCAGACCAGACGTTGCGGTGATTGAAGCAGGGGCGTAGCAAGGGTAAGTGGCACACGGGGTGGGTCAAGATTTTTGCCATCCTCTTCAAAGAAAAAGACAACTCTAGTCAGGCAAAGCCGCCACCCTCCATAGAAACAAAAAATGGCTAACAGGGGCAGACCACTTCTTCCGTTTATTTCGTATGCCACCGCCTTGAAGACACGCTTCCAGCAACTGCAACTGTACGTTGATAATTTGAGTGTTCTATAATCTGATATTCTATATGGTCTCCAATATGATATTCTCTTAGACATTCTATGAAATTGTATATGTTATTTTATATGATATTGTATGTCCTACCGGGTGAGTTATGTAACGTCAACGTATGTAGAGGGACATACTCTCCAAGAAGTTGAAACAAATAAAGACGTGTACAGCAGTCATGCTAGACAACTAAACCATCTCCACATTTACTGTTTTAGGCAAACTTCTTGGCATCAAGTCGTCGAACAATGTCCCTGATACAGAATTCCTACAACAGGGTGACTTTATCCAAATACACACAAATGGACATGCTGGTGTGGCAGACTTACTGTTGGATTGTACAAGCTGGCGTGGCAGACTTACTGTTGGATTGTACAAGCTGGCGTGGAAGACTTACTGTTGGATTGTACAAGCTGGTGTGGCAGACTTACTGTTGGATTATACAAGCTGGCGTGGCAGACTTACTGTTGGATTGTACAAGCTGGCGTGGCAGACTTACTGTCGGATTGTACAAGCTGGCGTGGCAGACTTACTGTTGGATTGTACAAGCTGGCGTGGCAGACTTACTGTCGGATTGTACAAGCTGGCGTGGCAGACTTACTGTTGGATTATACAAGCTGGCGTGGCAGACTTACTGTTGGATTGTACAAGCTGGCGTGGCAGACTTACTGTCGGATTGTACAAGCTGGCGTGGCAGACTTACTGTTGGATTGTACAAGCTGGTGTGGCAGACTCACTGTAGGAACACAATCCTCGGAGAGTAAACTGCACACGGCAAAAGAAAGCGCAGAGCAAGGAAGCGCAGAATCGTCTTCAATCCAACTAGGACCTGAAAACAGCTCTTAGGACCTCAAAACCTGAAAACAGCTCTTAGGACCTGAAAACAGCTCTTAGGACCTCAAAACCTGAAAACAGCTCTTAGGACCTGAAAACAGCTCTTAGGACCTCAAAACCTCAAAACAGCTCTTAGGACCTGAAAACAGCTCTTAGGACCTCAAAACCTCAAAACAGCTCTTAGGACCTCAAAACGTATTAGGACCTCAAAACAACTCTTAGGACCCCAAAACTGCTCATAGGACCTCAAAACAGCTCTTCAACTAAACAAAGTAACTGTCACTGTTTTATTAACACGAAAATGATGAACAATGTACACGTCAATCAGTAGGGGAGACAATGTTCTGAAAAGAAGTTATCGTCCTTTGTTGAGAAAGGTTGATGAATATCAGATGGATTCATGGCTCCATTTTGTTCGGATTGAGAACCATAAACTATAAGATTGTATTGTTTTACATATCACGGCAACATGTTAAGGAAGATCTGCTGATCGAATTTAAAAAAACGAATTTCGCAATGGGAGCAATGCACTCAGAGAACGGGGTGGGGCGCTGGGAGAGGGTGTAGCACATGGAGAGGGGCAGTCGCCCTTAAAGAATAGTGGGGCGCCTGAAGAGGGGGAAAGGCGCTTGTAGTGAGGGTGGGGCTCTTGTAGAGAGGGTGCGGCGCAAGAAGAGAGGTTGGGGCGCTTGAAGAGGGTGGGGCACTTAAAGAGAGGGTGGAACGCTTGTAGAGACGTTGGGGCGCTTGAAGAAGGGGAAGTGCACTGTAGAGAGGATGGGGCGCTTTTTGAGAGGTCGGGGTGCTTAAAGAAGGGGAAGGCCGCTTGTAGAGAGGGTGGGGCGCTTGAAAATGGAGAAGGGTGCTTGTAGAGAGGGTTGGGCGCTTGAAGATGGAGAAGGCCGCTTGTAGAGAGGGTGGGGTGCTTGAAGAGAGGGTGGGGCGCTTGTAGAGAGGTTGGGGCGCTTGTAGCGTAGAGGGGATGGGCGCTTGTAGAGAGGTTGGGGCACTTCGAAAGGGGAATAACAACTAGATTAAGTTTTTCTTGCTGGCCAGCTTAATTGGTCATCACGGCCAGATAACAGCAACATGATCAATTGTGTCACGGCTGGTGACAAAACTAGACAAGGAATAGACAACTTGGGATAAATGAACTAAGGGTATTACCATTGTCTCCGCCATTATCGTCATCAACGTCATTAAGTTATCGGAAATTGTTGTCTGAGAGCAGCGGTTCTCAAAACTTTCAAGTTAGAGTGACCCGGTCGATAAGTTTTGAAAATGCACCAGAGACCGGTGCCTGATATTTTTAAATTATAGATATATATCATTTTTTTTTAAACCTTAAATATTAATGTTGTGCAGACTGGCAAAGTAAGCCTCGCGGACTTGTGCCGGCCCGCGGACCACACATTGGGGGAACATTGTGTTGGGTACTGATTTAATATTTCGAGGTGTAGCACCATTTCTCATCTATTCAGAAATTGTGTCATTAATCAACCTTTTCAACACATGAACTGTCAATGTTCAGTCAATGATCAGCCGATGTTTATTGAATGTTCAGTCAATGTTTAGTCAATTTTAAGTCAATGTTCAGTCAATGTTTATTGAATGTTCAGTCAATGTTTAGTCAATGTTCAGTCTTCGTGACTGGGGCGAAAATTACTTCTCTTTTGAATGTTTCTTATTTTGATGCCACATTTTACTCATGGACTTGACATTTACATCACTTAGTCACTTAGTCACTGAGACATTTAGTCACTTAGCTACTGAGACATTTAGTCACTTAGTCGCTCAGACATTTAGTCACTTAGTCACTCAGACATTTAGTCACTTAGTATTTGAGTCACTGAGACACTTAGTCACTGAGTCACTTAGTCACTTGAACATTTAGTCACTGATTCACTTAGTCACTGATTCACTTAGTCACTGATTCACTTAGTCACTGAGTCAGTTACTCATTGAGTCAGTTATTTAAGAGCAATGCTTTAAGTTTGAGTAAGGGGCAGTAAAAATATCTTCACATTTATTTTTTATTTTTCTCCCCTTCTCCCCTTCTCCTATTCTCCTCATTTTTCACCGTGAAATGCAAACGCACATATTCTGTAAAATTACTTACCATCGGTCACATTCTGAATTAAATTATATAGGTACTGTAGTATATCACTTACAATAAGTACTGTAGTATATCACTTACAATAAGTACTGCAGTATATCACTTACAATAGATACTCTAGTGTATGACTTACAATAGGTACTCTAGTATATGACTTACAATAAGTAATGTAGTGTATGACTTACAATGGGCACTTTAGCATATGAATTACAATGGGTGCTGTAGTATATGACTTGCAGTAGGGACTGTAGGTTACTACTTACAATAAGTACACTTGAGCAACTCCTTCAACTCATCCTCTGGCAACTTGCTGCTCTTCACTCCCATTGTGAGTCAATGTCAAGGTCACTATTGATAAATCCTCAGCCGATGACAGCGATGTCGGGCATGATAATCCATGCTGCCATTAGGCAATCATGTGCAGGGTATCAGTTTGTAGATTAGTTCAGTTTCGCCTGGACAGTCGTCCGGAACAGGGAAACAGCCACGTGATTAGACCAAACCAAAGCTGGATCAACATGGGGAGTCAGTCATCTGGAACAGGAAAGAGCAACATGTGGAGTCAGTCACCTGGAACAGGAAAGAGCCACATGTGGAGTCAGTCACCTGGCACAGTGAGGATCAAACGTTTTAAAAAAACAACAAACGGAGCCTGACCTCCGTGACGTGTAAATACCCATGGGATCATCTTTGACAAAACATGGACATTAACGTAAAACGGATCGACTGTGACAAAACATGGACATTAGCGTACAAGGGATCAACTTTGACAAAACATGGACATTGATGTACATGGGATCAACATTGACAAGACATGGACATTAACGTACATGGGATCAACTTTGACAAAACATGGACACTAGCTGACATGGGATCAACTTTGAAAAAACATGGACATTAACGTACATGGAATCAACTTGGACAAAACATGGACATTAATGTACATGGGATCAACTTTGACAAAACATGGACATTATAGATTGAAAACTTTCAGTGACATCAGAATTTGACTTATCGCTAGAAGTCTCCTGTTTAGAAAGTCCTGCGACTTTTACTCAGGTCATGTTACTGAGCGAATGTTTAAACAAACAGCAACGACGTTGTAAAAAAAAAAAAAAACACAAGAGCCAAAGGCTACTTTTGAAAGCTACTAAATGTTTTTTTAAAAAAGATTATCTAGAACAGGAGTAAACATAGTTCTTTAACACGGGGTCAGATTATTGCCCTCAATGTCATGGGTCGCATCGGCGTCTCCAATAAATTGTTATCTGCACACTGCACATATCTCAGTTCTATGGCCAATGTACATATCTCAGTTCTATGCACACTGCACATTTCTCAGTTCTATGCAAACTGAAAATATCTCAGTTCTATGGCCACTGCCCCTATCTCAGTTATATAAACACTGCACATATCTTAGATCTATGCACAATGCACATATCTCAGTTCCATGCATACAGCATTTATCTCAGTTCTATGCACACTAGAGGCCGACCGAATTTCGGCTTCGGCTTCGGTTTCGGCGCTGAAAGTGGCAATTTTATCACTTTCGGCCAATTTTCGGTTTCGGTCGAAACTGGAAAATTAACTTTCGGCTTAATTTCGGTTTCGGCCGAAAGAGAAAAGTTAACTTTCGGTTTTTCTTCGGTTTCGGCCAAAAGTGACTCAGGTTTTCGGTCATTTAATACTAAGCAAAAGCGATATTTAACAACAAACTAAGGGACATTTAAGAACAAATTAAGCGATCTTTGAGAACAAACTAAATGATATTTAACAACAAACTAAGCGACATTTAAAACAAACTAAACGATCTTTAAAACAAACTAAGCGATCTTTAAGAACAATCTACGCGATCTTTAATAACAAACTAAACGATCTTTAATAACAAACTAAACGATTTTTAAGACCGAACTAAATGATCTTTAAGAACAAAAGAAATGATCTTTAACTATTTATAAAAATAAACTAAGCGATCTTTAACAGAAGACTAAATGTTCGTTAGGAACAAACTGAAAGATCTTTAAGAACAAACTAATCGATCTTAAGAAACAAAATCAATTATTTTTAAGAACAAACTAAGCGATCTTTATGAAAAAAACTAAGCGAATTTACAACAAACTAAGCGATCTTTATGAACAAACTAAACGATCTTTAACAACAAATCAAGCGATCTTTATGAACAAACTAACCGATCTTTTAGAAAAAAATAAAGAGATCATTAACAAAAACTGGACGATCTTTAACAACAAACTAAGCGATCTTTTACAGCAAACTAAAAGATCTTTAATAACAAACTAAGCGATCTTTAACAACAAACTAAGAGATCTTTAACAACAAACTAAACGGTCTTTAACACAAAACTAAACGATCTTTAACAACAAACTAGCGATCTTTAAGAACAAACTAAACAGTCTTTAACAACAAACTAAGCGATCTTTAACAACAAACTAAGTGATCTTTAAGAACAAATTAAGCGATCCTTAAGATGAAACTAAGCGATATTTTAGAACAATTTAAGCAATCTTTATGAACAAACTAACCGATCTTTAAGAACAAACTAACCGATCAATAAAAACCAACTAAACGATCTTTTTAAACAAATTAAGTGATCTTTTAGAACCATATTTTTTAGAGACCCGGTTTAAAAAAATTATATTTTGCATTAATTTCCCCTCCTCCCCCCCTTCCCAATTTTGGCCAAATTTTCTCCTACCATACAAATTTGAAAAAAAATTGTAAAGCAATTAAAATTACTTTTATATTAAAATGGTAAAATCCAAAGTATTCATTAGATCAAGGGTCTCAAACTCAAATTAGGGGGGGGGGGGCGCAGGAGGTAGTGTCTGAATGAGAGTGGGCCGCATCAAATAATCCACAAAAAAGCGATAACAACTGTTACAATCTGGTCAACCTTTATAAATAACAATGAAATAATTAAGGGATCTCAAGAACTACTCACTGTTGCCAGAGACCTGGCATACAAAAATATATAGAGTCATTAAAATAAAAATCAGAATTAGATTAGTCGGTGAGATTCGACTGAAACCGTCGTGGACAGTCACGTCATAGATATAAGAATGCGGGAAACGGGCCGGCGCATTTACACTAAACTTTTCTGTCATGTAGCGGGCCGCAAAATATCGTCTTACGGGTCACAAATGGCTCGCTGGCCGCGAGTTTGAGACCCCTAAATTAGATGTTTATTTATTAATATTTACGATTAGCTCATTTTTATAAAAAGAATGTAAATATTTATACTTTCCCACATCATTTTGGATGTAAGCAGAATGTATGCGGGAACGAATTTCAAAATATCTTAATATTTCATTTTCGGTTTCGGCTTCGGTTTCGGCTTCGGTTTAAGCCAAAATTCATTTTTAACTTTCGGCCTTTTTTAGGTTTCGGCCGAAAGTCATTTTAAACTTTCGGCCTATTTTCGGCTTCGGCCGAAATAAGAAAATCACTTTCGGTCGGTCTCTAATGCACACTGCACATATCTCAGTTCTATGCACACTGCAGATATCTCAGTTCTATGCTCTCTGCTCATATCTCAGTTCTATGCACTCTGCACATATCTCAGTTCCATGGCCACTGCCCATATCTATGTTCTATGCACACAGCACATATCTCAGATCTATGCACACTGCACATATCTCAGTTCTATGCACATTGCACATATTCAGTTCTATGCATACTGCACATATCTCAGTTATATGCACACTGCACATATCTCAGTTCTATGCATACTGCACATATATCTATTATATGGACACTGCACATATCTCAACTCTATTCACACTGCTTATATCTCAGTTCTATGCACTCTGCACATATCTCATTTCTATGCAAGCTGCACATATAGCAGTTCTATGCACACTGAAAATATCTCAGTTCTATGCACTCTTCACATATGTTATTTCTATGCACTCTGAACATGTCTCAGTTCTATGGCCCCTGTACATATCTCAGTTCTATGTACACTTTATATATCTCAGTTCTATGCACATTGCACATATTCAGTTCTATGCACACTGCACATATCTCAGTTCTATGCACACTGAAAATATCTCAGTTCTATGCTCTCTGCTCATGTCTCAGTTCTATGCACTCTGAACATATCTCAGTTCCATGGCCACTGCCAATATCTTAGTTCTATGCACACTGCACATATCTCATTTCTTTTCACACTGCACATATCTTAGTTCTATGCACACTGCACATATCTCAGTTCTATTCAAACTGAACATACCTCAGTTCTTTGCACACTTCACATATCTCAGTTCTATGCTCTCAGCTCATATCTTAGTTCTATGCACTCTGCACATATCTCAGTTCCATGGCCACTGCCTATATCACAGTTCTATGCATACTGCACATATCTCAGATCTATGCACACTGCACATATTTCAGTTCCATGAACACTTAACATATTTCAGTTCTATGCACACTTCACATTTCTCAGTTCTATGCACACTGCACATATCTCAGTTCTATGCACACTGCACAATCTCAGTTCTATGCACACTGAAGATATCTCAGTTCTATGCTTTCTGCTCATATCTCAGTTCTACGCACTCTGCACATATCTCAGTTCCATGGCCACTGACAATATCTCAGTTATATGCACACTGCACATATCTCAGATCTATGCACACTGCACATATCTCAGTTCCATGCACACTTAACATATCTCAATTCTATGCACACTGCACATATCTCAGTTCTATGCACTCTTCACTTATCTCAGTTCTATGCACAATGCACATATCTCAGTTCTATGCACATTGCACACATTCAGTTCTATGCACACTGCACATATCTCATTTCTGTGCATACTGCACATATGTTGAGACCCGCTGGTCCTCACCTTTGTGAGACCCGCTGGCTCCACTCTCTCCATCGCTTCCCCACTCGTTCAGCGCTACCCCACGCGATATGACACAATTAGGCTGGGCCTTAAAATAATACAAGTAGACTCAAATAACAATGGAAATGAACTTATTCACTTTGGCCATGACCCAGTTTAAGCAATACACTCATTCTTATCAAGCGTCCCAACTCTGAGTTGTCACTCTGATGACCAACGCGTAACGGAATCCGAAGCCACGCTTGTGAGTCATTTAAACACGACTCTGGGTGCCACGCTTAAATGCGGGACAAGCACGCCAAACTTAGAGTATATATTGAAAGCCCAAATCATGTATCGGCCTCTCTTACCTGAATTATGTCAGAAGAGCCTGGCTGGCATAATTAGCTGATAAAGTTTGTGTTTATCCGATTGTGTCGGGTTAGTATTGTTCTATTTCATATTCATATGTACTGGTATGTAGAGTCGTAGATGTAATGTTATTAAGAAAATGGTAGGACCATAGTTACTATTGTTAATGTTTGAATATGATAACTATTAATAATTTATAATGTGATGTGATTTGTAATTCTTAGCTATGTCTTATGCATTGTATTTATTATTCTCATTTCTAGCCAGTTAAGTAAAGTTAAGTAAAGTTAAGTAAAGTATAGTTACGTAAAGTGAAGTAAACTGAAGTAAAGTAAAGTGAAGAAATTACATGAAATAAGTTACAGTATGTAACATTTGGCCAGTAAAGAATATTTGACCAGAAAGTATTTGTAAAGTAAATATTTGGTCAGAGGTGTACTAGTTCAATAAATAATATCTGGAACTAAAGCTAGTACAGTTCAGTAAAGGAGTCGCAGTTATTAGCAGGAGATAAGCCAAAGGAATCAACAAGACGGTAGCATATACTGATAATCCTGTTTTTATAATTAAATATTTATTTGTGGGCTGAACCACTCTTGTTTTATTAGTATAGTTAAAGTATTACTAGAATTGCAAGTGAGAGCTAGTGAGAGTTCATTGAATGATAGAGTGAGTGTGAAGTAGGATTAGTGTAGAATACTTCATCAGGAAATTAATCGTACCCTAGACATAACCATAATAGCAGTACTAATCTAACGTAGAGGAAAGGGACCTTTGTTTGGTAATACAAACATTAAACATTTCAAACCCAATACTTGTAACAATTGGGTCAGTACATTAATTAATTACAACACATCATAGTTTTGTAACAATTTTATGTAACAACATACATCTATTATATGCACACTGCACATATCTCAACTCTATTCACACTGCTTATATTTCCGTTCTATGCACTCTGCACATATCTCAGTTCTATGCACACTTCACATTTCTCATTTCTATGCAGACTGCACATATCTCTTTTCTATGCACACATATATCAGTTCTATGCACACTTAACATATCTCAGTTCTATGCACACTGCACTTATCTCAGTATTATGCACTCTGCACATATCTCAGTTCTATGCACTCTGAACATATCTCAGTTCTATGGCCTCTGTTCATATCTCAGTTCTACGTACACTGTACATATCTCAGTTCTATACACACTGCACATAACTCATGTCTATGCATAATGCACATATTTCAGTTGTATCCATACTGCACATATCTCAGTTCCATGCATACTGCACATATATATATTCTATACACACTGCACATATCTCAGTTCTATGCACTCTACACATATCTCAGTTCTATGCACACTGCACATTTCTAATTTCTATGCAAACTGCACATATCTCAGTTTCATGCACACTGCACATATCTCAGTTCTATGCACACTGCACATATCTCAGTTCTATGCACACTGCACATATCTCAGTTCTATGCACACTGCACATATCTTATTTGAAGTCAAAAAACCCCCATCAACTTGAGAAAATAATAACATATTTAAAATGAAGAGACGATATATCCAACATAAACCTAATAATTTTTCAAAGGGAATTATGGCTAATGATGTGATCAATGCCTTTTTCCTTATATGTCAAAGCTAGCTAGGTATAATTTAGCTAGCCAGACGGACCAGCTCAAGGATTCATTGCGGGCCGGCTTTGGCCCGCAGACCGTAACTTGAAGTTGAAGACGTCTGATTCAAAAGAAATACATAATTTTCTAGATTATCCATAATCCAGCGTTAACTTTTAAATGAGAGACATCCACCTTATTTGGACCCCCCCCCCCCCCCCCCNGTAAAAGGCTGAAAAATTTAGTCCCACCGAATTAGGTAGCGTACTGCGTGGCATCAGCATTAGGTCAAACTGATTGACCAACTACGTACCTGTTGTTAATACTTAGGAAAACGGCATGGGTTTATTTTTTATGTAATGATACAACAGAAACAGATGCATATTTAACTCAAGCAGTTGGCACATTTGAAAATGTCAAGTGGCTTCTATGATTTTCTCTTGACCAATAGAAATACACTCATTGCTCGAGTGTTAAAAATAATAAATATGACAACTTAGAAGTAATCCTGTTTTCTTATTTGACCATACAATCGTGGTAATGAGTGTATATGTATACATAAATATATATGTGTGTTTCTGTGTGTTTGTATGTATATTTGTGTGTCTGTGCGTGACAAACCAACAAATTTTAATAAAATCCAAGAAAAAATGAATGAACCTGTACTACCACACGATACTCACACCCTGACACCCACTTGCGACAAGGAGAGAGAACTACTTGTCGATTAACTCATTCTCTGCCTTTAATTGTTGGAGCCGTTGGCGGGTGCTGGCCCCATTAGATGTCGGGCGACGCGGGCTGTAGTATCTGTTAACATTGTGTGTGTATGTGGGGGGGGGGGGCAGGGGAATAAGTGTGAGGGGGCTGGTAACATCGGTTTCGGGTGGAACAGGATAAGGCGTCTGGGGATAAGGTGTAAGGGGCTGTGATAATGTTGTAAGTGTTGTAAGGGGCTGTGACAATGTTGTGAGTGATGTAAGGGGCTGTGACAATGTATTGAGTGATGAAAGGGGATGTGATAATGTTGTGAGTTGTATAAAGGGTTGTGACAATGTTGTGGGTGGTGTTAGGTGCTGTCACAACTATGTGGGTTGCGTAAGAGGCTGTGATAAAGTTGTGAGTGGTGTAACGGATTGTGAAATTGTTGTAAGTGGTGCAAGGGGCTGTGACAATGTTGTGAGTGGTGTAAGGGGCTGTGACAATGTTGTGGGTGATGTAAGGGGCTGTGACAATGTTGTGAGTGATGTAAGGGTGTGTGATAAAGTTGTGAGTGGTGTAACGGATTGTGAAATTGTTGTAAGTGGTGCAAGGGGCTGTGACAATGTTGTGAGTGGTGTAAGGGTGTGTGAAAATGTTGTGAGTGGTGGAAGGGATTGTGACAATGCTGTGAGTGGTGCAAGGTGATGTGACAAAGTTGTGAGTGGTGTAAGGGGCTGTAAAAATGTTGTGGGTGGTGTAAGGGGGCTGTGACAATGTTGTGGGTGGTGTAAGGGGCTGTCACAATGTTGTGGGTGGTTTAAGGGGCTGTAACAATGTTGTGAGTGGTGTGAGGGGATTTCAAAATGTCGTGGATGTTGTAAGGGGCTGTCAAAATGTTTTGGGTGGTGTAATGGCTGTCACAATGTTGTGGGTTGTGAAAGGGGCTGTAACAATGTCGTTGGTGGGGTAAGGGGCTGCGAACATGTCGTTGGTGGTGTAAGGGGCTGTGAAAATTTTGTGGGTGGTGTAAGGAGCTATGAAAATGTTGTATGGTGTAAGAGGCTGTAACAATGTTGAGGGTGGTGTATGGGCTGAGACAATGTGGTGGATTGCGTAAAGGGCTGTGAAAGTTTGTCGGTGGTGTAAGGGGCTGAGACAATGTAGTGGATTGTGTAAGGGCCTGTGACAATGTTGTTGGTTGTGTAAGGGGAATCGACAATGCTGTTGCATGTGTAAGGGGCTGTGATAATGTTTTTGGTTGTGTAAGGGGCTGTGACAATGTTGATGGTGGTGTAACGGCGTGTGACAATGTTTTGGGTTGTATAAGGGCTGTGACAATGTTGTGGGTGGTGTATGGAGCTCTTACAATGTTGTTGGTGGTAAAAGGAGCTGTGACAAAATTTTTAGTGTTGAAAGGGGCGGTTACTATGTTGTTGGTTGTGTAAGGGGCTGTGACAATGTTAAGGGTGGTGTAAGAGACTCTGACAATGTTGTGGGTTGTGTAAGGGACAGTTACAATGTTGATGATGGAGTAAGGGGTTGTCAAAATGTTGTGGCTTAGTTAGGGGCTGTGACAATGTTGTGAGTGGTGAAAGGATCTTCGAAAATATGTTGATTGTGTAAGGGGCTGTGGCAATGGAGTGAATTGTGTAAGGGGCTTTGACAAAGTGTGGCAGGTGTAAGAGGTTGTTTAAATGTAGTTGGTTGTGTAAGGGCCTGTGACAATGTTTTTGTGCTTTAAAGGGCTGTGCAATTTTGTGAATGGTGTAAGGGGCGGTGATAATGTTGTGGGTGGTGTAAAGGCGTGTGACAATGTTGTGGGCGGTGTAAGGGCCTGTGACAATGTTGTGTGTGGTGTAAGGGGCTGTGAAAATGTTGTGGGTTGTTTAAGGGGCTATTACAATGTTGTAGGTGGTGTAAGGGCCTGTGACAATGTAGTGGGCGGTGTAAGCGGCTGTGACAATGTAGTTGTTTGTGTAAGGGGCCCTCACAATGTTGTGGGTGATGTAAAGGGCTGTGACAATGTTAGTGGTTGTGTAAGGGCCTGTTACAATGTCGTGGGTGGTGTAAAGCGCTGTGACAATGTTGTGGGTGGTATAAGGAGCTATCACAATGTTGTAGGTGGTGTAACGGGCTGTGACAATGTTGTCAGTGGTGAAAGGGGCTGTCACAATGTCGTTGTTGGGGTAAGGGACTGTGAAAATATTATGGGTGGTGTAAGAGGCTTTGACAATTATGTGGCTATTGTAAGAGACTGTGACAATGTGGTGGGTTGTGTAAAGGCCTGTGACAATGTTGTTGGCGGTGTAAGGGGCTATTACAATGTTCTGAGTGGTGTAAGAGGCTGTGACAATGTTGTGCGTGGAGTAAGGGGCTGTGACAATGTTGTGGGTGGTATAAGCGGAATTGACAATGTTGTGGTCGATGTAAGGGCCTGTCACTATGTTGTGGGTGGTGTAACGGTCTGTGATAATGATGTGTTTGGTGTAAGGTGCTGCAACAATGTTTTTTGAGGAGCTCTCACAATGTTGTAGTTGGTGTAAGGGACTGTGACAATGTTGTGGTTAGTGTAAGTGGATGTGACAATATTTTGAGTTGTGTATGGGGCTGTGACAATGTTGTGTGTGGTGTAAGGGGCTATGACAATGTTGCGTGTGGTGTAAGGGGCTGTGAAAATGTTGTGGATTGTTTAAGGGGCTGTCACAGTGTTGTAGGTGGTGTAAGGGGCTGTATCAATGATGTTGGTGGTGTAAGGGGATGTGACAATGGTGTGGGTTTTTAAGGGGCTGTGACAATGTTGTACGTTTTTTAAGGGGCTGTGACAATGTTGTGGGTTTTTTAAGGGGCTGTGACGATGTTGTAGGTTTTTAAGGGGCTGTGACGATGTTGTGGGTTTTTAAAGGGGCTGTGACAATGTTGTGTGTTTTTTAAGGGACTGTGACGATGTTGTAGTTTTTTTAAGGGGCTGTGACGATGTTGTGGGTTTTTTAAGTGGCTGTGACAATGTTGTAGGTTTTTTAAGGGGCTGTGACAATGTTGTGGGTTTTTTAAGGGGCTGTGACAATGTTGTAGGTTTTTTAAGGGGCTGGGACAATGTTGTGGGTTTTTTAGGGTCGCTCTTCTGTTCTGATGTTGTGGGTTTTTTAAGTGGCTGTGATAATGTTGTAGGTTTTTTAAGGGGCTGTGACAATGTTGTGGGTTTTTTAAGGGGCTGTGACAATGTTGTAGGTTTTTTAAGGGGCTGTGACAATGTTGTGGGTTTTTTAGGGGGCTGTGACAATGTTGTAGGTTTTTTAAGGGGCTGTGACAATGTTGTGGGTTTTTAAGGGGCTGTGACAATGTTGTAGGTTTTTTAAGGGGCTGTGACGATGTTGTGGGGTTTTTAAGGGGCTGTGACAATGTTGTAGGGTTTTTAAGGGGCTGTGACAATGTTGTAGGTTTTTTAAGGGGCTGTGACAATGTTGTGGGTTTTTTAAGGGTCTGTGACAAGGTTGTGGGTTTTTTAAGGGGCTGTGACAATGTTGTGGGTTTTTTAAGTGGCTGTGACGATGTTGTGGGTTTTTTTTGGGGCTGTGACAATGTTGTGGGTTTTTTAAGGGGCTGTGACAATGTTGTGGGTTTTTTAAGGGGCTGTGACGATGTTGTGGGTTTTTTAAGGGGCTGTGACAATGTTGTGGGTTTTTTAAGGGGCTGTGACAATGTTGTAGGTTTTTTAAGGGGCTGTGACAATGTTGTGGGTTTTTTAAGGGGCTGTGACAATGTTGTAGGTTTTTTAAGGGGCTGTGACAATGTTGTGGGTTTTTTAAGGGACTGTGACAATTTTGTAGGTTTTTTAAGGGGCTGTGACAATGTTGTAGGTTTTTTAAGGGGCTGTGACAATGTTGTGTGTTTTTTAACGGGCTGTGACGATGTTGTAGGTTTTTTAAGGGGCTGTGATAATGTTGTGGGTTTTTTAAGGGGCTGTGACGATGTTGTAGGTTTTTTAAGGGGCTGTGACGATGTTGTAGGTTTTTTAAGGGGCTGTGACAAGGGTGTGGGTTTTTTAAGGGGCTGTGACAATGTTGTGTGTTTTTTAAGGGGCTGTGACAATGTTGTGGGTGGTGTAAGGTGCTGTGACTGTTCTGTGAGTTGAGTAAGGGGCGGTGACAATGTATTGGGTTGTGTTAGGAGTTGTCACAATGTTGTGGATGGTGTAAGGGGCTGTGACAATGTTGTTGGTTGTGTAAGTGGCTTTGACAATAATGTGAGTTGTGTAGGGGCTGTGACAATGTTATGGGTGGTTTAAGGGGCTGTCACAATAGTTTGAATGGTGTAAGGGGCTGTCACAATATTGTGCATGTTTAAGGGGCGGTGACAATGTATTGGGTTGTGTTAAGAGTTGTCACAATGTTGTGGGTGGTGTAAGGGGCTGTGATATTGTTGTGGGTGGTGTAGGCGAATTTGACAAGGTTGTGGATGGTGTAAGGGGCTGTGACAATGTTGTTGGTTGTGTAAGGGGCTCTGACAATGTTGTGGTTTGTGTAAGGGGCTGTTACAATGTTGTGGGTGGTGTAAGGGAATTTAAATATTTACAGGGCACCCCTATGGCCACGGCCATGGTTATAGTATTAGTTATATTCATTCATTTCATATCTGATGACACGCCTTTTAGGGAAACAGAATAAAGTAAAAAGTTCTTACTTTTGTCTAAGTTAATGATGAAGATTAAACATTATTTATGCCCAACACACATATCAATTTAGAAATAGTATTTTGTATATAGCTGTGCAGGTTTTTTCCAAAAGAAAATATAATGAATAAATCTGGCAGTGGTCCCATGGGGCAATTTTTGAACTTTGTACACCGATCCACCTAACTTAACAGTTTGGCAAAAGCTGTTATCTAAGACTCTAGTGTCGGTAGTATTACTTATGTAATTTTGTTCTTCTTCTTGAATTGATTAATTACATTGTAATTTATATTATCAAGTTTTTAAGCTACAAAAAAGTAAACTAATAATAAAATATTTTACACGGGGTAAAATATTAAACTACTGGTATACTACTATAAAATAAGTATGTAGGACTAAGTGAGGGTGTTATTGAAGCATGAGTTGCTTACTCAAAGTTACGACTTTAATTTCTAAGTTATTTTAATTAGAATTAACCTTAGCAGCTTTAGGCCACTAATAATTTTTAGTACGCAAAGTAACTAAGCGTAGCTGACTGAGTGACATAACATTACACAATTACACAGCTTTCAGACTGCGCTAAGCTGATGTTTGATTTTTAATAGATGACTTTGTGTATTTGTAACCTTAATAACAATTATTAATATGTGTTTCTTTAAATGTTAAATAAATAAAATAGACTGTCATGTATTATGTGTGTAGCTTTAAACTGTCAGGCTGTCATGTACTATGTATGTAGTCTTAGACTGTCAGGCTGTCATGTACTGTGTATGTAGCCTTAGACTGTCAGGCTGTCATGTACTGTGTATGTAGCCTTAGACTGTTTGCTGACACTTGCTTCGATTCGATGTCGGACTGGTTGTTTGAAAAAGAACCTACTAAATTGTCTAAATTCTGCTAATATTTAGTAAGCAACAAACTTCATTTTGACAAGGAAAAGTTAAAATCAATCATATTTTATCAAATTTTAAAAACTTATTATTAGTTTTACACCTAACCCTAACCCTAACCCTAACCCTAACCAAAGTGTTTGCGTTATATCCCGGTGGTTTGACTAGATATATGAAAGCACTACGGTTGATTCATTGGTTTTATGACCTGGGACCTGGTGCCATAAGTTTTTTCCCCTTAATACATTTTAATGATGAGGCTCACATTTCCTTTGCACCCCAGGTGCTCGGCCCGTACACTTTGTTCGCGCTGCCTACCGCTGTCTTCAGACGCAACTGTCAAGTCTGCATAATTGATCCAGCATTATAAGTCGTTCCAACTTCAACGTGGTCACCGAAGGATGTGTCTGTCAAGATCATTTAAATGGCTCCCTCTCTCAGCCGCCTTTTATGCCGAGACACGTCCTTTATGTCAAGGCACGCATTCATGTGAGCCATTAGATTTTAATCTGGCGTCACTTACTCCTGTCTACGTTGTTGTAGCTTTTATTCTAATAGGCTAGTGGCAATCTTCTTTCTTGTTATTCCATTTAGGCACGACATGTTATTCTAATAGGCTAGTAGCCATCTTTAGATCTTGTTTTTCGATGTAGAGATGACGTATGTAGTCTTATTAAAGACAACGCGTTTGGGGTGGGGGAGGGGGTGGGCTGGAAGATGCTTTTGGGGAAAGGGGGCATTTGAGATGTTCGGCTGGGCAGTGATAGTGGCGTAGGAAAATATCAATATTTAATACTTTTTATAAAAACGAGATCTTCGTGAATATTATAAAAATAAACATCTAATGCAAGGGTCCCAAACTCGCGGCCCGCGGGCCATTTGTGGCACTCAAGACGATGTTTTGCGGCTCACTATATGACAAAAGAGTTAAGTGTTAATGAGGCCAGCGCGTTTTCCTCATTCTCATATCTATAACGTGACCCTCCGCGAGGGTTTCAGTGGAATCTCACCTACTAGTCTAATTCTGATTTTCTTTTTGTTTCTTATAATGGTAAGAACCGTTTTAAAATCAGACTACAAGTTTTTATTTTATAGCATTTTATGAGACAAACTTGGCGAGAGTGCGGTTTTGAGAAATGTTTTAAAAAGACAGTTTGTGGGTAATGAACAAGCATAATTGTGTAAATCGTAGTAATCGGATACAGCATCGAAGAATCCCTATTAAAATTGCCAGGTACATTATTTTTACTTCTTAACTTTTATTTTAATTATTAATTTCGCAAAACTACTTCAGTAATAATTTATTTTTAGGAGACAAAAACCATCAAAAAAGAGGGGGGGGGCAGTCACAAAAAGAAAGTATAATAATAACAGTTTGTAAATATTTCCACGTTTTACCAGAGACGAAAAGAAAACATCAAGATTATTTGATAGAAAAGGTCAAAGGTACGAAAAGAAAACATCAAGATTATTTGATAGAAAAGGTCAAAGGTACGAAAAGAAAACATCAAGATTATTTGATAGAAAAGGTCAAAGGTACGAAAAGAAAACATCAAGATTATATGATAGAAAAGGTCAAAGGTACGAAAAGAAAACATCAAGATTATTTGATAGAAAAGGTCAAAGGTACGAAAAGAAAACATCAAGATTATTTGATAGAAAAGGTCAAAGGTACGAAAAGAAAACTTCAAGATTAATTGATAGAAAAGGTCAAAGGTACGAAAAGAAAACATCAAGATTATTTGATAGAAAAGGTCAAAGGTACGAAAAGAAAACATCAAGATTATTTGATAGAAAAGGTCAAAGGTACGAAAAGAAAACATCAAGATTATATGATAGAAAAGGTCAAAGGTACGAAAAGAAAACATCAAGATTATTTGATAGAAAAGGTCAAAGGTACGAAAAGAAAACATCAAGATTATTTGATAGAAAAGGTCAAAGGTACGAAAAGAAAACTTCAAGATTAATTGATAGAAAAGGTCAAAGGTACGAAAAGAAAACATCAAGATTATTTGATAGAAAAGGTCAAAGGTACGAAAAGAAAACATCAAGATTATTTGATAGAAAAGGTCAAAGGTACGAAAAGAAAACATCAAGATTATTTGATAGAAAAGGTCAAAGGTACGATAAGAAAACATCAAGATTATTTTATAGAAAAGGTCAAAGGTACATATATACCTTTAATGGCAATTTAAAAAAAATAATAATAAATTGTACATGGATGGCATTTAATTATATTAATGACTCTATTTTTGAAGCATGATGATAAGGTACAATTAACAGTCAGGCTTACTTTAAAAGTTGATATAAGTTTATGAAGAAATAGAAATTGAAAACATATTGCCGATGTTTAATGCTAAGAGAGAATTATTTCAAATAGAAATATGTCGCACTTCTCCCCATACTGTAAGTCTGTCAAATGGCGATGTTTCAAACATAATAACACATAATAAAACAAAAATACCCATATGATAATAATATGTCAACAACGTAATGGAAGGGTGTGTCAAATTATCAGGAGCGGCCTTTGTTTGGAACAGTACGGTATTTAGTATCTGGTTTGTTTATCTGGATTAGCCTTAAATTTGCAGATCATGAAATGTATCGAGCGTAGCCTCATTTTATTGTTTCCACTATTTTATTAATTTTTGTCGTTGAAAATTGCTGTTTAATGATTTTTATTAAAACATGTTAAAACATGATTATTTCGTTGCTTAAAAAAAAATATACATCTATACATGCTCTATTGTCGTACATTTTTTCTCCGTGACATGCTCCGGGGGGTGGGGAGGTACTACCTGCCTTCTCCCCCTACCCCTCAAGAGGTGCCAAGGAGAAGCACTCCGTTTGGACCTGGCTGACATCGCCTTGTCTCTCGACCTGGCTGACATCGCCTTGCCTTAACCACATAAGAGATTCATATCACTATAAATTACTATACAATTTAAAAAATCTAAATACTTTCACTAAAACCAACCAAAAAAAAAACAAAAAAAAACGCAATGAACAATCAAATATTTAAAACAAATCTTGTTATCCTAGACAAAAATATAATTTCAATAGTGCTAATCATAATGGAGTATTAGAACCCGCAGTTACTGGTATATTGTGTTCTAGTAGCTCACCGGATAGAAGTTATGTAAAAATAAATTAATACCCAGATTTGGTGCATTGACTCCATACGGTGTCAACTAATTCACACGTTTATATAACTGAACTATTTTATGCCTGTTTGGTTTTCAAAACGTCCTTCCAACCACTTTCTTTCCGTTCTTGTGACATGTTTTGGTTAAGGACTTGTGCACATTCCGATTCGTTCCCTTTTGTTCCTTATCTAGGATATAATAATGTAATTTTAATATATGTTTTTATGATTTTTTTTTGCACCCATAAAGCCATTTGCCAAAACATTTAAATTTGTATTTTATCTATTCATTATTAAAGCTAAACATATATTATTTTCACTATTTTTTTTGTCCCATTACTCTATAATTAAGGACGACAATATGATCCCACATATTTACATAATGTTAGGCCATTAATAATCAAATACAGTCATATCATTCCAGACAATCATAATGATCCCAAAAACAACAGTGTAATCCCAGGCCATGATAAAAAATACCTCTAACTATGATGCTGCAATTATTATAATTACGCCTGCTGATTTCCTTCCAGCTAGAGTCGTGCGTCGGCAAATAGGAAACTACAGCCTCTAATTGATGTTATCGTAAACAAAATATCTCTTTGATCTTTTTATGTTTCATATTTGCAGGGAGGGGGGTAAATGGGGGGTGGTGGGATAGGGGGTGGGTGGGAGCATTCGTCGTACACGAAATGATTATAATCTATAGAGGTACACATGTACATAAAAACACGTACACACACGTATATACTCACGCGTATATACACACACGTACATACACACACGTGCATACACACACGTACATAAACATGCGCACAAACATACATGTACATACACACGCGTATATACACAAGTCTTCATTATACAAATACATAAAAACACATAAATACACACGTACATACACACACGTACAAACACATAGGTACATACACACATGTACAGACACCACTTAAATACACACGTACATACATACACACGTACATTCACGTACATACACAAACTGTAAATACACACGTACATACACACACGCAAATACGCACGTACATACACACACGTACATACACACACGTACATACACACGTACATACACACACGTGCGTACACACACGTACATACAACACGTACATACACACACGTACATACACAAACTGTAAATACACACGTACATACACACACGCAAATACACACGTACATACACACACGTACATACACACACGTGCGTACACACACGTACATACACAAACTGTAAATACACACGTACATACACACACGCAAATACACACGTACATACACACACGTACATACACACACGTGCGTACACACACGTACATACACACACGTACATACACACACGTACATACACACACGTACATACACACACGTGCGTACACACACGTACATACAACACGTACATACACACACGTACATACACACACGTACATACACACACGTACGTACACACACGTACATACAACACGTACATACACACACATGTAAACACACATGAAAATACCAACATGTACTTACAATCACGTATGACAATTGTTCCCATGAAGAAGGAATGACATTCTGATGGCTTAGAAGATATAAATAACGTATTGTGATGTGTTTAATTTATACAGTGCAGATATGTTCTTGATGTTGTTGTTGGTGTTGTTGTTGCTGTTGTTGTTGGTGTTGTTATTGGTGTTGTTGTTATTGGTGTTGTTTTTGTCGGTGTTTAGACAGAAATTTTTTTGGGGGGTTAGGGGGTAGAGGTTTAAAATATGCACGTTCAATGCATCCTAATGATAAGTGTTTGTTAATGATAAGTGTTTGTTAATGATCAGTGTTTGTTAATGATAAGTGTTTGTTAATGATAAGTGTTTGTTAATGATAAGTGTTCGTTAATGATAAGTGTTCGTTAATGATAAGTGTTTGTTAATGATAAGTGTTTGTTAATGATAAGTGTTCGTTAATGATAAGTGTTTGTTAATGATAAGTGTTTGTTAATGATAAGTGTTTGTTCATGATAAGTGTTTTTTCATGATAAGTGTTTGTTAATGATAAGAGTTTGTTCATGATAAGTGTTTGTTCATGATAAGTGTGTGTTTATGATAAGTGTTCGTTAATGATGAGTGTTTGTTAATGATAAGTGTTTGTTCATGATAAGTGTTTGTTAATTATAAGTGTTTGTTCATGATAAGTGTTTGTTCATGATAAGTGTGTGTTTATGATAAATGTTTGCAGATGATAAGTGTATGTTAATGATAAGTGTTTGTTGAAGATAAGTGTTTGTTAATGATAATTGTATGTTGATGATAAGTGTTTGTTGATAATAAGTGTATGTTGATGATAAGTGTTTGTTGATGATAAGTGTTTGTTGATGATAAGTGTATGTGGATGATAAGTGTATGTTGATGATGACTGTTTGTTGATGATAAGTGTATGTTGATGATGACTGTTTGTTGATGATAAGTGTATGTTGATGATACATGTTTTTGATGATAAGTGTAAATTGATGATAAGTTTATGTTGATAATAAAAACAGTATGCTGATTGATAAGTGTATGTTGATGATAAGTGTTCGTTGATGATAAATGTTCGTTGATGATAAGTTTATGTTGATTGATAAGTGTATGTTGATGATAAGTGTATGTGGATGATAGGTGTATGTTGATGATAACTGTTTGTTGATGATACGTGTATGTTGATGATACATGTTTTTGATGATAAGTGTAAATTGATGATAAGTTTATGTTGATTATAAGTGTTTATTCTGATGATAAGTGTATGATGATGATTCATGTTTTTGGTGATAAGTTTATGTTGATGAAAAGTGTTTGTTGATGATACTTGTATGTTGTTTAATAAGTGTATGCTCGTTGATAAGTGTATGTTAATAAATGTATATTGATAAGAAGACATGACATTTGAGACTACCTGAGACATACTTATATATACTGGAGATATTAAATAGTGCTACCTTACCCAATCTATCGACATACACATGTGATATTTAATAGGGCTAAGCAACAAACATATTAACATACAGCGGATACATCAAGTAATGCTACTACACGCATATTGACATGCACTTGAGATATAATGTAGGGCTAAGAGACACATATCGACATACACTTGAGATTTCAAGTAGTACTGACATACACTAGATGCATATAAATGTAATGACTAACAAGTAGTGTCGTCACACTAGAGACTGACCGAATTTCGGCTTCGGATTCGGCCCCGAAAGTGGCCATTTTATCAGTGGCTGGTCCACTGTTCCAGTATTAAACAGAAACTCGTACCTCTCCCCCATAGACAGCGACGAGGCCATGACAGGCAATTCAGGCTCATACCAGCAAGAAGCCAGTATAGGAGCTGCTCATTCCTGCCCAAGACAATCAGGGACTGGAACAATCTTTCAAAAGGAATAGGCGACAACACTAGACACATTTGTGTCTATTGCCTCAAGCCTTCAAACCCCCAGTGCATGATTCCCTCACAAAGTGGCACTGGAAATCTGTGAAATTTCCTCATCAACACCAGGAACAGAAACATTGCAAATCGCATCTACATGCATAGGAGCCAAAATGATCAATAAATTGATCGTGGGCCCTTAAGATATAGAAGAAGAAGAAGAAGATTCAGTTTCAGCCGAAACTGAAAAGCTAACTTTCCGCTTAATTTCGGTTTCGGCCGAATGAGAAAAGTTAACATTCGGTTTATTTCCATCCGGCCGAAAGTGACTGAGGTTTTCGGTCATCTACCAGAAGACAGACGTTCCGTCTGTCTTTAGGCCGACAATCTGACATTCATTAGTGATAGACGCCTTGATGTCATTGTATGTTATATATGATTAATAACAAACTAAGTGACATTCAAGAACAAACTAAAAGAACAAACTAAAAGATCTTTAAGAACAAACGAAGCAATCCTTAACTATTGAACATTAAGAACAAACTAATCGATCTTAACGAAGAAAATAAATTATCTTTAAGAAAAAAATAAGTGATCTTTAAGAACAAACTAAACGATATTTAATAACAAACTAAAAGATCTATTAAAACAAACTAAATGATCTTTAATTAAAAAAAAACTAAATGATCTTTCACAACAACTAATTGATATTTAAGAACAAAATCAATTATCTTTAAGAACAAACTAAACGATGTTTTAATAACACAAACTAAACGATCTTTAAGAAAAAAAGCTTAGCGCTCTTTTTTGAACAAACTAAATGATCTTTAAGAAAAAACTAAAAGATCTTTAAACAAAAACTAAAAGATCTTTAAGAACAAACTAAGCCAGGGGTCGGAAACCTTTTTGTCTGAGAGAGCTATGGATACCACATATTTTGAAAAGTAATTCTGTGAGAGCCATACATTATGTTTAAAACTTAAAATTCAAGTAAATGTGTGCATTTTGTGTAATTTCAAAACTAAAAATGCAATAATTATGTCTGAATTCTTTTTAATAACATTGCTTTGCTGTTGCTAATCAATAATGAGTATTTCTCACCATTATTGCAACTTTTTTTAGTAATCGAACATTTGTCTGCGAGCCAGATGCAGCCATCACTAGAGCCATATCTGGCTCGCGAGCCATAGGTTCCAAACCCCTGAAATAAGCGATCTTTAAAAAACAAACTACACGATTTTTAACAACAAACTAAGCGATCTTTATGAACAATCTTTGTTGTTCGTCCGACGAGGATCGACGATGATCATCGAGTCGTCCGGTGACTGATGACTTGCGCTAGTGACTTTTGTTTAAAGTGAGGAAGAGTTGCGCGGCGTCAACCTCACTCTCTCGTCCGAGCACACCATATCCAGTGGCAAGACTCTACGTCAAGATGACCAGGGATGGGTTCGGTTTCAGGAATTGTCATTGTATGCGCCTTACGGGACCCCAACTCCGGGTTTGAATTCAGAGTTTCCTTCTCTTAGATGAGTTGCCGACCAAGGTTAACGAGTCTCATCCACCCGGAGTGATGTTTTTGTTTGACCGGCCTTTGGCTGGAATTGAGGTTTGCTCAGTTTAGACTATTCGACCACCCAGTCACCCATGCAGTGAATGACCATGGCTTTCTACGTTTAGGACATGCTCTCAGCTATTCCCACCTCTGTGCTGTCTCCGCCTTTGACCAAGTAGTGTTTTTTCCGCAAAGTTTGCCGGATTCAGTCTTTACATGCTATGGGGGACAACCCCTTTTTGCTGAAAGTTATATGCCTTTCAGCTACCCTCAACCTGGAATCGTTGTCTGGGTTGTGGTCGCTGTGCATATTACAGCTTCTTGGAACCACGTGTGAGAGCTGAGTACAGAGACTTCCGTATGAACAAACTAACTGATCTTTAAGAACAAATAAAGCGATCATTTAAAAAAAACTAAACGATCTTTAACAACAAACTAAGCGATCTTTAAGAACAAACTAAACGATCTTTAACAACAAACTAAGTGATCTTTATGAACAAATTAAGCGATCTTTAAGATTAAACTAAGCGATCTTTAACAACAAACTAAGCGATCTTTAAGAACAAATAAAGTGATCTTTAAGATTAAACTCACCGATCTTTAAGAACAAACAAATCGATGTTTAAGAACAAACTGAACAATCTTAAAGAACGAACTAAATGATCGTTAAGAACAAACTAAACGATCTTTAAAAAATTAAAGCGATCTTTAAGAACAAATTAAGCGATCTTTGAGAACCATGATCAGAACAACAATTTTAAGAGACCAGAACCAACAAACTAAGTGATCTTTATGAACAAATTAAGCGATCTTTAAGATTAAACTAAGCGATCTTTAACAACAAACTAAGCGATCTTTAAGAACAAATAAAGTGATCTTTAAGATTAAACTCACCGATCTTTAAGAACAAACAAATCGATGTTTAAGAACAAACTGAACAATCTTAAAGAACGAACTAAATGATCGTTAAGAACAAACTAAACGATCTTTAAAAAATTAAAGCGATCTTTAAGAACAAATTAAGCGATCTTTGAGAACCATGATCAGAACAACAATTTTAAGAGACCAGTTTTAAAACAATAATTTTCACTACCTATGGGGTTGGTCTCCGAACGAAATAGTTACGTCACCAGCACGGAAAGACTAGTGTTAAATATTAATACAGTGATATCTTGCAACCTATTAATGAAAACACAAAGCATTAGAATTACGAAAACAGCGAAATATTGTGATTTGTTCTATAGCCTTAATAGCATATATTTAGGTAACAATTGGCTCTATTAAAGTCACAATAATTATTACAGGTATATGGTCTAGGTTGTAATTATATTATAAAAGCAAAGGGCACTCAAGAGTGCATTAACCCCCCCCCCCCATTTTTTGTCAAATTTTCTCCTACCATACTAATTTTAAAAAAATGTAAACCAATTTAAATTACTTTATTATTAAAATGGTAAAATCCAAAGTATTCATTAGATGAAGGGTCTCAAACTCAAATCATCAGAGGGGCCGCAGGAGGTAGAGTCTGAGTGAGACTGGGTCGCATCAAGTATTCCGCAAAAAAGCGATTACAACTGTTACAATCTGCTCAACCTTTATTAATAACAATTAAAAACATTAAGGGTTCTCAAGAACTAGGATTCACTTTCTTCCACCTGCTCACTGTTGCCAGAGACCTGGCAGCGCTTCTTTTTACACAGCTGAGCAGCTTTGACTTGAGTGAGGAAGCAGCTGAGACCCTCAGTATAGCTTGAAGATCCTCCTCGGTAAGTTTGGCCCTCGACTTTGACTTGTTAAAGTGCGTAGTGGAAAAGAGATTTTCACACGGATAGGTTCTCCAAAAAACTCATATGATCCGCTTGAACAAACTAAAAATGTCAGGGAAGGTGGAGGGCAATGCAATAAAATGTCCATGCTTGTCTGTTTTTCCATTCAGCTCCCCGCGCGGGGCATCGTGCACATTAAAGGAGAAAGGGTCAGCAAAAAGCTGCTAAAGTGGCTGTCTGTGTTTTGAAGTCTAAAAAATGTGTTCAAATTCTTTCTGTAGCTTTGCAATGGCATCATTATACTTAGTACTAAGTGACTACTGAATGGTGTGCCCGAGTCCATGAGTTAGTTTGCATGTTGGGAAATGGAAGAGGTTTCTCTAAGAAGCATGGCACAAGTTTTGTGCAGAATACCCTGAAATTGTCATAGGCAACACTGACAAGCTACCCCTGGCCTCGTAACTTCTTGTTGAGTACATTCAGTTCCTGTGTTTTGCAAGAAGAAAAACCAAGCCATTTGGGATCATTTAGAACAGGAACAACCACCCGTCCTTCTCCATGAAGGCTTTAAATGCTAAAACGTGGCAAGAAGTAGGCAGGAGCAGGCCACATTTTTGAATTATGGATGCGAAGGAAGCAGCTATTGAAGGTAGAATGAATTTTGACATTTTATCGTAGTAAAGGCCTTTTTGAGTAACTCTTTTTGGAAAACTACGGCGAGCATTACGCAGGAAGTACAGACCTTCATAAACACATCCTTAGAAAGATCCTGAACATCAAATGGCTAAATATTATCACCAATAAAGATCTACTAGAAAGGACTCACCAGGTGCCCATCGACGAAAACATCTTAAAGAAAAGATGGAGATGGATAGGACATACTCTCCGAAAACTCCCAGAAACCGTCGCGGAGAGTCACGCTATAGCTATGAGAATGGGGGAAAAGGGCCGGCGCATTTACACTAAACTTTTCTGTCATGTAGCGGGCCGCAAAATATCATCTTGCGGGTTACAAATGGCTCGCTGGCCGCGAGTTTGAGACCCCTATATTAGATTTTTATTTATTAATATTCACGATTATATCATTTTTTATAAAAAGAATGTAAATATTAATACTTTCCTCCATCATATTCGATGTATGCATAATGTATGCGGGAACGAATATCAAACTATATAAATATTTCCTTTTCGGTTTCGGCTTCGGTTTCGGTCGAAAGTAATTTTTAACTTTCGGCCTATTTTCGGTTTCGGCAGAAAGTCATTTTTAAACTTTCGGCCTATTTTCGGTTTCTACCGAAATCAGAAAATCACTTTCGGTCGGTCTCTACATCACACACACAGACACACCCACACACACACTGACATACGCACACATACTGACACACACACACACTAACTTGTTGGTATAACATACGGAACACAGGTGAAGCTTAGCCTGTCGTTAACTATGTCGCCCTGTCGGTCACCAGCAGACAGTGAAAACCTAAGAGAGAACGTTATTACTGGTCATTCACTGCAGCCGTACCCATCTCCGGTCGTATTGACCTAGGACACGGTGGGTCCGGACGAGAGAGTGAGCTTGACCCTGCCCACAAAACAATGGCGGGGGAAAGGTGTGACCTTGCCATCGACTTAAGTTACTTGACCAAAAAAACAACAACACGCATTCAAGTACCGCACTTCATAAGATTCCCAATTAGTTCTACCCACTCACACCAGTACGTCGCTGTCCCTGAACTATATGAATATTGTAAGGAAACCTTGCTTACTCTCTGCTAACCAAGGAAACAACTCAGGCGATAACATTTGGTGAGTAAAATCGTGTTCTTTATTGAGTTGACACTTCGCTCATACTTTCTCTCATCTCGCAACTCTGACTGCCCCCTTCCTCTACCGTTGAGCTCTCTCTCCCTGTCTGCCCTCTGTCCGGCCGCGCTTCCCCCTCAAACCTAACCGTCCCCTTTTATAGGTCCACCAGCCAACTGAGGCGTCTCTAGAGATTACTCCCCCGACCTTCTTAAGTCTTGATTTATCTGCTACGCGCCAAACACCTGGACTGAACTCTGCCGTGGGTTTTGCCCCTCATCCCTGCCCGCTGCATTCCTCGCCTTAATTTATTTGGTCAGTCTTGGACTGTGGGTTTACCCCGCTACGCTGACCTCCATTGTGTTCCACGTCTTAATTTATATGCTACCCGCCAAACACCTGGACTGAACTCTGCCGTGAGTTTTGCCCCTCACCCTGTCTACCTGGACTGAGACTGAACTCTCTACAATATTCTAATGCCCCACCCCCATGACCCGGGTATACCACATACTTATTACACCAATAGTTATATTGCTCCCCCCCCCCATTTGCAACCGCACACTTTTTTCCACGCCCCTGAAATATATTACTAATTTTTAAACGTCTCACCTCCTTTTACACCGTATGCCCCACCCCCAAGACCCGGGTATACCACATACCTATTACACCAATAGTTATATTGCTCCCCCCCCCCCATTTGCAACCGCACACTTTTTTCCACGCCCCTGAAATATATTACTAATTTTTAAACGTCTCACCTCCTTTTACACCGCAGATTTATTACATCATAATCCTATTGGGACTGAGATTATTTCCATAAAACAAAAGAAACTATTACGCACCAAACGCGCCTGCGGTCGTTTTAAGAATCTTATGTAGCGCAGTTATCGGGAATTTTATTTCGTCAAAGCATTAGTGACATTGTTTAAATGTTAAATTGTTAATATAGAGAATTGAGTATATTGATCATTTCCCGAATTGGTTTAATCAGGTAGTCACGTGAGCCAATGAATGATAATAACCCTGACATGAAAACATTTTAATTGCACTTATATAAAACAACATCCCAACATTCCATTTGAGTTCAGTTGTAAGCAACTATGAAATATGGACAGATTAAAAAGCTTGTAAAAATTTACGATCTTACATGGTACAGTTGTGGTGCAGCTCTAGAATTATGGTTCTCTACTTGTAGATCTACAAAGTACTTGCGGCTCTGAAAACATTTGAGTAATTGCTGCTGTACAGAAATAGACCAAGGTGCCCTGTCGAAACCTGGGAGTTCTCTTGATCTGTAGGAAGTACTATTTGCAGGTGAGACTTTTTTATGGCAAGCCGGTGTACAATTTCAACAGATGCAAACATTTCAACAGATGCAAACATTTCAACAGATGTACACATTTCAACAGATTACACATTTTAACAGATGTACACATTTTAACAGATGTACACATTTTAACAGATGCAAACATTTCAACAGATGCAAAAATTTCAACAGATGCAAAAATTTCAACAGATGTACACATTTCAACAAATTTAAACATTTCAACATCTTTATGCATTTCAACAGATCTAAACGTTTAAAAAAAATGTACACATTTCAAAAGATGTAAACAATTCAACAAATGTACACATTTCAACAGATGGATACATTTCAACAGATGTACACATTTCAACAGATGTAAACATTTCAACATCTTTATGCATTTCAACAGATCTAAACGTTTAAAAAATGTACACATTTCAACAAATATAAACATTTCAACATCTTTATGCATTTCAACAGATCTAAATGTTTAAAAAATGTACACATTTCAAAAGATGTAAACATTTCAACAGATCTAAACATTTCAACAGATGTGCACATTTCAGATGGCCCTTTGGAAACGATTCAGTATACAACTACATTCATGTATTTACATCATATTTACATGATATTTACATATATTTACATCACATTTGAATCATATTTACAGCTATCAATGAGACATGTATTACACACTCAAAGTCATCCATCTCATCCAGTTGGCTACTAATAAGTGTACCGCAGAGTACTAAGTGCTCCTCAGAGTACTAAGTGTTCCTCAGAGTACTAAGTGCTCCTCACAGTACTAAGTGCTCCTCAGAGTACTAAGTGCTCCTCGTGCACTTCTGATTGACTGCATGATGCTCCATAACACATTTAACTTGTACGATATAAGGTAAGCCAAAGTTGTCCCCCTTAGACATTGATAATAAAATGGCTTGAAAGAATGAACGCTACTAAACACCGAAGTTGTCGACAGGAAGCATTGATCAGCTAGCAAACAACAGTCAAAACCAAATTACATAAAAACAGCACAAAGGTGATATGTAGTATCCGAGAGGGCAGCAAAAGAATTGTGACAGAAAATAAGTAGAAAGGAGATTAAAAACGGGCAAAAAGGGAAAGAAAAGAGGAGAAGCAAGTCCACTTCGATTGATCGTGACATGGAGGGGCGGAGCGAAGGATTAACAGGTGAATAAAAATATGTCATTCATTCTAAATTATACATACATTAAGTACATAAATCATATCGGTAATGATTTAACTACTATATCTCTATCAATACATTTCAGGTAACTTTCAGATACATTACAACTGATTATATAATCTCAGTAATTAGTATCAAATATTAATTGCTCTACATTAATTTTTTTTAAAGAAAGATTAAATTAAGTCATGCGACTGCCACATTAAGTCATGTGACTGCTACATTAAGTAATGTGACTACTACATTTAGTCTTTTAGAGTACCACACCAAGTCACGTGACTGCCACATTAAGACATGTGACTGCCAAATTAAGTCATGCGACGGCCACATTTAGTACCTCCATTCAGTAACCATAACTCACGAATCACTTAAACACATCAATGGCGAATTTCATTTTGAATGTCTTCCCTTGCACACAGTAGCCCTTCTTCTTGAGCTCCGCCACTGACACACTCCCCACCATCCACATTTTATCCTGGAAGAAATTCCCCACCGCCTTGCCCACCACCCAGTCCACCATGTTGCCTGACCTGTCGGTTACGCTGACCTTGCACTGGAACCGCCCGGACTTGGTCAGGTGGTCGTTGCCCGACGGGTGCGTGGACTCGCCGTAGATCCGGACGTACATCTGCCCGTCTTTCGTGAAGTCGGCCCCGCCCAGGACCTTGTAGTTGAGGTCGCCGATGTGGTAAGAATGGCTCGACACCTGGCCCTGTGTCTTGACGAGATTGTCCACGCCCTGGATGTCCCACTCGAAGACGTGCTTGACACGTGTGTCGGTCGGCACGCGGGGTGCAGGGGGCTCGGGCGCCTGCGGAGAACTGAGGGAGGCCGGCTCCCTCTTGGACAGACCGACGATGTCACGACGGACCTGGATGATGTGCTGACCGAGGTGGTCGGACGTCTCGAGGAATTCTTTCTTCAAAGACGCGACGGTCTCCTGAAGGACCGAGGACGACTCGACCACGGCCTTCTGGAGGTTGATATTCATCGTCTTGAGATGCTCCATGGTCTCGTTCAGTCGCCTGATCTCTCCCAGCATCTGGGCCTGGTTGGTCTCGATCTCCTTCAGCCTGGCACTGATTTCGGATTCCTGGGAGGATGGACAGACAACAGGAGTTAGAACATTTTGTGTGTACATTTGTATAGACAGTTGCGTAGCTCATGTTAGCTCCACTCATTTGCACTTCCTCATTAATTGTAATATTTTACCATATTTAGTCACATAAATGGTCTCATATTGAGATAATAAGCAACATATTGTGATAATAAATCTCATATTTTGATAATAATTCACATATTGTGATAATAAGTTACACATTGTGATGTGTAGAATGATATCGACATACACACGGAATAGTCTCGTATATTCGTGTTTGCAATGTGTTTACCTAATGTAACACATTCCTATTTCCAATATCTTAGTTACTGCTACGTAACATTTTTGGCATTTCCAATGAACAGTTTGTAACACACGCGTAAAATAACCTGTAATCGACGACACTTGTTTCAACAAATCCCGTTAGGTAAAGCAAGGTCATAGCAAGGTCAAAGTGTTCTAGTAGGATACAGTTCACAACTATCGATCCGTGATATCAAGCTCTGTGTGGCTAAGTTAGCCACACAGCCACACAGCCACATAGCCACACAGCCACACAGCCACACAGCCACACAGCCACACAGCCACGTAGCACACAGGTAGAAAGTGTTTCTGTTTTTTTCTAGTTGTTTTTTTTAAATTTTTTGCTAAGAGTCTCGTATGGAGGTGTAAGCTTGTTTCCGATGGTTGGTACAGTGTAGCACGTGACACGTCTGTTCAATCTGTGACACACCTTTAAGGGGTCGGCGAGTTCAAGGGGGGGGGGGAGACCACTGTGTCAGGGGGAAGATAAGCCATGACTGGCACGCAGTTTCATTCAAGTGATCCTCTCTTATGATATTGAGCACCGCTGTGTTAACAAGGGCTTGACACTATTAAACCATCACCATAGCTACAATAGCCAGAACAATAGCGGGATAGGTTTAAGATAGCGCAAATGTTCAGCCAATATGTATGGATATAACGTTGTATGTCAAGATAGCGATATTTAGTCATATACTTAACTGCCTGCTTTCGTCTGACTGCTATGGTTGAGGGACCCCTCCCCCCCCCCCCCCNCCAAAACAAAACATTAGCTGCCTTGCTGGGCTGAAAAATTCATTCTGCTGGGGATGCGCTCAAGTGTTGGGTGGCCTTTGGCATCATTGTGGGGTGACCTTTGGCATCATTGTGGGGTGACCTTTGGCATCACAGCGGGTGACCTTTGGCATCACAGTAGGGTGACCTTTGGCTTCATAGTGGGGTGACCTTTGGCATTATTGTGAGGTGCCCTTTAGCATCCTTGTGTGGTGACCTTTGGCATCATTGTGGGGTGACCTGTGGCATCATTGTGGGGTGACCTTTGGCATCATTGTGGGGTGAACTTTGGCATCATTGTGGGGTGACCTTTGGCATCATTGTGGGGTGACCTTTGGCATCATTGTGGGGTGACATTTGGCATCATTGTGTGGTGATTTTTGGCATCATTGTGTGGGGATTTTTGGCATCATTGTGGGGTGACCTTTGGCATCATTGTGTCAAACAACTGATTCATCGCCATAGCTGCGCTTTTTTGGTATTGATTGGCCAATTATTAATTTTTTTGTTAAACCGGTTTTTCTTGCAGAAGGCGTTTCGCCAAAAACGTTCCTTGTAGTTCCCAGCGTCTCACAGGTTTTTCCCCAGCCTTTGTTTCAAAGTGCCACACTTAAACCTCTATGTCCGTGTGAACATTTGCTGACGCCACTATGGGGAATGTCATTGGTAAACCAAGTACTTCTCATGAGTTTGGTCAATTCTAAACCAAAAAAAAAACATGTTTAGGACTGAGTGCACCGGAACAAGGATTTTGAAACTGTCACGACATGTCATTAGACCAACGACTGAACAGACAGTTCCTGTAAAGATTCTAATTATATTTCACTGTTTTACTTCCAAGAAACGTGTATTCAACAATGAAAGCCCTTGGTCCTAAATCATGGCTTTACAACGAAATGGTTTTCTAGCTTTGAAGTCAGGAGGGTCAGATTAATGTTCCCCTGCCACTCAATAAACGCCCACACTTCCGGCATGAGTGTTGCTAAAAATAGACTATAATGACTGAATATTTCCTTTCAATTACACAGTATTTTAAATGCATCGAAAATAAGACCGGTGACACTCATGTCGATAAGTGTTGAACTAGGTCACGTAAAGTCCACCCAGCTAGCTGTCTGTCAGTAATGGGCTAGGACAAGTAAAGTCTCCCCAGCCAGCTGTAAGTGTTGATCTGGATCAAGTAAAGTTCATCCAGCTAGCTGTCAGTGTTGAGTTAGGTCAATTAAAGTCCACCCACTTTTTGTTTTATTTGGCGTATGGCCACGAAGATTTGTTGGTGTCCAGATACATTAACTGGTAGTCACGTGCAGTCACACATTGAAGGCAAAATGCCATATTTGTTGGCCAAGAGCAATAATTTATATGAGCAAGTGTCCAGTTTGTAGCTTGTAATGCAATTAAATTACAAGAAGTGTCGGTGTCTAAATATAATCAATCTCAACGTTTTCCCTTGTTATAAGAATACAATTAGTCTGTTTATAGCAAGGTTTTAAATATAATTTGTCTGTTTATAGCTAGGTTTTTTATATAATTTGTCTGTTTATAGCTAGGTTTTTAATACAATTTGTCTGTTTATAGCTAGGTTTTTAATACAATTTGTCTGTTTATAGCTAGGTTTTTAATACAATTTGTGTGTTTATAGCTAGGTTTTTAATACAATTTGTCTGATTATAGCTAGGTTTTTAATGCAATTTGTTTGTTTATAGCTAGGTTTTAATACAATTTGTCTGTTTATAGCTAGGTTTTTAATACAATTTGTCTGTTTATAGCTAGGTTTTTAATACAATTTGTCTATTTATAGCTAGGTTTTTAATGCAATTAGTCTGTTTATAGCAAGGTTTTAAATATAATTTGTCTGTTTATAGCTAGGCTTTTAATACAATTTGTCTGTTTATAGCTAGTTTTTTAATATAATTTGTCTGTTTATAGCTAGGTTTTTAATACAATTTTTCTATTTATAGCTAGGTTTTTAATGCAATTTGTCTGTTTAAAGCTAGGTTTTTTAATACAATTGTTCTGTTTATAGCTAGGCTTTTAATACAATTTGTCTATTTATAGCTAGGTTTCAATACAATTGTTCTGTTTATAGCTAGGTTTTAATACAATTTGTCTGTTTATAGCTAGGTTTCAATGCAATTGTTCTGTTTATAGCTAGGCTTTTAATACAATTTGTCTGTTTATAGCTAGGTTTTTAATACAATTTGTCTGTTTATAGCTAGGTTTCAATACAATTTGTCTGTTTATAGCTAGGCTTTTAATACAATTGTTCTGTTTATAGCTAGGCTTTTAATACAATTTGTCTGTTTATAGCTAGGTTTTTAATACAATTTGTCTGTTTAAAGCTAGGTCTCAATACAATTGTTCTGTTTATAGCTAGGCTTTTAATACAATTTGTCTGTTTATAGCTAGGTTTTTAATACAATTTTATTCCTTTTTCAAAACTTTTTAAAAGAAACAGATCTTGATATATAGAAGACACAAAGTACTAGAATATATTGATATAGATCATTACACCAATACGAATAGATGGTAAGACAGGGGTGTATCTAGGGTATTTGGCGCACGTGGCTGGGGAGGGGTGAAGAATATGTTTGTAATTTGTATTAGCGGTTGCCCAATGTTGGGGATACTATAAATACTTTGTAGGACTTTTAAGGAAGTCTGTTTAATGGCTTTGCAATAAAAATTAAAATAAAATTTAAAAAAAGCACCTGGTGCCTACTGTTGAAGGGCAAAAACTGGGTGCCTACTGTCGAAGGGCGTCATTCTGAGATCGTTTGGACTAACTATTGAATAACTAGAGAGATTGAGTTGTTTTTGCGCCCCCTCTTTAATTTGCTCCCGGGGGCATCTGCCCCACCTGTCATACCCTATTTACGCACCTGTGTTAAAACAGTTTGTCTCACCTCGGTGTACACCAGTTTGTCGTAGTGGTTGTCATCCTGGGTGCCCACTTGTTCATAATTATGTTCACCTGTACAGATAAAAGGTGTGGAAAGGTTAGGTTGGATATACAATATGTGCAGTTTAAATGGGGGGAGAATGGAGAGGCTGGAAAATAAGATGCGAGGATATTAAATGTGGGGGAGAATGGTGGGGCTGGAAAATAAGATGTGTGGTTATTAAATGTGGGGATAATAAAGAAGATGGACGATAAGATGAGTGGTTATTAAATGTGGGGAGAATGGAGAAGATGGACGATAAGATGAGTGGTTATTAAATGTGGGGAGAATGGAGAAGATGGACGATAAGATGAGTGGTTATAAAATGTGTGGAGAATGGAGAAGATGGACGATAAGATGAGTGGTTATTAAATGTGTGGAGAATGGAGAAGATGGACAATAAGATGTGTGGTTATTAAATAAGGGAAGAATGGAGAAGATGGACGATAAGATGAGTGGTTATTAAATGTGGGGAGAATGGAGAAGATGGACGATAAGATGTGTGGTTATTAATTGTGGGGAGAATGGAGAAGATGGACGATATGATGTGTGGTTATTAAATGTGGGGAGAATGGAGAAGATGGACGATATGATGTGTGGTTATTAAATTTGGGGAGAATGGAGAAGATGGACGATATGATGTGTGGTTATTAAATGTGGGGAGAATGGAGAAGATGGACGATATGATGTGTGGTTATTAAATGTGTGGAGAATGGAGAAGATGGACGATATGATGTGTGGTTATTAAATGTGGGGAGAATGGAGAAGATGGACGATAAGATGAGTGGTTATTAAATGTGGGGAGAATGGAGAAGATGGACGATATGATGTGTGGTTATTAAATGTGTGGAGATGGAGAAGATGGACGATATGATGTGTGGTTATTAATTGTGGGGAGAATGGAGAAGATGGACGATAAGATGAGTGGTTATTAAATGTGGGGAGAATGGAGAAGATGGACGATAAGATGAGTGGTTATTAAATGTGGGGAGAATGGAGAAGATGGACGATAAGATGTTTGGTTATTAAAGGTGGGGAGAATGGAGAAGATGGACGATAAGATGTGTCGTTATTAAATGTGTGGAGAATGGAGAAGATGGACGATAAGATTTGTGGTTATTAAATGTGGGGAGAATGGAGAAGATGGACGATAAGATGTGTGGTTATTAAATGTGGGGAGAATGGAGAAGATGGACGATATGATGTGTGGTTATTAAATGTGGGGAGAATGGAGAAGATGGACGATATGATGTGTGGTTATTAAATGTGGGGAGAATGGAGAAGATGGACGATAAGATGTGTGGTTATTAAATGTGGGGAGAATGGAGAAGATGGACGATATGATGTGTGGTTATTAAATGTGGGGAGAATGGAGAAGATGGACGATAAGATGTGTGGTTATTAAATGTGGGGAGAATGGAGAGGATGGACGATAAGATGTGTGGTTATTAAATGTGGGGAGAATGGAGAAGATGGAAGATAAGATGTGTTGTTATTAAATGTGGGGAGAATGGAGAAGATGGACGATAAGATGAGTGGTTATTAAATGTGGGGGAGAATAGAGAGGATGGACGATAAGATGTGTGGTTATTAAATGTGGGGAGAATGGAGAAGATGGACGATAAGATGTGTGGTTATTAAATGTGGGGAGAATGGAGAAGATGGACGATAAGATGATTGGTTTTTAAATGTGGAGAAAATGGAGAAGATGGACGATAAGATGATTGGTTATTAAATGTGGGGAGAATGGAGAAGATGGACGATATGATGTGTGGTTATTAAATGTGTGGAGAATGGAGAAGATGTACGATAGATGAGTGGTTATTAAATGTGGGGAGAATGGAGAAGATGGACGATAAGATGAGTGGTTATTAAATGTGGGGAGAATGGAGAAGATGGACGATAAGATGTGTGGTTATTAAATGTGGGGAGAATGGAGAAGATGGAAGATAAGATGTGTTGTTATTAAATGTGGGGAGAATGGAGAAGATGGACGATAAGATGTGTGGTTATTAAATGTGGGGAGAATGGAGAAGATGGAAGATAAGATGTGTTGTTATTAAATGTGGAGAGAATGGAGAAGAGGGACGATAAGATGAGTGGTTATTAAATGTGGGGAGAATGGAGAAGATGGACGATAAGATGTGTGGTTATTAAATGTGGGGAGAATGGAGAAGATGTACGATAGATGAGTGGTTATTAAATGTGGGGAGAATGGAGAAGATGGACGATACGATGAGTGGTTATTAAATGTGGGGAGAATGGAGAAGATGGACGATATGATGTGTGGTTATTAAATGTGGGGAGAATTGAGAAGATGGACGATATGATGTGTGGTTATTAAATGTGGGGATAATGGAGAAGATGGACGATAAGATGAGTGGTTATTAAATGTGGGGAGAATGGAGAAGATGGACGATACGATGAGTGGTTATTAAATGTGGGTAGAATGGAGAAGATGGACGATAAGATGATTGGTTATTAAATGTGGAGAGAATGGAGAAGATGGACGATAAGATGATTGGTTATTTAATGTGTGGAGAATGGAGAAGATGGACGATAAGATGTGTGGTTATTAAATGTGGGGAGAATGGAGAAGATGGACGATAAGATGTGTGGTTATTAAATGTGGGGAGAATGGAGAAGATGGACGATATGATGTGTAGTTATTAAATGTGGGGAGAATGGAGAAGATGGACGATATGATGTGTGGTTATTAAATGTGGGGAGAATGGAGAAGATGGACGATAAGATGTGTGGTTATTAAATGTGGGGAGAATGGAGAGGATGGACGATAAGATGTGTGGTTATTAAATGTGGGGAGAATGGAGAAGATGGAAGATAAGATGTGTTGTTATTAAATGTGGGGAGAATGGAGAAGATGGACGATAAGATGAGTGGTTATTAAATGTGGGTGAGAATGGAGAGGATGGACGATAAGATGTGTTGTTATTAAATGTGGGGAGAATGGAGAAGATGGACGATAAGCTGTGTGGTTATTAAATGTGGGGAGAATGGAGAAGATGGACGATACGATGTGTGGTTATTAAATGTGGGGAGAATGGAGAGGATGGACGATAAGATGTGTGGTTATTAAATGTGGGGAGAATGGAGAAGATGGAAGACAAGATGTGTTGTTATTAAATGTGGGGAGAATGGAGAAGATGGACGATAAGATGAGTGGTTATTAAATGTGGGGGAGAATGGAGAAGATGGACGATAAGATGATTGGTTATTAAATGTGGAGAGAATGGAGAAGATGGACGATAAGATGATTGGTTATTAAATGTGTGGAGAATGGAGAAGATGGACGATATGATGTGTGGTTATTAAATGTGGGGAGAATGGAGAAGATGGACGATAAGATGATTGTTTATTTATTTATTTAGGCATTTTTATGTAGCGCTTATCATAAAGCTCTAAGCGCTTTACAATTATTAAAACATGTAAACTAAGTAAATACAAATGAGACACTAGGATAGTAACTACTATTCTATAGAAACAATGAAAATGGCTATAAAAAGAGGACACTTTGACACTTCAGGATTAAACCGAAACAGAAAATTAGGTAGGGCAAGGAGGGTGCATCACAGGTCATAGGCGGACCTAAACAGATGAGTTTTAAGGGACTTTTTGAAAATGGACGAGGTTTCACTATGACGTATATGGAAGGGGAGCTGGTTCCAGAACGTGGGCCCATGGAAGTAGAAGGAGCGTTCACCGATGGTCTTAGTTTTAGTTCTTGGGATTTAGAGGGTTCTACTGTCAATGGAAGAACGTAGTTGTCTTGTGGGGATGTAAGGAAGCAACAGTTCAGAGAGATAGACAGGAAAGTGAGGGTCAGTGAACGAGTTGAAGCAAAGATTGGCAGACTTGTATTTGATGCGAGAGGATATTGGAAGCCAGTTATTAAATGTGGGGAGAATGGAGAAGATGGACGGTAAGATGATTGGTTATTAAATGTTGGGAGAATGGAGAAGATGGACGATAAGATGATTGGTTATTAAATGTGGGGAGAATGGAGAAGATGGACGATAAGATGATTGGTTATTAAATGTGGGGAGAATGGAGAAGTTTTAAAATCAACCGGGGGCATAAAGATAAAGCCATTGTCGCTGAGGCAGCAGATCACGTTTTGTAATTTGATCAGTCCTATTTAGAGCTAAGGAACAAGATTACGTCCAACCTAGTTCAGTTTATGTCCTACATTTACAGCTCCTAAGCTAACAACAAAAAAAAGCCTTTACATTAAATTTGCCGCTACACTTCCCGGTCTGGTAGTGCAATATGAGCACGTGACATTTGTACATCGCTAAATAAACAAACTAGCTTATTCATTAACTGTTGTTTCTTGAACGCTTGAGCAAACCGTAGGGCATTTTAAAGTTCAAGCGTAAAGAAATTCTTAGCCCTCAGCAAACTATGAAACACCAGGCATAAAATAGTATGACATATATGTCAAGATTATACACATTTCAAACTGTTGAATGGCGTGACGTCATTCACCTTGAGATTTCAATGGCGGCTCCGGTGGTAGGGGCGCTTCCTTCCTGGTCGGCTTGGTCATCTGAATAGGGAAGAGAAATCCAGACAGATCAATAAGATAAGATAAAATAAGATCAGATAAGATCCTTTTCTTGATGCAAATCAATTGAAATCTTTTTTTTCCAATTAATTGTACAAGTTCGATTTCAGCTCATACATAAATACATAAATGCTTTAACCAAGACAACATTTTACAACAAGAAAAATTTCAAGACAAGACATCTAATATAATGCTCTAACGTAAAAATCACACACTTTGTTAAAAAGAAACATATTTTTTAAATGAACCTCCAAAGTGACAATAATAAATTAATTGGTCGGTATTTAGACTTGGTAACTGGGGGGGGGGGGGGGGGGGGGGGGGGGGGGGGGGGGGGGGGGGGGGGGAGCACGGTGGCAAATTCATACACACTGGGAACAACATCATTTTTAGATCGATTTTTAGTTTTAATGATCATTTTTGACATTGGACATCGGCTTTCCATCCATTAGTCCTTGTTGTTTGTTTTTTACTGTATTCAAACTGTATTTTTTTAATAGCTGAAATATTCATTGGTAAAAAATAAGTTTTACTTTGATGGCGTAATTCTACTATGGTACGATTTCAACCGGTAAAGTTAATACCTACTGTGGTACAATTTCAACTGGTACATTCAATATCTACTGTGGTACAATCTCAACTGGTACATTTAATATCTACTGTGGTACAATTTCAACTGGTACATTCAATATCTACTGTGGTACAATTTCAACTGGTACATTTAATATCTACTGGTGGTACAATTTCAACTGGTACAGTTTATATCTCATTTGGGGTCGATACATTCTACGTCAAGAGAGTTATATAAAAAACAACAACAACTTATAATGATGGTTAAGGAGTCTGATCTGAAACTCCAGATTCCGGGTTTTCTATCAGTGGCGTAGCTAGAATATCAGTGGCGTAGCTAGAATATCAGTGGCGTAGCTAGAATATCAGTGCCATAGCTAGAATATCAGTGGCGTAGCTAGAATATCAGTGGCGTAGCTAGAATATAAGTGGCGTAGCTAGAATATCAGTTGCGTAGCTAGATTATCAGTGGCGTAGCTAGAATATCAGTGGCGTAGCTAGAATATCAGTGGCGTAGCTAGAATATCAGTGGCGTAGCTAGAATATCAGTGGCGTAGCTAGAATATCAGTCTAGCTTGAATATCAGTGGCGTAGCTAGAATATCAGTGGCGTAGCTAGAATATCAGTGGCGTAGCTAGAGTATCAGTGGGGTAGCGACGTTTTGACGGTGTGGGGAGCGAAAATTATGTTGTATTTTTTTTAATGCAGATATCAACAAATAAAATTAATTATGATTATAATATGTTTAGGAGTATATAAAAGCCAGCATAGGAGCTGCTCATTCCTGCCCAAGACAATCAGGGATAGGAACAAGCTTTCAAAAGGAACAGTTGAGGCGACAACACTAGACACATTTGTGTCTATGGCCTCAAGCCTTCAAACCCCTAGTGCATGATTCCCTCACAAAGTGGCACTGGAAATCAGTGAAATTTCCGCATCAATACCAGGAACAGAAACATTGCAAATCCCATCTACATGCCTAAGAGCCAAAATGATCAATAAATTGATCGTGGGCCCTTAAGATAAAGAAGAAGATATGTTGTTTTTTTAATTATCATAATTTAAACATCAATCACGAGGGAAAAAATATATTTGATACATTCAAAATGCAGGTAGCCTTTCCAGCGCAGACATGAATTTCGTTCATTCTACATTGAATTTGCCAAAATAAATTTTGCTATTGAAAATTGTGTGTACATTTGGCCTTTATTTTATCGTTGTTGCAAATTAATATAATTATGTTTTTATAAAAATTGAATTTACTGTAAAGTATCTATTCGTCTAAACTACTTCATTTATAAATGTTGATTTTTTAAGCTCACATAAAAAAATCATTATGTGACTCTGCCCCCTTCGCCCCACCCACTTATTCCCACTAACCCCGGGTACAAGAGGTGTGTCGTGACATTCCAACTGTTGTAAGTGTCACTCACTTCAAAGGTGGACAGTTTTTAAAGGGTGGGGGGGGGGTTCATAATATCATGTAATCGAACCCTACCCTTTAATGCGCTTCTTTCGTGTCTGCGCCATTCTTCTTCTATATCTTAAGGGCCCACGATCAATTTATTGATCCTTTTGGCTCCTATGCATGTAGATGGGATTTGCAATGTTTCTGTTACTGGTGTTGATGAGGAAATCATGCACTAGGGGTTTGAAGGCTTGAGGCAATAGACACAAATGTGTCTGGTGTTGTTGCCTCAACCGTTCCTTTTGAAAGATTGTTCCAGTCCCTGATTGTCTTGGGCAGGAATGAGCAACTCCTATACTGGCTTCTTGCTGGTAGGAGCCTGAATTGCCTGTCATGGCCTCGTCGCTGTCTATGTGGGACAGGGACGAGTTTCTAGATGGAACTGCGCCGCACTGAATGATGGTGAAAGAGACCCATGGTTGGGTTTCGTTAATGCTACTGGTACATTAAATCAGCTCAAGTAGTTTGCACTTTTTACCCACACGGAATGGCCACCGCTTAAAACGTCTTTTTATTCATCAAACAAAAGCTTCAAATATTTTTTTTTTGGACAAAGTGAAAACAAGTTCATCCTTGAGAAGTGACCCACTTCTGGAAAGATGGCCTCAGGAGGGGCAGGGGCGGCAGCTCCGCTCGCTGGCTACGCTACAGACGGCTACTCCGTGAATGCTACTCTGGGAATCTTACCCTGGTCATGTTACTCTGAACATGTTACTTTACTCTTGTCATGCCAAATCCATATCAAACTATGGCAGACTTATGAAGATGTTCATCCTAGCAAACTCTTCTATGCTTCTTCTGGAGCAACAAACTTAAGATTTAAACAGAATCTATGTTTGTGAACCCAAGCCGGTGTGCAAGGTTACGATGTAAATAGAATATTTAAATAGACACTCTACTGCAGGGGTTCTTAACTTGTGCTCCGCAGAGTCCTTGAAAAGGTAGTAGAGGGGTTGCAGGAGCTGCATTTCCTTTGAACCTTTTTTTTTAAAATGCATTAAAAGAAAAAGGGAAGCCCTGGGCGTCATCAAATTATCAAAGGAGTCCATGGAGGAAAAACTGAGTATGAACCCCTGCTCTACCTGTTCTCCCTCGTACACGCGGAAGATGATGTGAAAACTAACTTTTTTTATAATCATGTTTCTACAACACGCCATTGTGGCGTCCTTACCGTAGTGTCCTTGTGAAATATATTCATATTTTGGCTGTAGACTTTATAAACAACAATGGCTGGCCGTGATCTTGTTCTCACTGTAGGTTGTAGTCTATCGGCGGCTGGTCCTCCTACTGTTGCTGATGCTCTGTACAGATATTGTCTAATGATTGACCACCTACTGAAGAAAGTTGGGGGGTGGGGGGATGGCCATAATTTGACAAGTCAATAATAGGAGAGTTTTATTTTTGAAAAGAACTTCCAAGATATTGTTAAGTGTGTAAATAGCATGTCATTGATGTACTTTGGTGTTTAAATAGCATGTCAATGATATAGCTGCTTGTTTGAATGATATACCAACGTATGGTTGGTTGTATGAACAGCATAACAAGGATATTGTGGGATGTTAAATGACACTGTTTGATTTTATTTCTAAACGATCATATATATAATTAACTAATGTGTCTGAGATCGAGCTGTTATCTTTGTGAGATCGAGCTGTTATCTTTGTGACATCGAGCTGTTATCTTTGTGAGATCGAGCTGTTATCTTTGTGACATCGAGCTGTTATCTTTGTGACATCGAGCTGTTATCTTTGTGACTCTTACGCTTCTTAGAGATGTACACTTAATCCGGTCGAATCCGGCTTGCGTTTATTTAGGTATAATTTATAATTTATGGGAAAAAAGGAACATTGTCCCGAATAGCGTATTTTACCGGGCTACATGAAATTTTTTTCAATTTCTTAACATATGACCTTTACTCTTCTATCCTCTGAAAACAAATAAATGGATTTTCCCGATGTCTCTACATTTCAGTTTCGGTATTTCACATTCCTGGAATGATTGATCGTTTTGTTGCCGCCCCTTCAGTAAGTTTTGGCTTAATATTCCATTTCCTTTCCGTCCCACATTTGTTTTCAGTCCAAGAGAGCATTCTAAGAAAGGAATATTAATGAATGTTCTGAGAAAGGAATTTTAATGAATGTTCTAAGAAATGAATTTTAATGAATGTTCTGAGAAAGGAATTTTAATGAATGTTCTGAGAAAGGAATTTTAATGAATATTCTGAGAAAGGAAATTTTGTGAGACATTTTTTACCGATATCCTTAGAGGGTACGTCTTAGAAATTTATATTTTGTTACTAGGATTACTATAATTTTTAGAACCAGGACCATGGTGTCACAGAACGGTTGCTGCGGAGGAGGACTCCCGTCCTGACTTAACACAAACTGTATTGATGTAGTAGTGCACGACCGAACCTCTGTGATTTATATTTTGGGTGTCTAGGCTTTGGGACAGACAAAAGCACAACGTAGACTGGAACGAACACTTAACAACACAAACTCCAGGTGATAAAAAGAGAATGTATTTATTATTAAATATAAAAAAGCTCTTTTCTAGGCCATCACTGATCTATATGAATCTATAAAGCTATAAAGCTATGACTGTTTTTAGCCCCTTCTCTAGCCCCTTCTCTAGGGCCTCACTGGTCTATATGAAACTATAAAGCTATGACTGTTTTAGCCCCTTCTCTAGGTCCTCACTGGTCTATATGAATCTATAAGGCTATGACTGTTTTTAGCCCCTTCTCTAGGGCCTCACTGGTCTATATGAATCTATAAAGCTATGACTGTTTTTAGCCCCTTCTCTAGGGCCTCACTGGTCTATATGAATCTATAAAGCTATGACTGTTTTTAGCCCCTTCTCTAGCCTCTACTTTAGGGACTCACTGGTCTATATGAAACTATAAAGCTATGACTGTTTTTAGCCCCTTCTCTAGGGCCTCACTGGTCTATATGAATCTATAAAGCTATGACTGTTTTTAGCCCCTTCTCTAGGGCCTCACTGGTCTATATGAAACTATAAAGCTGTGACTCTCTCTAGCCTCTACTCTAGGGCCTCACTGGTCTATATGAATCTATAAAGCTATGACTGTTTTTAGCCCCTTCTCTAGGTCCTCACTGGTCTATATGAATCTATAAAGCTATGACTGTTTTTAGCCTTCTCTAGGGCCTCACTGATCTATATGAATCTATAAGGCTGTGACTGTTTTTTGCCTCTTCTCTAGGTCCTCACTGGTCTATATGAATCTATAAAGCTATGACTGTTTTTAGCCCCTTCTCTAGGGCCTCACTGGTCTATATGAATCTATAAAGCTATGACTAATTTTAGCCCCTTCTCTAGGGCCTCACTGGTCTATATGAATCTATAAAGCTGTGACTCTCTCTAGCCTCTACTCTAGGGCCTCACTGGTCTATATGAATCTATAAAGCTATGACTGTTTTTAGCCCCTTCTCTAGGTCCTCACTGTTCTATATGAATCTATAAAGCTATGCCTGTTTTTAGCCTTCTCTAGGGCCTCACTGATCTATATGAATCTATAAGGCTGTGACTGTTTTAGCCTCTTCTCTAGGTCCTCACTGGTCTATATGAATCTATAAAGCTATGACGCTTTCTAGCCTCTTGTCTAAGCCCTCACTGATCTATATGAATCTATAAAGCTATGACTCTTTCTAGCCTCTTCTCTAGGCCCTCACTGATCTATATGAATCTATAAAGCTATGACTCCTTCTAGCCTCTTCTCTGGGTCCTCACTGGTCTATGTGAAGCTATAAAGCTATGACTTTTTCTAGCCTGCTCAACTGTAACATCTCCTCTGTTCCTATGTTCAATTAGTCAACTGTCGTCTGCAGATCTCATTCAACCACATCCTCTCACCTGTCCTCTCTCACCTCGTTTCTCTCACCAACAACCCATGAAGAGTTATGTCTTGTACACGAATCTCTACCCCCCATAGGTAGCCCAGGAATGCTGTCTATTAACCAAAGCCCTGCCCCCTAATTTCCTGTTAATTAGAATGTTCCGTCGTTAACCCCATGCGAAGTCTGGAAGGCCCGAAATATGATATTATTGAAAGAAACAACCCCCTCTATCACAAAGATGTGAGAATCTTTTAACCTTAACCTCACCCCCCTTTTAAAATTCCCTCCAGCAATTTCCGTCCATCCTATCAGTTACGTTAACAACAATGGAGCTCACTCGTGTACCCGTGTCCCAGTCATTTGTGACACATTGGGGTGGTTACCCAGGGGTGGAGGGGCGCGAGGTGGCGTAGCGGTGAGTTCACCACGCAAAATGAAGGTGGTTGTGCTTTTTGTCATGGAAACCATTTTTGGAAGGAATTTAAAAAAAAAAAAAATTCTAAAAAATTAATTACTCATTCAAGAAGTTTACCAAAGGTACATTAAATAAAAATTCAGAGCTACATTACTATTTATTAGTATACTAGAATAAATGACCCGATGTTATCGGTATAATAATGGTAGGTCCTTTGCGATAATTCCTAACTGCTATTACACAAACTCATCCCAATTCATTACTCTTAAAATGTAATGATTTTTACGTTTCTAACATCATTAAGTTTTGAGAAGTGTTTATCTGCTATACACATACTCTACTCTCTTTCAAGCTCCTGAACTACTTTTCCCCCTCTAAACATGACCTTAAATTACCCAGTCTAACTTATCACTAATTATATCACTTTTGTCACTAAAGAAATTAATTGAGTTACAATTACTACGCTAGAGAAATACTTTAGATTGACCCCTTTTCGTGCCCTTGAATTACAACTTTTTTCTCTCAAATTTTTTTAAAAACCTAATCTTAAATTTAAAACAAAAACGTTATATATGATATAAATATATTTTGTATTACCGAAATTCGATATATATATTGATATCTTTAAAAAAAAATTTACACATATTTTTGCCTTTTTAAAAAAATTATACTTTATCAGAAAATTGAAAAACAAAGAATTCTTTATCTAAGAAGAATCACGCAACTGTTTTTCACGCCTATATCAGATTTGACTGTCTTTAAAAAAATGAAAATTAAATTGCTAATCTCATAAAAATACACACCTCTTTACTTTTTGCAAAGTAACAACAAAAATATATTTTCATTTTTAATAAAAAGCAAATATTATCCTATATTCATTTGTCAAAATTTACTTTTCAAGTGGGTAAAATAATCTGGTTTTGATATTCATGGATATACTTATATAAATGTACCCAAGATTTGTTAACGCCATTGATTTTCTTAATTGGTAAACATGTTTATTTGTAAAAAGAGAATTTAACATCTGTAATACCACAGGATTTAAGTATATTGTCATCCACGGAAAAATGTACACATACTATTTCCTACCTCCGACATTAATTAACCCAAGAAAATTAATTATTTTTATTTATCAAATTCATTTCTTTACTTTGAGACGTATCTTGTTCTGCCTTGAGCAAAATAAACATACCCATCTTTGTAAAAAGAGAATGCAAAATCTCTTTATTCACAAATGTAATAGAGTAGAATTTAAATATATTGTCATCCACGTAAAAATGTACACATCCTATTTCCTACCTCCGAGATGTATTTACCCAGGAAGGTTAATTATTTATCAAATTCATTACTTTATTTTGAGATGTATCTTGTGCTGCCTGGGGCAAAGTGACCAAGCCCCCCCCCCCCACCCAGATTTAAATAAATTTAGAAAATCTTCCACCGGATTGTAGTCCCTTCCATTCCCAAAATAACATCTTTAGCACTTCATAGGGTTCGTTCTTATTTATATGAGGTATAAGTGGATTAGTGAATGCTATTTAGCTATAGAGTTACGCTGCACGGATTGACTTAAATCGCATTTTCTTATTAGAATTATATTTAAAAGTTAGTTTATATTACGTTATAAATTTAATAAAACTATATTTTTGGAATAAAAAAAGGCAAAACTTTTTAAATGTAAAAATATGCAAAGCAAAAATGTGTGTGTGTTTTATTAACAATTTAAAAGCAATCAATGGCATTTATTAATTTTACTTTTAAGAAGGGAAAATACATTATCAGTTTTGTCACGCGTGGTTATTAAATTTAAAGAAACCTAAGAGTTTTGACGAAATAGGCTATTCGCGCTATGACGTCATTTGCGTGATTATTTAGAAGAAATTAATTTTAATTTTAATTGCAATATTAACAACGCACTAAAAGACGCACTGAAAACGACTGATGTTTGGGTTTTCCAGATAAATGTGATTACGGTGGAATTCTTTGATCATGTTTTTTTAATTTTTTTAAAAATTTTTTCACAACTTTCAAGCGCATAGAAAACGTTTAAAATAGTTCCTCAGTTGATACTTTAAATGTATTTGTAATTTATAATAATAATACTTAAACTTTTACTAAAATAAAAGCGGATTTAGAATTTTTTTGCGCATTTCAATGTATTCGATTTCCGTAAAATACAAGAAAATAACTATGATGTTTTTAGGAATCCAAACGTACTTAAATCATATCTCCCTTTTGGCGTTATGTGGCTCTAGCTCATTTTATATAGATATTTAAACTATTCTAAAACACAAGCAAGTCAGCAGGGCCGTCGTTTGACTTTTCGAGGGTTCCTTCCACTTTTTGGTTTTGTCCTTCCCCACTTGGAGTTCAAAGTTGATAGTTAAAACCGGTCTAAAATACCCGAGGTTCCCCTCAGCGTTTGGTTTGCGGGGCCAACACGATGGCTCTGTGGTTAAATGAGACCTACTTGTTTAACTAGCACCTCTTCCATTGCTCTCCAAATTGTAGAATGTTGCAAAACTAAATTCGGATGTACGCTAAAAATGTACGCATTCTGGCATTTTAAATTGTAAACACATTTCTGGCTTACATAAAGTTTTGTTGTTGCTGTTGGCAACCGTCTGTCACAATGGGACGTTGGTGGAGAGTTGTCACAATGTGACGTTGGTGTAGAGTCGTCACAATGTGACGTTGGTGGAGAGTAGTCACAATGTGACGTTGGTGTAGAGTTGTCACAATGGGACGTTGGTGTAGAGTCGTCACAATGGGACGTTGGTGTAGAGTTGTCACAATGTGACGTTGGTGTAGAGTCGTCACAATGTGACGTTGGTGTAGAGTTGTCACAATGTGACCTTGGTGGAGAGTTCGCAGTACGAAATCCAAAAGGCTGGGATTATAATTTGTAGTATTATAAACTGGTTCCCAACACAACAAATCGCCTCTCTCCACGCCACTGGGCAAACCAAAGGGGACATCATGCGTGGATGTGCTTGGTGGACGGTAAATGCTCCTCTTTGTCGGTGTTGAGGCAGTGGCACCTGTTTGTTCCTAACATACATCAATGACCTACCCGAGAAACTGACATCCCAAGGATGTCTGAATGACAGTGTGGCAGATGACAACGCGGTGTATAGGCCGATCTCCAACAGTTCTGACCTAGACCAGCTACAGCTGGATTTCAATCGGTTTAGTGGGAGATGAACTGGGACATGAAGTTTCATCCTGCCAAGTGTAAGACACTGTCAGTCTCTAGAAGTGGTACTTTTCTACATTACCATTACAAACTGCATGGCCATATACTTGAGCCAGTTTCCTCCGTAAAGTACCTGGGTGTTACCATCCAAAGAGAGGTCCGCTGAGACGATCACATTAACAATGTGTGCAACCAGGCAAACAAAACCCTAGGGTTCTTAAGGCGAAATCTGAAGATCGGCAACTCCAGTGTGAAAGAAAGAGCTTATAAAGCCTTTGTCCGGCCACTTTTAGATTACGCATCTTCAGTTTGGGGCCCTTTCACTCAGAATGGAGCCGGTCCAGCGACGGGCAGCGTGCTTTGTCCTGAACCGCTAGAGGAACACCTCTAGTGTTGGCAGCATGCTGGAAACTCAGCCCTCTTCCCCGTAGACAGCCACGAGGCCATGACAGGCAGTTCCGGCTGATACCAGCGAGAAGCCAGTATAGCAAATGCTCATTCCTGCCATAGACAATCAATGACTAGAGCAAGCTTCCAAAAGGAACAGTTGAGGCGATAACACTTGACACATTTGCGTCTATTGCCTCAGACCTTCCAAACCCCAGTGCACGATACCCTCTCTTTAATACTGGGTACAAAAACATTGATAGTTCCTCTACTTATACAGGAGCCAGAATGATCAATACATTGGGTCCTTAATATATAGAAGAAGAACATTGATGATACAGCTTGGCATCAGTGGCGTCACAGCAGTTATGTCAATATTATCCGCCTACGGGACTCCATCTCCGGGTTTAAAATTCAGCGCTTCCTTCTCTTGGATGAATTGCCATCCAGTGTTAACGAGTGCCATCCAGTGTTAACGAGTGCCATCCAGTGTTAACGAGTGCCATCCCCCCCGGGGAGCTGGTGATGTAATTGCTTGTTTGGGCTGTGATGGGGATTGAACTCCAGATCACGAAGCTGAGATCAACTCAGTTTAGACCACTCGGCCACCCAGCATAAATAGTTAAGGGACCACAATAACCTGGATCAAAAAGCATACCATCAAGTGCGCCACAACGCGAATTAATTTAGTTCATGTTGGGCTGGGGCTGAGCTAGAAATATTTTCGACCATTATTATGGCAAATTTTGGCGCTTCCAATCCGAAAGTCTGAAGTGCTCTCTTAAAATTGTCTTAAATTGTCTTAAAGAAACACTGAATTCAAGTATGCGCCAGAATACTAGTACTTTTAATTTGCCCAAAAGTCTTAGACATCCTCTATTTCTGCACCCCCCTCCCCTAACATTGATCAGTGTGACAGTACAGGGTTGAATTTAAGGGTTTGCCAAATAGTTAATCTGGGGGGCACCCCAACTGGAGGGAATTCAGTTTATTAATGGCACTGGGTGCCACAATACCTGCCCCAGATGTTTAAAAAATTCCTTTCCCCGATCAATGGAAACACTCAAATCAAGTGTACTCGAAAATGTATCTCTTGATTTTGAAATAATCAAATCTTTTCTATGCACTCCCTTTCACGATACAAACGCTGCCGTTTTCTGAAAATGCCGCCCCTCCAATTAATTAAAAATAATCCCCCGGGCGGGACACTTCATTTGTCCCCTTTCTACAACCCTGCAGATGTGAAACTAGAGAGTTTGGCGCCAATGGACAAGACTCCTTTTACTTCCCCACTCAGCTTTGAAATCCATTATTTTTATCCATTAAATACAGCCAAAACCCATTTTGGCGCCCCCGTTAGTCTGGCCCCCGAGGACATCAGTCCCCTCTGCCCTCTACCCTCAGCTACGCATCAAGTCACTGCAGTGCCCCCCCCCCAAAACCTGAAATCTCCCCCCCCCCGAAAATNACTACGCACAACAGTATATTAATGTCACTTACTGTACACCTTAGCACACACAGCACTATATCAATGTCTGTTGAAACAAGTGAGAGCAAATAGTGAAAGAGGCAATGGATCATACGCCCTTACCAAGTGGGATAGACACGCCTCCTGGCCCTCTCAAACTAACGGCAATGGTTGAATGGTGAACTCAAGGGGTAGAAAGCACATTTTAAGTCAACAGTGGCGAATCGGGGGGGGGGGGGTGGCGGCGAAATGGGCGTACCGGCAATGGCAGCATTTCGGCCCCTTGACTGGACAACAGAAACATAAGACGTAGGCAATGAATGAACAACACAAAAATAAGACGTGGGCAATGACTGGACAACACGAGTATAAGACGTAGACAATGACTGGACAAGACGAAAATAAGACGTAGGCAATGACTGAGCAACACGAAAATAAGACGTGGGCAATGACTGGACAACACGAGTATAAGACGTAGACAATGACTGGACAAGACGAAAATAAGACGTAGGCAATGACTGGACAACACGAAAATAGACGTAGGCAATGACTGGACAATGCGAACATAAGACGTAGGCAATGACTGGACAACACGAGCATAAGACGTAGGGAATGACTGGACAACACGAGCATAAGACGTAGGCAATGACTGGACAACACGAACATAAGACGTAGGCAATGACGTCACTATCTTCAAGAGATACATCTTTGTTATTCACACTCCAAGTACGAAAATGTTAGCAGTCACCCAAGTATGGCAGCGTAACTAAGTTGGGGGGCGGGGGTTGACATCAAATGGAAAAATTTTCAAAGTTTAACGGTGCTCGCTCGCGTCAGTTTCACACGTCAGAGAAGAATAGAAGGGCGGAAAAAAAGGGGGGGGGGGTTATGGTATCTTCAGAAAGTGTATTTTTAAGTCTATCTAAATATTTATGATTGACTTCAATTGAAGTAAGAGACGGTACATTAGGAACCTGGTTCGATTCTCACTTGGATTAGATATGTGTGCGTTATTTGTGCTATGTATACATATTATAATCACATATTTAGTTGTATGATTTATTGATAATCATTCTTAAGTACCAATCCAATAAAAACGAAATTTACAGGTAAGCGATTGGGAAGAGATTAAGCTCTCGTCCGAAAGGACTGTCATTGGATCGCTATCCAAAACATCAATGACCTCAATGTGGTCAACGCGGCTTTGGACCCAAAGATATAACAGTTCATTAGTCCCCCCCCCCCTTAATCTGACTTTTCTCGTAAAGATAAATAGAAAAAATAATTTGTATAATGTTTTACTTTCAGACTTATCTATTAACTTAATATGTGATACTCATCATTGTAAATCTATTTATGTAAATGTGCCTAAACTACGTGTTTTGTTGTTTTCTTCCTATCACTTGACTTCCTGTACAGTTGGTTACATCTATTGATATTCAGGCAGGGCCGGATTAAGCCAACTTGGTGCCCTAGGCACAAACCCACATGGGTGCCCCCTACTGCCCCGTTCCCCCGATCCTCCACTGACTGCTGGTATGTTCAATATATGCAAAAAAACTAAAAAAGAAAAACACTTGTGAAATGTAAACACATACGTTTGTACTACTATCACTCATATAAAACCTACAATAAGGTATTTCTGTATTAAAATTAATAGTTTATTCATTTTGTAATAATAGTAGACAAAAATACTATACATTTTTTGATAGATAAGAAAGTCAGAGAGCACACATTTACATTTTAAAGTTATTTTTTCTAGATTTACGTCTGGCAAAGTTTTTGAGTACATCATCAAAGTTAATTTTGCGCAACAAGTCTGCCTCAATCATCAGCAAAGATAAGGAATCAAGCCTTTCTTGTTTCATTGTCGATCTACTTGGATTTTTTGTACGTTTCAACTGAGAAAAAGAAGAGCGCTCAGTTGAACAGTTCGTAACCATTAATGTTAAAAATATGCGCAAGGCGATTTCTACATTTGGAAAAGCACACTCGATGTTGTCTCTAACTATTACTTTGTAGAGTTCTGCATGACTGAACGTGTTGTTCTCAGATTTTGATGCACGAAACTTGTGGCGAATATATGAGTGGAACTGTTGTAGTTCAGTATATAAATTATTGTTCAGATCTTCAGGATAAGCATTTATTAGTCCTTCACAACACTGAAATGTTTGTGGTACATCGTTCAAACAAGAAAATCGAGCTGCTAGATCATTATATACCTGTTCTCGTCTACTCATCTCTGTCTCAAGTTTGTCAACAATGGTGTAGAAAGCAGATATACGAAATTCGTCTCTGGCATTCTGAGATACCACAGGGGGCATCACCATCAATGACCACTGTCTTTCGTTTACAAATACGGGTCAAAGGTGACTTATAATCCACACCTGGTGTTATTTCTTTTGCAGCTTCTTCAAGTCTTTCAAATTCATTCCTAGATTCATGCAAGTGATCTGCTAGTGAAGAATACAAATCAGCACACGTTTTCAAGTTCACGTGCTCATTTTGTAGAGCTTGACTGACCCTCTTCACAATTGTTTCCCTAGCAGACCAAAACGGAAGTGAATTTGTCGCTACGCATTAGTGCGTTACGTGGCACAAACATATCGCAGAAAAGTTAAAAATAGCACCAAAAAACCTTGAAGAAAAATAACAAAAAATATTTAGAAAAACTGTGTCGGGGGTATTTTACCCCGGGTTGTGGGACCAAGGTTAAATAATGTGCGATTCAATATTACATTTGCGATTTGCTTATGACGTGCAATTACGCTACCGGGATAATAAACACCATTTTTTTGAGGACTTGTGGTGCCCCCCAAATGCTTGGTGCCCTAGGCATGTGCCTTGTTTACCTAATGGTTAATCCAGCCCTGTATTTAGGGTATCATAAACATTTATATGGACTAAAATTAATTTTGGTGACTTTTTTCACCAAGAACAAGTCCAACTGCGCTACTGAAAGTCAAGACCAGGTCAAGCTACGCTATTGAAAGTAACAAGCAAGTCAAGCAACGCTACTTAAAGTAAAGACCAAGTCAACTACGCTAATCAAAGTTAAAGACCAAGTCAAGCAACTCTACTGAAAGTGAAGACCAAGTCAAGTTACACTACTGAAAGTCATAACAAAGTCAAGACCAAGTCAAGCTACTCTACTGAAAGTCAAGACCAAGTCAAGCTATGCTACAGAAAGTAAAGACCAAGCCAAGCTACGCTACAGAAAGTCAAGACCAAGCCAAGCTATGCTACAGAAAGTCAAGACCAAGTCAAGCTATGCTACAGAAAGTCAAGACCAAGTCAAGCTATGCTACAGAAATTCAAGACCAAGTCAAGCTATGCTACAGAAAGTCAAGACCAAGTCAAGCTATGCTACAGAAAGTCAAGACCAAGCCAAGCTATGCTACAGAAAGTCAAGACCAAGCCAAGCTATGCTACAGAAAGTCATAAAGTCAAGACCAAGCCAAGCTACGCTACAGAAAGTCAAGACCAAGCCAAGCTATGCTACAGAAAGTCAAGACCAAGTCAAGCTATGCTACAGAAAGTCAAGACCAAGTCAAGCTATGCTACAGAAAGTCAAGACCAAGCCAAGCTATGCTACAGAAAGTCAAGACCATGCCAAGCTATGCTACAAAAAGTCAATACCAAGCCAAGCTACGCTACAGAAAGTCAAGACCAAGCCAAGCTATGCTACAGAAAGTCAAGACCAAGTCAAGCTATGCTACAGAAAGTCAAGACCAAGTCAAGCTATGCTACAGAAAGTCAAGACCAAGTCAAGCTATGCTACAGAAAGTCAAGACCAAGTTAAGCTATGCTACAGAAAGTCAAGACCAAGTCAAGCTGTGCTACAGAAAGTCAAGACCAAGCCAAGCTATGCTACAGAAAGTCAAGACCAAGTCAAGCTGTGCTACAGAAAGTCAAGACCAAGCCAAGCTATGCTACAGAAAGTCAAGACCAAGTCAAGCTATGCTACAGAAAGTCAAGACCAAGCCAAGCTATGCTACAGAAAGTCAAGACCAAGTCAAGCTATGCTACAGAAAGTCAAGACCAAGCCAAGCTATGCTACAGAAAGTCAAGACCATGCCAAGCTATGCTACAAAAAGTCAAGACCAAGCCAAGCTACGCTACAGAAAGTCAAGACCAAGCCAAGCTATGCTACAGAAAGTCAAGACCAAGTCAAGCTATGCTACAGAAAGTCAAGACCAAGTCAAGCTATGCTACAGAAAGTCAAGACCA
>CAXITT010000307.1:79369-103590 GCA_964033795.1 Lymnaea stagnalis | reverse complement strand
TTATGTCTGGTGTTTTATGTCTGGGTTGTTATGTCTGGTGTGTTATGTCTGGGTTGTTATGTCTGGGTTGTTATGTCTGGTGTATTATGTCTGGGTTGTTATGTCTGGCGTGTTATGTCTGGTGTGTTATGTCTGGTGTGTTATGTCTGGTGTGTTATGTCTGGTGTGTTATGTCTGGGTTGTTATGTCTGGGTTGTTATGTCTGGGTTGTTATGTCTGGTGTGTTATGTCTGGCGTGCTATGTCTGGTGTGTTATGTCTGGGTTTTTATGTCTGGGTTGTTATGTCTGGGTTGTTATGTCTGGTGGGTTATATCTGGCGTGTTATGTCTGGTGTGTTATGTCTGGTGTGTTATGTCTGGTGTGTTATGTCTGGCGTGTTATGTCTGGCGTGTTATGTCTTTGTTTTTATGCCTGGTGTGTTATGTCTGGTGTGTTATGTCTTGCGTGTTGTGTCTGGGTTGTTATGTCTGGTGTGTTATGTCTGGTGTGTTATGTCTGGCGTGTTATGTCTGGCGTGTTATGTCTTGGTAGTTGTGTCTGGTGTGTTATGTCTGGTGTGTTATGTCTGGTGTGTTATGTCTTGCTTGTTATGTCTGGGTTGTTATGTCTGGGTTGTTATGTCTGGTGTGTTATGTCTGGCGTGTTATGTCTGGTGTGTTATGTCTGGTGTATTATGTCTGGGTTGTTATGTCTGGGTTGTTATGTCTGGTGTGTTATGTCTGGTGTGTTATGTCGGGTCTGTTATGTCTTTCGTGTTATGTCTGGTGTGTTATGTCTGGGTTGTTATGTCTGGCGTGTAATGTCTGGTGTGTTATGCCTGGTGTGTTATGTCTGGTGTGTTATGTCTTGTGTGTTATGTCTGGGTTGTTATGTCTGGGTTGTTATGTCTGGTGTGTTATGTCTGGCTGTGTTATGTCTGGTGTGTTATGTCTGGTGTGATATGTCTGTTGTGTTATGTCTGGTGTGTTATGTCTGGCGTGTTATGTCTGGCGTGTTATGTCTGGTGTGTTATGTCTGGTGTGTTATGTCTGGTGTGTTATGTCTTGGGTGTTATGTCTGGGTTGTTATGTCTGGGTTGTTATGTCTGGTGTGTTATGTCTGGTGTGTTATGTCTGGTGTGTTATGTCTGGTGTGTTATGTCTGGTGTGTTATGTCTGGTGTGTTATGTCTGGTGTGTTATGTCTTGCTTGTTATGTCTGGGTTGTTATGTCTGGGTTGTTATGTCTGGTGTGTTATGTCTGGCGTGTTATGTCTGGTGTGTTATGTCTGGTGTATTATGTCTGGTGTGTTATGTCTGGTGTGTTATGTCTGTCGTGTTATGTCTGGTGTGTTATGTCTGGGTTGTTATGTCTGGTTTTTTATCTCTGGTGTGTTATGTCTGGCGTGTTATGTCTGGTGTGGTATGTCTGGTGTGATATGTCTGGTGTGTTTTGTCTGGTGTGTTATGTCTGGTGTCTTTTGTCTGGTGTGTTATGTCTGGTGTCTTTTGTCTGGTGTGTTATCTGTGGTGTCTTTTGTCTGGTGTGTTATGTGTGTGTTATGTCTGATGTGTTATATCTGGTGTTTTTGTCTGGTGTGTTATGTCTGTTGTCTTTTGTCTGGTGTGTTATGTCTGGTGTGTTATGTCTGTCGTCTTTTGTCTGGTGTGTTATGTCTGATGTAATGTCTGGATTGTTATGTCTGGTGTGTTATTTCTGGTGTGTTTTGTCTGTTGTAATATGTCTGGTGTCTTTTGTCTGGTGTGTTATGTCTGGTGTCTTTTGTCTGGTGTTTTACGTGTGTTGTCTTTTGTCTGGTGTGTTATGTGTCGTGTGTTATGTCTTGTGTGTTATGTCTGGTGTCCTTTGTCTAGTGTGTTATGTGTGATGTCTTTTGTCTTGTGTAATATGTGTGGTGTCTTTTGTCTGATGTGTTATGTGTAGTGTGTTAGATCTTGTGTCTTTTGTCTTGTGTGTTATGTCTAATGTGTTATGTCTGGTGTCTTTTGTCTGGTGTGATATGTCTGGTGTCTTTTGTCTGGTGTGATATGTCTGGTGTGTTGTGTTTGGTGTCTTTAGTCTTGTGTAATATGTGTGTTGTCTTTTGTCTGATGTTTTATGTGTGGCGTGTTATGTCTTGTGTCTTTTGTCTGGTGTGTTATGTCTGGTGCTTTTGTCTGGTGTGTTGTTGTATGGTGTCTTTTATCTGATGTGTTATGTCTGTGTTGTTATGTCTGGTGTGGTATGTCTGGTGTCCTTTCTTTGCTGTGTTATGCCTGATGTGTTGTGTCTGGTGTGTTATGTCTGGTGTGTTATGTCTGGTGTGTTATGTCTGGTGTGTTATGTCTGGTGTGTTATGTCTGGCGTGTTGTGTCTGGTGTGCTAAATCAGGTGTCTTTTGTCTGGGGATTTTTGTCTTTTGTTTTGTGTCTTGTGTGTTGTGTCTGGTTTCTTTTGTCTGATGTATTATGTTTGGTGTCTTATAGCAGGTGTATTTTATCTGGTGTGTTATTTCTTTTGTTTTGTGTCTTATGTTATGTCTGGTTTCTTTTGTCTGGTGTGTTATGTATGGAAATTTGTGTCTGGCGTGTTCTGTCTGGTGTCTTTTGTCTGATGTATTATGTCTGGCGTGTTGTGTCTGGTGTGTTGTCTGGTTGTGTTATGTCTGGCGTGTTATATCTGATGAGCTTTGTCTGGCGTGTTATGGCTGGCGTGTTATATCTGATGTGTTTTGTCTGGTTTGTTATGTCTGGTGTATTATATCCTGCATATTATGTCTAGTGTGATATGTCTGTGTTGTTATGTCTGGTGTGTATTGATGGTGTGTTATATCGTGAGTTTTAAGTCTGCTGTGTTATGTATGTTGTGTTATGTCTTGTGTGTTTTGTATGGTGTATTGTCTTGTGTGGTTTGTATTTTGCATTATGTATGGCGTGGTTTCTCGTGTTATTCATACTGCCCGTTGAAGTTTTCAACACATGATTCTCTTTAGAGTTGATCTATTTCTATATAAAATGATGGGAACATCAGTTGACTGAGACTGTGCAAATGTTTAAAATTGGATTTAGAAAGTCAGAATATATAAAATGAGATGGTGGATATGAAATATTAGCCATTTCACTAGGGATTCCCGTTCCATCTTACGCATGATATCTTACAAGTAAATGACCCAACACGACATGAATCAATAAATAACTATATACTATATACACTCTGTGAGATCTTCGAGACTTTGTATATTGCAGACCCTAAGGAAAATCATTAACAACATTTCATTAACGTTAGACAAAAATATCAAATGAAACTTTTTTTTGTGGCTAGGGGTGGGGGAGGGGGGTCGGGAGTGGGGTGGTAATTCAAGTGTAACACCATCGCAGCCTTCCCAACTGACGTCAGCTAATGCTTATAGTGTCGTATTTATGAGTTTTGGCTGCATGGAAAGTTAGCAAAATAATCCTTTTGGTAGTTTTGAGAACCCATGAAGTAGATTGTGAAGGGGAAAAATAAGCAATAACGCCTATGCAAATCTATCAGTGTGACATACACAAACTTGAACACATTGACTCCTTACAGACAGTACACAAACTTGAACACATTGACTCCTTACAGACAGTACACAAACTTGAACACATTGACTCCTTACAGACATTACACAAACTTGAACACATTGACTCCTTACAGACAGTACACAAACTTGAACACATTGACTACTTACAGACAGTACACAAACTTGAACACATTGACTCCTTACAGACAGTACACAAACTTGAACACATTGACTACTTACAGACAGTACACAAACTTGAACACATTGACTACTTACAGACAGTACACAAACTTGAACACATTGACTACTTACAGACAGTACACAAACTTGAACACATTGACTCCTTACAGACAGTACACAAACTTGAACACATTGACTACTTACAGACAGTACACAAACTTAAACACATTGTCTAATTACAGTCAGAACACAAACTTGAACACATTGTGTACTTACAGAACAAACCTGAACTCAATGTCTACTTACAGATAGTACACAAACTTAAACACATTGTCTACTTACAGACAGTACACAAATTTAGCCTAAAGTGAGTATTTGCTGGTACACACAATTTCTTTGATTTATTCAGCCCCTTAGCTTCACATAAAAAAATACTTACAAGAGACGATCTGTTCTCTACTTCCTTCTTTTGTCTTTAACTTTGTTCTAATATAGACTATTTTAACATCGCTAGTTTTATGACTATTTTTTGGCATCGTCTCTTTATTTTGGGGTATGTCCATATGTTTGTAAAACAGAGTAGCTTCTCGTGGCTATCGCCTTCATTTTGACATGTGGATTGAGTCCAAAATCCCGTAAGTTGTTTCTAAACTCGATTTCAGTAAGAGTTTATTAGACCAGCTAAACATACACAATAATATAATTAGTAAAATAATATACTTTAACTCTGAATAAATAGTTTCCTCTCAATGCTCGTTGACGCCATCCATTACATGTGGACTTAGCGAAACCATGACTGTTAGGGACTTGAGTGTATAGTGTGATTGCGTGTTGGTTTGAGATTATGTGTGTTGTTTTATCTATTATTCTTAGTATCTTGTGACGTATTGTGTGGAAAGGGATATGACGTATTATTATTGTAGATGGTTGTAGAATGTTGTTCTTTGAGTACGGTGATGGCAGTTGAGGACTTAGTTTGATTAATAAAGATATTTCATACAAGAATTATAGTTGTGAAGTGTATATAATAAACCCCTAGACAACGAAGCCAACGAACCTATTAAGTAAGAATAGGTTTGTAACATTTGGGAGGTTCGTCCGCGATTGGGCGCCTATATCCTGCCGTGACCGCATACTCTTGTATACGTATGCTGCTGGTCCTGTGTCCCGCTGGGTTTGAATCCTGCTAAACCTGCATCCTGCGACTACTATATGCTGCTCTACTGTTTCCCGGTTTGACGTTAGGCCACTGCCTGGCCTGTATCCTGCTTGGCCAATATCCCACTGGGCCTGTATCCAGCGACCATCATATGCTGCTGTGCTGTTGCCCGGTTTGACGTTAGGCCGCTGCCTGGCCTGTATCCTGTTTGGCCAGTATCCCACTATGCCTGTATCCAGCGACCATCATATGCTGCTGTGCTGTTTCCCGGTTTGACGTTAGGCCGCTGCCTGGCCTGTATCCTGCCTGGCCTGTATCCCACTGTGCCTGTATCCAGCGACCATCGTATGCTGTTGTGCTGATTCCCGGTTTGGCGTTAGGCCGCTGCCTGGCCTGTATCCTGCTTGGCCAGTATCCCACTGTGCCTGTATCCAGCGACCATCGTATGCTGTTGTGCTGTTTCCCGGTTTGACGTTAGGCCGCTGTCTGGCCTGTATCCTGCTTGGCCAGCATCCCACTGTGCCTGTATCACTCTGTGACTGCATCCTAACGTTACTGTTTCCTGCTGTGCACTGTGCTGTACCCCAATTTGACCGTGTACCGCAGTCCGTTCAACACATTAGTGACAAGACCAATACCGGTGGTCCAGAGATCCGAGAGGGACAAGATAAAGACTTAAGTTACTTGTTTTATTTGTGTTCTCTTTATAGTTAGGTAAGATTTTGTTCATAAACATATATAAATAGATAGATATACATACCTTTTGTGTTATATAACATATTTAAATGTATTATTTTTGTCTGTTGTATTGGACCCTGCCCAATTGTTAAATTTATGATTATAAACAATGGAAACAACCAGTGCAGAAGAAACCTATATGTTGGAACTACGAGAGTTTGGAGAGGACCTGGGTTATAAAGACGAGGCTCTTACTAGGTGGGTGGAAAGGAAACTGATAGAAAAAGATAAGCTAGATAGGGAGGAGAGGGATAAAGAACGAGATAGACAAAATAGGCTAGAACGGGAAGAACGAGATAGACAAGCTAGACTAGAACGGGAAGAACGAGATAGACAAGCTAAAGAACGAGATAGACAAGTTAGGCTAGAACGGGAAGAACGTGAAAGACAAGCTGGACTAGAACTGGAAGAACGAGATAGACAAGATAGGCTAGAACGGGAAGAACGAGATAGACAAGCTGGACTAGAACGGGAAGAACGAGATAGACAAGCTAAAGAACGAGATAGACAAGTTAGGCTAGAACGAGAAGAACGTGAAAGACAAGCTGGACTAGAACGGGAAGAACGAGATAGACAAGATAGGCTAGAACGGGAAGAACGAGATAGACAAGCTAGAGAACGAGATAGACAAGATAGGCTAGAACGGGAAGAACGAGAAAGACAGGTTAGGCGAGAACAGCTGGACCAGGAGCTGGCACAGGCAGAGTTAATGTTGCAGGAAAAACATAATATGTGGAGAGAAGAATTAAGTAGGAAACAAGTGGCTGAAGTTGAGAAATGGAAGAGGGAGAGACAGAGAGATGATATTCGTGTGGCTAAGGAAAGCAGGAGGCAGTGGGTGAAAGTTAAAAAGAGTAAAATCACTTTTGTCAAAGAGGTTAAGAAACATATTAACGAAGTTGGGGAAAAACTTAGGTATCCTGAGGAATGTGGTGCTGATGTGGCTGAGGATAGGGAGAACGATTTGATTATAGGGGCAATTAATGGGTTAAATTTAAATGACCATAGGGTTGACATTAAGGAGGCCAGAAATGTTTTAAATGTAGATGAAAGTCAGGAGTCAGTTAGAAATTTTGCTAGCCAGGATGTTGAAAAACTGGGTGCTGCGTGTGAGAAAATTGACGCAGTTGTACTGAATGTAGGCATAGAACAGTGTAGTCTTGAGGATTGCTGCGTGTGAGAAAATTGACGCAGTTGTACTGAATGTAGGCATAGAACAGTGTAGTCTTGAGGATATTTCAATTGACATAGAGACTGTAATTAGAACTGGCCTGGTACAAGAGGCAGATATTGATTTTGTACACCAAGGACATGTGGGTTTAATACAAGAGATATTTGTTGATTTTGTAAACAAAGGAGATGCTGGTTTAGTACAGGAGGGAAATGTTGTTTCTGTACAGCAAGGAGATTTTGGTTTGATGCAGGAGGGCATTGTTGATTTTGTACAACAAGGACATGTTGGTTTAATACAAGAGATATTTGTTGATTTTGTAAACAAAGGAGATGCTGGTTTAGTACAGAAGGGATTTATTGATTTTGTAAACCAAGAAGATATTGGCTTGGTACAGGAGGTATTTGCTAATTTTATACATCAGGGAGATCTTGGTTTAGTACCAGAGGGATTTCTTGATTGTATACAGCAAGCAGATGTTGATTTTGTGCAAGAGGGAGATATTCATAATATTAAGAAGTGGACAAGCTACGGAGATCACGAGGTAGAGGTAGTGAGCTTGTCGAGGGGGCGTATGTTTAACAAGGTAGAAGTGATAGGAGATCACCTTACGTGGAGCTACGAGGGTAGTAGTCCAGTCCGGGAATTTTGTGATGTAATAGACACTGGTTACTGGAGGCTTGAGAACCGTGGGGACACCAAGGTCAACTTTTTTAATAATGAACATAAACCTCACTTGAAGGCTGTGAGTTTTTTTCCCTGAGATGGGGGTAGAAGAGAAAATATGTTTGAATTTTTATTTTAGTGATATTTATGATCACGAGAGCCAGGAGTGCTCAAATTTTGAGATCCATGACAGGTCCGTTTTTCGTAATTTGGTGAACGTGTGTGTTTTCCATGAGTTGGGAGGTGAGGTTGTTGATTTCGTCATTATAACTGATATTGTTCATGGTTGCAATTTTAATGATGATTAAATTATTATATTTAAGAATTTAAATGTGCAAAGATTTCAGTTGTTAGTCAATAATGTGTCAAAAGGCCATTACAACATGAAGCAAGTGAGAATTGAGAGGGAAGAGTTAAGCTGTGAGAATTGAGAGGGAAGAGTTAAACTGTGAGAGTTGAGAGGGAAGAGTTAAGCTGTGAGAGTTGAGAGGGAAGAGTTAAGCTGTGAGAGTTGAGAGGGAAGAGTTAAGCTGGTGGAAAAATGTGCACGCTTTTTGTCAGGCGACTGACAGGCGTAATATCCCGCCCTCTTTAAATATGAATTTGGGACTGGACAATTTAAGGATGTCCACATGTGTCCATAGATGTTAATTTTTTTGTTTGTCCATTTAACAGGCAGAGTTTCATTTATTTTGTGGTCAATTTCTGTGTGCAGGACAATAATTTAGTTGTCAATGTATAATTTTTCCTAATTTGAAAAAGTTTATAAAATCTAACAGACGTTAAAATTTAGCATTGAAATTTTCATTTTAAGGATGTAGTATGAAGCGCTCGTATGTCATTGTTCATTTTAAAAAAATAATTAATTTTCATGGTTATAACATTATGAAATTATATTGTATTCTTTCTATGTGCATAGCACTGAGTACAGTTGTGTACATACACTATACATTTGTGCCTGAGACGAGCGTTTTAACTAGTCAAGGCCGAATAATTGACGCCTCATGTAAGGTAATGTTTTCAGAAATGTGTTTCCTAGGCAGTATCTTTAGGACATAGCAATGTTTAGATGCTACTGTTTTGAACATGCCTAAGTAGGGGGGATGATTATGCGAACCACTGCGATATTGGGCGACGCTGGGATTTTGACAAGAGGGAGATTTGGATCTTGTCCGAGGTTCGAAAATGTTGGGACCTGGACAGGCCNGGGGGGGGGGGGGGGCGTGTCGAGTCCATCTCCAACTCAGACAATTTTGCTGTGGCTAATGGTTTTTACCTTAGTTACATGGAGGAGGTTATTTTTTTTTCCCCCATTGTTAGAGTTGGATGAGAGAATTTTTGTTTTCCTAATGTACACGTGAAGATGATATATTATGTTTGGGAGCAGGACTTGCTCAGAATTAAATTGTATTTAAGGGTTTGACTTTGTTGAGTTGGGAGGTGATACTAACAAATTTTATGTATGTTGCCAGATTGGTTAAACATTTTGGGGTGGCAATGTGTTATAAGTGTGTTTGTAATACATGTCGCTTAATTCAAAATGTAATATTGCAATTGATTGGTTTACATTTGGTATTTACTCTTGTTAATGGTTTGATGTCTATTGACAAATTTTTGGATATGTTTTTGTGGGTGACATGACTTTTTCAAATTAATGTCAAAGGGGGGGGGGGGGGGGAGGAATGTTAGGGACTTGAGTGTATAGTGTGATTGCGCGTTGGTTTGAGATTATGTGTGTTGTTTTATCTATTATTCTTAGTATCTTGTGACGTATTGTGTGGAAAGGGATATGACGTATTGTAGATGGTTGTGGAGTGTTGTTCTTTGAGTACGGTAATGGCAGTTGAGGACTTAGTTTGATGAATAAAGATATTTCATACAAGAATTTATAGTTGTGAAGTGTATATAATAAACCCCTAGACAACGAAGCCAAGTAACCTATTAAGTAAGAATAGGTTTGTAACATTGACAACCACAAATGACATAAAGACGGAAATAATATTAGCCAATCCGTTTTGAAAATATATACATTTTTTTTTTCCTTCATCGTCGTACCCCTATTCGTGTCCCACATGGCAGGGGACAATACCCAGTTTATGTGCATGCTATAAGTTTGGTAGGCCCTTGACTTTGGTCTTGCTGCCCTTGTCACTTTCATTTCGGACGTCCTGTCGAGATGTGGTTGTGGTGATGGTGGTTGCGACATGACGTGACGTCATAGAGAGCAGCTTCCTTTGATCTGATATGATCGCTTTGACATCTTTCGTCACGTCCATCAACTGGGCACCCAAGTGGTCAGCAGATTCGTGAATATGATCCTGTGTGGTTAAATCCAACCTCTCCTGTTTGAGTGCAGTGTCCAGCATGGTCTGCTGCAAAGACGTGGTGAGTTCCATCAGTGACGTCAGCTGCGCGCTCATTTGTTGCTTGAACTTTTTGAATTCTGTGTATATCTCAGACTGTGTCCGCTCAATGGCCTCCAGACGGGAAGTGACGTCAACAGGCATTAACTGTGAGAAAAAAATGGATGACTGCGATGAGAGGTAAACAAACACAACAAGAAAAAAACTAGGTAGGACTATCCAAGAATGTCAAAATACAGCTCATGCCAATGCACTCATCCCAACACCCGCCAATAGACTCACCCTAAGGACCCACCCAATGCGGCCAGGTACCAGCAGGAGTCTATAGGTCACCCGGCCAGGTACCAGCAGGAGTCTATAGGTCATCCGGCCAGGTACCAGCAGGAGTCTATAAGGTCATCTGGCCAGGTACCAGCAGGAGTCTATAAGGTCACCCGGCCAGGTACCAGCAGGAGTCTATAAGGTCACCCGGCCAGGTACCAGCAGGATGTCTATAACGTGACCCGGCAAGGTAACAGCAATGGTCTATAAGGTCACCGGCCAGGTACCAGCAGGATGTCTATAACGTGACCCGGCCAGGTAACAGCAAGGGTCTATAAGGTCACCCGGCCAGGTACCAGCAGGATGTCTATAACGTGACCCGGCCAGGTAACAGCAAGGGTCTATAAGGTCACCCGGCCAGGTACCAGCAGGATGTCTTTGTACAGCGCTGGAAGCTTTGTATTTCCTGTGTTAGATGCTTCCATCCCTTAGAAAGTTAGCGAGGGGCTGCATGGAAACGGTAGCTTTCAACAAGTGCACATTTCTATTTGTCTTCTCGGGCAGGGTACAGCCAGGGTCTATAAGGTCACCCGGGCAGGTACCAGCAGGATGTCTATAACGTGACCCGGCCAGGTAACAGCAAGGGTCTATAAGGTCACCCGGCCAGGTACCAGCAGGATGTCTTTTTACAGCGCTGGAAGCTTTGTATTTCCTGTGTTAGATGCTTCCATCCCTTAGAAAGTTAGCGAGGGGCTGCATGGAAACGGTAGCTTTCAACAAGTGCACATTTCTATTTGTCTTCTGGGACTAACAGACGCTAGCTCAAATCAATTGAAATGTAAAATCTAAAAAGCTGGACAAATTTGGTTGCAATAATTTTTTTTTCATTTTCACCACTGTACCAGTACTTGTCTGATTCATGGAAGACATTTTGGTTTTCAACTCCTAACGGATTTTTTTCGAGTTAAGTTTGCAAATAATGTCACATTTATATATACTTTTTAGTCCACTGGGATGATGCTGTAAGTTATTTGGAACTTAATATTCAGTTTGTTCATAAAACTCACCTGTGGAGGTAATCGTTCAGTTTGTTCATAAAACTCACCTTTGGAGGTAATCGTTCAGTTTGTTCATAAAACTTATCTTTCTGTTACAATATGATTACGCTATGAACGTGTACATTTATCTGTAGTCTATGTCTGTCTGTACCGCAAACGTTTCTACATGGATCGAGAGATCTTTGTCAGACTTGGAATGCACATCTTACAGCTCATTATGTTCGATGAAATTCTGACTGGGTTTGAATTTTTTGAAACACATCCCGTTTAGGAACATGGGCCAAAATTGATAAAAACTGATAGATCTTTAAAAAAAACTTGGTACATCTGTACTTCAATATCTTTAATGAATTACTATAGGGTTTTTACCTCATAATTTTAATCATTTTTGGGGCTGGGGTCCTTTTATATCATTTTGACATAAATTAAGCTCTTAAATCTAATACGAGTACGCTTAAATAACAATATATGGTGATATGATGGATGAAGACGAAACTTGGTAGGTAGGCATACCAAAATAGACCATATTAAAATACCGTTCGAGTCTAAAATAATGGTATCAAATCCTGGGGAAGGATATTTTTCTAGTAGTATCCATAATATTATCTTGTGTTCCACATAGAAATAAAGTCTGTATGCTTTTCCTCAAATTTTAAGAAATCAGAAAAAAGTAATTCTTCAAGTTTCTAGAAAGTTCAAAGTAAGTGTAGGAGGTCCTACAATTTACATCATCCCTACAACAGCCAGATGTAAAAACGAAGGCTCTGTTTACAATGTACGTTTCAACGTAACTTATTGCAACTAGACCAAACTTGGTAAACATTCTAGCTATGATCGCTTCTTCAAAACATCTGCGAATTTCAAACTAATAATAAAAAAAAACTATTTTGTCAGGTTCCTACATTTAATTTCTAATTTCGCAGTTTTCCCACGATTTGAACGGGGCACCTTTTAAAATAAACTTTGTTCATTGTCCAACCTAAAGCACTCGCTGCTGTTCAATATCAATGATTCGGTTCTGTTCGCGCCCGCGACTCCAAATAGTAAACATTTAAGAGGCAACATCTTGGAAACACTTAGTCCGATCCGATTTCAATGGGACAATTTGAAACTTTAACTTATAAATTTATCTGGCTTATTTTTATGGAGCGCTAGCTTTGCTATAACTAAAGAAAACAGATGCTGGTGAGTCTCTTGCCGGAGATCAATTGCTTTTGTTTTAATTCACGAACGGCCATAACTTTGGCATTGGTAAATATCTATTTTTTAAACAGAAATCTTTAAAAAAATTAGTTTAATAATTACTTCATATTTTCAAATTAAACGGTCGTATACAAAAAGTCCATATTTCCATATAGGAAACTAAATTTCATTAGTACAGCATCGATTTGTTACTGACAGTGCCCTAAATTAACGTGTCCACTGATAAGTCTTGGGAGACGTTTTTTCTTAATGCTAACCCGAGCAAAGACGGGTATATTGACTAGTTGTATTTAAAACCTTAATGCAAATAAAAAATGTAATATATTTAAAAGAGGTATTAGAAATTGAAACTCTCCAAAGATTTTTTTAATTGAAAAAAAATTACTTTAATATTTAATTTGTCTTTAATGTGGTCTTGTTCTGACAGCGTTTCATTTCAATAGTTAATGAACTAAACCGTCACATTCATCTTATCCTGGTTTAAGTATTTAAACATTAAATCACCATAAAATTGATGAGATAGCTGATTGATAAGATATTTAAAAATAAACTTTTTCTACTTATAATTTCAAAATATTGACATGTGAAGACGTTAGTAAAAATATAAAAATTTAATGCAAAAATAATATAACGGTTTGGGCGGATCATATGCAAGTTCACTTAATGCAGGATAAGACACTCATTGCAAGTAGCTTCAGTTTGAACATGAATACGAAAAAGCCTTTCACAGTCCACATGTGGAGACCAGCACCATTGAAAGTCATCCATCAGATGACACTCACAGGGGCGCCATCAGCAATCAGACTGCACTCACAGGGGCGCCATCAGCAATCAGACTACACTCACAGGGGCGCCATCAGCAACCAGACTACACTCACAGGCGCGCCATCAGCAATCAGACTACACTCACAGGGGCGCCATCAGCAATCAGACTACACTCACAGGGGCGCCATTAGCAACCAGACTACACTCACAGGGGCGCCATCAGCAACCAGACTACACTCACAGGGGCGCCATTAGAAACCAGACTACACTTAAAGGGCGCAATCAGACCTCACCAACAGGGGTGCCCCAGTGGGCGGATCCTATACATTAAAACGTTTGAAACAGCAATCTAAACTAATATGGGTTGTTTTTTTTCTTCTATTTCTCAACAAGTCCAAACAAAGATCTATAGTAAATCGACATTTAGCTTAGCGGCAAAAGTAAAATCTGAATAAATTTAATTGAGATCTCTTCATTTCCCGACATTGATTATTGGCTTGTATTACCTGAGCAGGTAGACGTGTCACATTTTGCGTTGCCTAATGTATGCATTTGTTGTTACCTGAGCAGGTAGACGTGTCACATTTTGCGTTGCCTAATGTATGCATTTGTTGTTACCTGCGCAGGTAGACGTGTCACAGTTTGCATTGCCTAATGTATGCATTTGTTGGCGATACACGATCTCATTTCTGTCACAGTCTTTACATACGCATAATACGTCATTTCGTTTTCAGTTAAACTTATTCCAAAGCTATATCTGTATTTGTAGATAATTTGAAGGCTAAAACTGTTCCGATCGATTATGTAGATCATGAGACTCAAGAGGAATTGTATTGCTTTTCCCGGCAAACTTTTTAAATAATTTTTTTAAAAAATATCTTAACATGTTTTACTATCGATTATTATAAAACGTAAGTTTCCTGTTTAGTATGATATATATATATATATATATATATAAACGTACTACCCGAAGGTGTCGGAAATTGTCCTGTAAACTGTTATTCTTTCCTGTGACCCAAAAGAGATAGTTTCTATCATTGTTTTCTTTGAACATAATACTCACTAGTGACTAAACATAATAATTGTTTGTTTTTTAAAATTCAGGAGCGTGTGTTCATTCATCTTCTTTACAAACACCACTCTAGTCATCAGTTGATTGGTGCCGTCAAAGCCATAAGATGGTTGGTGCCGTCAAAGCCATAAGATGGTTGGTGCCGTCAAAGCCATAAGATGGTTGGTGCCGTCAAAGCCATAAGATGGTTGGTGCCGTCAAAGCCATAAGATGGTTGGTGCCGTCAAAGCCATTAGATGGTTGGTGCCGTCAAAGCCATAAGATGATTGGTGCCGTCAAAGCCATTAGATGGTTGGTGCCGTCAAAGCCATAAGATGATTGGTGCCGTCAAAGCCATTAGATGGTTGGTGCCGTCAAAGCCATAAGATGATTGGTGCCGTCAAAGCCATAAGATGGTTGGTGCCGTCAAAGCCATAAGATGGTTGGTGCCGTCAAAGCCATAAGATGGTTGGTGCCGTCAAAGCCATAAGATGGTTGGTGCCGTCAAAGCCATAAGATGATTGGTACCGTCAAAGCCATCAGATGGTTAGTGCCGTCAAAGCCATAAGATGGTTGGTGCCGTCAAAGCCATATGATGGTTGGTGCCGTCAAAGCCATAAGATGGATGGTGCCGTCAAAGCCATAAGATTGTTTGTGTGGTCGATACAATCAGATGGTTGAAACGGTCAAAGAGTTCAGGTGGTTGGTGCGGTCAATGCCTTCCACGGTAAATTCTTAGGAACAAATAATAGTACGTGATCTCCTTGGGAAATGCTTTGGTTGGATTCTCTGGATTCCCCCTTAAGTTGAGCTGAATGCTTTGGTTGGATTCTTTGGATTCCCCCTTAAGTTGAGCTGAATGCTTTGGTTGGATTCTCTGGATTCCCCCTTAAGTTGAGCTGAATGCTTTGGTTGGATTCTCTGGATTCCCCCTTAAGTTGAGCTGAATGCTTTGGTTGGATTCTCTGGTTTCCCCCTTAAGTTGAGCTGAATGCTTTGGTTGGATTCTCTGGATTCCCCCTTAAGTTGAGCTGAATGCTTTGGTTGGATTATCTGGATTCCCCCTTAAGTTGAGCTGAATGCTTTGGTTGGATTCTCTGGATTCCCCCTTAAGTTGAGCTGAGCTACAACGGGTCAATTCATGTTTTACCTGCATGACGCCATTTCTATACAATGCCATCAGATGCTAAATCATTATTCTTCTATACTAGAGAGTCCAGGTCAAAAGACCATTTTGATGTGTTATATGCTTGCCAAAAATTATTCACTCCATTCTCCGAATGCATGCCAAGTGTCAACTATTTTTCACCCAGGTTAGTTGTGACCCGCTTAAAATGGGTTAAAAATGCTGGAGTGACCTGCCTTGTAACTTTTGTTTGAAGTTTCGCAAGAAAATCATAACTTTTAATACGAGATAAATTCAGCGTTTGTGCATTTTGTGAGTAGAATGTCCAGGTGTCACAGGTATAGAGTCTCGTATGTAGCAGAATTGATTTTGAAGACTTTTAGTGTAGTCTGATTGCTGAATGCGCCCCAGTTAGTGTAATCTGATTGATAAAATTGCCCCTGCTAATGTAGTCTGATTGCTGATGGCGTCCTTGTAATTGTATTCTGATTGCTGATGGCGCTCTGTTAGTGTAGTATGATTGCAGATGGCGCCCCTTTTAGTGTAGTCTGATTGCTGATGGCGCTCTGTTAGTGTAGTCTGATTGCTGATGGCGCCCCTTTTAGTGTAGTCTGATTGCTGATGGCGCCCCTGTTAGTGTAGTCTAATTGCAGATGATGCCCCTGTTAGTGTAGTCTGATTGTTGATGGCGCCCCTGTTAGTGTAGTCTGATTGATAATGGCGCTCTGTCAGTGTAGTCTGATTGCTGATGGCGCCCCTTTTAGTGTAGTCTGATTGCTGATGGCGCCCCTGTTAGTTTAGTCTGATTGCTGATGGCACCCCTGTTAGTGTAGTCTGATTGCAGATGACGCCCCTGTTAGTGTAGTCTAATTGCAGATGACGCCCCTGTTAGTGTAGGCTAATTGCAGATGACGCCCCTGTTAGTGTAGTCTGAGTGCTGATAGCGCCCTTGTTAGTGTAGTCTAGTTGCAGATGACGCCCCTGTTAGTGTAGTCTGATTGTTGATGGCGCCCCTGTTAGTGTAGTCTAATTGCTGATGGCGCCCCTGTTAGTGTAGTCTAATTGCTGATGGCGCCCCTGTTAGTGTAGTCTGATTGCAGATGACGCCCCTGTTAGTGTAGTCTGATTGTTGATGGCGCCCCTGTTAGTGTAGTCTGATTGCTGATGGCGCTCTGTCAGTGTAGTCTGATTGCTGATGGCGCCCCTGTTAGTGTAGTCTGATTGCAGATGACGCCCCTGTTAGTGTAGTCTAATTGCAGATGACGCCCCTGTTAGTGTAGTCTGATTGCTGATGGCGCCCCTGTTAGTGTAGTCTAATTGCAGATGACGCCCCTGTTAGTGTAGTCTGATTGCTGATGGCGCCCCTGTTAGTGTAGTCTAATTGCAGATGACGCCCCTGTTAGTGTAGTCTGATTGTTGATGGCGCCCCTGTTAGTGTAGTCTAATTGCAGATGACGCCCCTGTTAGTGTAGTCTAATTGCTGATGGCGCTCTGTTAGTGTAGGTTCATTACCGATGACAACCCCGTTAGTGTATTCTTATTGCAGATGGCGCCCTTGTTAGTGTAGTCTGATTGCTGATGGCGCCCCTGTTAGAGTAGTCTGATTGCTGATGGCGCCGATATTAGTGTAGTCTGATTGCTGATGGCGCCCCTGTTAGTGTAGTCTGATTGCTGATGGCACCCCTGTTAGTGAACTGTAATTGCTGGTGGCGTCCTTGTAAGTGTATTCTGATTGCTGATGGCGCTCTGTTAGTATAGTATGATTGCAGATTGCGCCCCTTTTAGTGTAGTCTGATTGCTTATGGCACCCCTTTTAGTGTAGTCTGATTGCTGATGGCGCCCCTGTTAGTCTAGTCTCATTACCGATGACAACCCCGTTAGTGTAGTCTAATTGCAGATGACGCCCATGTTAGTGTAGTCTGATTGTTGATGGCGCCCCTGTTAGTGTAGTCTGATTGTTGATGGCGCCCCTTTTAATGTAGTCTGATTGCTGATGGCGCCCCTGTTAGTTTAGTCTGATTGCTAATGGCGTCCTTGTTAGTTTATTCTGATTACAGATGACGCCCCTGTTAGTGTAGTCTAATTGCAGATGACGCCCCTGTTAGTGTAGTCTGATTGCTGATGGCGCTCCTGTTAGTGTAGTCTGATTGCAGATGACGCCCCTGTTAGTGTAGTCTGATTGCTGATGGCGCCCCTGTTAGTTTAGTCTGATTGCTGATGGCGTCCTTGTTAGTGTATTCTGATTACAGATGACGCCCCTGTTAGTGTAGTCTAATTGCAGATGACGCCCCTGTTAGTGTAGTCTGATTGCTGATGGCGCCCCTGTTAGTGTAGTCTGATTGCAGATGACGCCCCTGTTAGTGTAGTCTAATTGCAGATGACGCCCCTGTTAGTGTAGTCTGATTGCTGATGGCGCCCCTGTTAGTGTAGTCTCATTACCGATGACAACCCCGTTAGTGTAGTCTTATTGCTGATGGCGCCCCTGTTAGTGTAGTCTGATTGTTGATGGCGCCCCTGTTAGTGTAGTCTGATTGCTGATGGCGCCCCTGTTAGTGTAGTCTGATTGCTGATGGCGTCCTTGTAAGTGTATTCTGATTGCTGATGGTGCCCCTGTTAGTGTAGTCTGATTGCTGATGGCGCCCCTGTTAGTGTAGTGTGATTGCTGATGGCGCCCCTGTTAGTGTAGTCTGATTAACAACTTTCAATGGTACTGGTCTCCACATGTGGACTGTGCGAGCTACTTGCAATGAGTGTCTTATCCTGCATTGGGTGAACATGCATATGATACAAGAGCATACATGAGGCTAACTATGAATTTAACTTCTTGTGCCAAGTAAATGTCACTTGACTTAGTACACTACTTAGAGAGCATACGTGCATAGAGCCTCAATCTGAGTTAACAGTAGTGCAAGGAAGCAACAGTGCATGAAGTTCGCTTGTTATTGTGAAGACAACTCTTTATTGTCACGGTCTGTAACATGCATTGTGCTATTAGTCAAAGGAAACTGCGTGATATGACATACCCCTGCCCCACAAGGAGTTCAAGTATTAGTAATTCTCAAACTTTTATAAATTATGTGATCAAAATTGTAACTACTTTCACAATTTTATAACATATATACATATAAAAAAATGTTTTTTATTTATTATGTGTAAAATTCCGCAAACTCCTGTGACGCTACTGGTTCCAAGGTCTATAACCCACACATGATGTTCCCTTGGGTTATCCAGACGCGTAGAGAGCGGTGATTTGCTGTCTAAATAACTAGCTCATCCGCCCAAAGAAAAAAAATACCAGGCCTTATGATTTTTTTTTCCTGTGAAGTCTTACATTTTTACTACATTGAGACGTCTACACAACCGCATCATTGAGACGTCTAAACCACAGCCACATTATGACGTCTAAACCACAGCCACATTGTAACGTCTAAACCACCGCCACATTGTGACGTCTAAACCACCGCCACATTGTGACGTGTAGACCACCGCCACGTGGTGACGTCTAGACCACCGCCACATTGTGACGTCTAGACCACCGCCACGTGGTGACGTCTAGACCACCGCCACATTGTGACGTCTAGACCACCACCATATTGTGAGGGGCGGATATCAGAAAAAAAAACTTTGACGTAACCAATCAACAGATGCCATCGTATTCTCAAGAAGATGGGGGTGTTGTGGTGGGAGATGGGAGAATGACAAAAAATTAATTATTCCCTATCGCCCTTCCACCGGACCCCCCACCCTCGCAGAGGTATTTTTGATGCCTTGATTTGTCAAGAATAGAGTGCAAGCTCTCAGGGAATTAAAGTATGTCACACTGCAGTTAACTTTTTTAAATCGAATTTTTTTTTTAAAAATCATTTCAACAAAACAAGACATGGTTGTTGGTGTTTTCTGTTGTGATGTCTATTTATTTTATTTTTTTACAGTTATCCATGTTATCCATTTCTTTTAAAAGATCGTTTTAGATTTATTTAAAAATGGAATTCGTAATTTTGAAATAATTGTACTTTCTGAAGTGTCAACAAACTAAATCCTTTTGGGTAAAATCTGGGTCTAGTTTATTTATATTTGTTACATTTAAAATGCATAATTTACATTTTTTTGTCCTTCAGATCCAAGCTAACTTTTACCATTACCATTAAAACTCACCTTTGGAGGTAATCGTTCAGTTTGTTCATAAAATTCTTCTGTGGAGGTAATCGTTCAGTTTGTTCACAATACTCACCTTTGGGGGTAATCGTTCAGTTTGTTCATAAAACTCACCTTTGGAGGTAATCGTTCAGTTTGTTCATAAAACTCACCTTTGGGGGTAATCGTTCAGTTTGTTCATAAAATTCTTCTGTGGAGGTAATCGTTCAGTTTGTTCACAAAACTCACCTGAGGTAATTTTTCATATCCCTCGTCCTCCAACTCAGTGTAATCATTTGGAAAGATATTTTCATACACCACGGCTGAAAGAGATTGAAAAGATAGGAATTCGTTGACAAAGAAATTGAGGCAGAAACGTTTGGGGGCGGGGGTAGGTTTAGATAATAAAATGGTGACATAAATGGTTTTGGGGGGGGGGGGGGGAGATATATTTTAAAAAGCTGACAGAAGTGGTTTGGGAAATATATAGATAATAAAATGCCGAGAGAAATGATAGCCTTGTGTGTGTCATGCTGAGAGAAATGATTGCCGCAAGAGTGTCATGGTAAGTTTGCCATGATAAGTGTGTCATACAACTATATAAGCTGGAAACTAAAAAAAAAAAAAATAATAAAAAAAAAAAGAAGATACCTTCCCCCACCCTCACTGATTCAGTTCCTAAACTAAAATGGACATAGCCTCCAGAATAGAGTAGCCAACTCAATAAAATAGATTTTACATACACATTAAATGCATACAATTTTTAAGGACAAAACTAATTTTTTTAAAGACATTTGTTATTTAAAATTTACGGAAGAAAATCACTAAAAATATATTTTTTGAATACTATAGTCTGTTAAATTCTATAACTCTGTCAAATCTATAAATAAATGAAGGGACTGCTTTCAAGCTATGTAAAAGAATGAAATAGTGAAACGAGGTATGTGGAAGCTTGAAAAAAGGTAACAGGACAAAAAAGGACGTTTCGGCATAAAGCCTTCATCAGCCAACAATAGAAATGAAAATACAACAAAGAAAAGAACACAGTAGAAAACTGTTGTATTTGTTGTATTTTCATTTCTATTGTTGGCTGATGAAGGCTTTATGCCGAAACGTCCTTTTTTGTCCTGTTACCTTTTTTCAAGCTTCCACATACCTCGTTTCACTATTTCATTCAAATCTATAACTCTGTCAATTCTATAATTGACTAATTATTAGAGTATTCCCAGCGATAAAGCTTTAAAAAAGATTAATTAGACACGAAAAATTTGTGTCAATGTAACAATATAAATTGACCATTATTATAATTTTACATGATACACAAGTAAACGATTCGGCACATGCCTTCGTCAGTAGAACAACAACAAAACATTTAAATAAGTATACATTAAATTTTCATTATATATATATATATATAAATATACCTATATCCTACCTAAAAATAGAAACAAATTGGAGTGGACACAAAACCAGACGGAAACATTCTTCTTGTATTTGTCAATTCCATAGCTCTGTCAATTCTATAGCTCTGTCAATTCTATAGCTCTGTCAATTCTATAGCTCTGTCAATTCTATAGCTCTGTCAATTCTATAGCTCTGTCAATTCTGTAGCTCTGTCAATACTATAGCTCTGTCAATTCCATAGCTCTGTCAATTCTATAGCTCTATTTCAATTCCATAGCTCTGTCAATTCTATAGCTCTGCCTTCCAGAAACTACTCAGCATTTGTTTACGGTTCTCGGCAAATCGAGAACGTTCGAAAATATACTAGGAGACAGACTAACCATGTTTAATTGGTATGTCGGTTGTAAACAAGATACATCAACGACATTAAACCACGCCCACAACAAAAGTTAGCGTCTGCTAGGAATCTAATGTGGGGTCAAACAAAGTTCACGGCAGAGGGAAATCCTACATAACAGATCCTTTCACAATTTTGCTGTAATATTACAGAATTTTACAGCCAGAGGATTTAGATCGAATTATTTGATTTACTACATGTAAATGTACGGACGGTTGGCAACTAGGCAGTAGCGACCTTAGAAAGTTTGTGCTAACGGCTAGATAAAGATTTCCCCCCTTTATAGTTTTTTGTTATGAAACTCTTCTGCAATATTTCTTTCTATGGAAGTTTTAGCGATACAAATCAACATATCTAGAGAAATTGTATTGTATGGCATCTTTCCGTCTGCGCAAGACGATAAATTATGTTTATTGCTTTCAGCTCTTGGTGTGGCTGGTGAGACCAATCCTCGAATGGCAGTCTCTGTTACATTTCCCACACACAAATGAGGTGGAGCAGTATTTACCGGCCTTCCTCCTCGCTCTTTTTGCAGCTGTTTCCGCCCTGTTTTGCTCCTCGGCATGTAGTGATCCTGCCTTCACGGTGCCCCGCCATGAGGATCGATCCTCTGCCAGCTCCTCCCAGTTTGAGATGTCGATGTTGGCTGACTTCATGTCTCTTTTGCATATGTCTAGGTATCTCAGACGAGGCCGTCCAACTGACGTTTGACTTTGTACCGCGCTTCGAGCTTTTGGGGATGAAGCGTGCTTTTCAAATAAACTTTATTATTATTATTAAATAGGCTGGGACGCTACACATGTTTGTTTGGGACAGGACATCCGTGTTGGGGACTTTGTCTTGCCATTTAATGTCAAGGATGTGGCGCAGGCATCTGAGGTGTTTAGAGTATGTGGTCCACGACTCGCATCCATACAGAAGTGTGCTCAGTACGCAGGCCTGGTACACCTGCAGCTTAGTTCTTGTTGTGAGTTTGGCGTTTGGCCAGACTCTTTTCTTCAGTCTGGCCATAACAGTTGCGGCCTTCCCTATCCTTCCACTTATCTCATCCTCCATTGAGGGGGTGCTCGATATGTTGGATCCCAGATATGTGAATCTGTCAACAGTATCCAAGTCGTAGTCGTCGATGGCAATAGTGGGGAGGGAGTCAGCGCCCTGTGCCATAATGTTAGTTTTCTTTAGGCTAATTGTCAGGCCAAACCCTTTGCAGGCAGCGGATAGGCTGGATACGAGGCTCTGCAGGCCGTCTGCTGTGTGAAATACCAAAGCGGCATCGTCCGCAAACAAGAACTCCCGCAGCAAGACCTTTCTTGTTTTAGTCTTAGCTCTAAGGCGGGCAATGTTGAATAATTTGCCGTCAGCTCTAGTGGGGATGTATATCCCCTCACTGTTGTTCTTAAAGGCATACTGGAGTAGGATGGAGAAAAAGATTGCAAATAAAGTAGGAGCCAGCACGCAACCTTGCTTTACTCCACTTCCCACTGGAAAAGCGTCTGAGGCGGAACCGTTATCACACACTGTGCCCTGAATGTTTTCGTGGAACTGCTTGATAATGTTAAGCAGTCGCGTAGGGCAGCCTATCTTTTTGACGATCTGAAACAGGCCACTTCTGCTGACAAGATCAAAAGCCTTAGTGAGGTTGACAAACGCAATGTATAAAGGCATATGTTGCTCCCTGCTTTTCTAGAGAAATAGTATCACACTAACCAAAAGATCTAGAGACATGGTATTACACTAACCAAAAGATCTAGAGACATGGTACTACACTAACCAAAAGATCTAGAGACATGGTACTACACCAACCAAAAGATCTAGAGACATGGTACCACGACAACCTAAAGATCTAGAGACATGGTGCCACGACAACCAAAAGATCTAGAGAAATTGTAGAACAAAGATGTGATTTTATGAGTTAAAGCTAAAAAAAATTCTCTCTTAGCACTCACAAATTTTAGTAGGAATGTTGGTCAACTCTGTCAGGACTCGCAAATGTTAACCTACTTAAATTTGCATTGCCACCTAGACATCTAGAAAATATAGTAGCCACGCCCATTTGACAAATAACCACGCTTATTTGACATAACTTTTGAGTGACACGAGTTGGCGTGCACGAGTTGGGGTGCACGAGTTGGGGTGCACGAGTTGGGGTGCACGAGTATGAGTGCACGAGTTGGGGCGCACGAGTTGGGGCGCACGAGTTGGGGCGCACGAGTTGGGCGCACGAGTTGGGGTGCAGGCGCAAGTACGCTTAACCTGTGGGTCGCGACCCCTTTGGGGGTCGCCTAAGACCATCTGAAAACACATATACTCTCTAGTTATAAAGTATCAACGAAAATAATTTTGTGGTTGGGTGTCGCCACAACATGACTGTATGAAAGGGTCGCGGCATTAGAAAGGTTGAGAACCCCTGGCTTAGAGCGTTTTTTCTGCTCAGTGCTAGGTCGGTGATGGATTATATCATGCCGGTCCAGTCCTTGGCAAGCAAAACTGCATTGGAAAAGTTGCGTCGAATCCAGAATTGAAAAACATCCCCACTGCTGCTGTAGACGTCTTGGCTATTGTTAAACCACTAAACATAGAAGGGGCAATGCAATTTTAAGTATTGAAGGTCGGCACAGACGGCTTCACGAAAAGGAAACGAAACTCCAATTGCAAAATAACTGGTTACCAGGAAGGTGACTGAAATGATCGTATTTGTTGTATCAAGTTTCGGAACTTGAGAAGACATACGACCTGCCCCGCAATAGAGAAAGTGTGATCCATATCACAGCTATCCGCCTTCCAAGATACATTTGGCCTTGACAGACGCGGCAGTGGCGAATCACGTCCCAAGATACATTTGGCCTAGACAGAGGCAGCAGTGACGAATCACGTCCCAAGATACATTTGGCCTAGACAGAGGCAGGAAGTGACGAATCACGTCCAAAGATACATTTGGCCTAGACAGAGGCAGCAGTGACGAATCACGTCCAAAGATACATTTGGCCTAGACAGAGGCAGGAAGTGACGAATCACGTCC
>CAXITT010000307.1:61314-78162 GCA_964033795.1 Lymnaea stagnalis | reverse complement strand
TGACGAATCACGTTCCAAGATACATTTGGCCTAGACAGACGCAGCAGTGACGAATCACGTCCCAAGATACATTTGGCCTTGACAGACGCAGCAGTGACGAATCACGTTCCAAGATACATTTGCCCTAGACAGAGGAAGCACTGACGAATCACGTTCCAAGATACATTTGGCCTAGACAGACGCAGCAGTGACGAATCACGTTCCAAGATACATTTGCCCTAGACAGAGGAATCAGTGACGAATCACGTCCCAAGATACATTTGGCCTTGACAGAGGAATCAGTGACGAATCACGTCCCAAGATACATTTGGCCTAGACAGAAGAATCAGTGACGAATCACGATCCAAGATACATTTGGCCTAGACAGACGCAGCAGTGACGAATCACGTTCCAAGATTCATTTGGCCTTGACAGACGCAGCAGTGACGAAACACGTCCCAAGATACATTTGGCCTAGACAGAGGAATCAGTGACGAATCACGTCCCAAGACACATTTGTTCTAGACAGAGGAATCAGTGACGAATCACGTCCCAAGATACATTTGGCCTAGACAGACGCAGCAGTGACGAATCACGTCCCAAGATACATTTGGCCTTGACAGACGCAGCAGTGACGAATCACGTCCCAAGATACATTTGGCCTAGACAGACGCAGCAGTGACGAATCACGTCCCAAGATACATTTGGCCTTGACAGACGCAGCAGTGACGAATCACGTCCCAAGATACATTTGGCCTAGACAGACGCAGCAGTGACGAATCACGTCCCAAGATACATTTGGCCTTGACAGACGCAGCAGTGACGAATCACGTCCCAAGATACATTTGGCCTAGACAGACGCAGCAGTGACGAATCACGTCCCAAGATACATTTGGCCTTGACAGACGCAGCAGTGACGAATCACGTCCCAAGATACATTTGGCCTAGACAGACGCAGCAGTGACGAATCACGTCCCAAGATACATTTGGCCTAGACAGACGCAGCAGTGACGAATCACGTCCCAAGATACATTTGGCCTAGACAGACGCAGCAGTGACGAATCACGTCCCAAGATACATTTGGCCTAGACAGACGCAGCAGTGACGAATCACGTCCCAAGATACATTTGGCCTAGACAGACGCAGCAGTGACGAATCACGTCCCAAGATACATTTGGCCTAGACAGACGCAGCAGTGACGAATCACGTCCCAAGATACATTTGGCCTAGACAGACGCAGCAGTGACGAATCACGTCCCAAGATACATTTGGCCTAGACAGATGCAGCAGTGACGAATCACGTCCCAAGATACATTTGGCCTTGACAGACGCGGCAGTGACGAATCACGTCCCAAGATACATTTGGCCTTGACAGAGGCAGCAGTGACGAATCACGTCCCAAGATACATTTGGCCTTGACAATGACGAATCACGTCCCAAGATACATTTGGCCTAGAAAGAGGAAGCAGTGACGAATCACGTCCCAAGATACATTTGGCCTTGACAGACGCAGCAGTGACTAATCACGTCCCAAGATACATTTGGCCTAGACAGACGCAGCAGTGACGAAGCGCAGTCCTGAACACAGAGAGAAAGAGGCTGACTTAGAGACCATGGATAGTGTTGAGATCCGCGGGTCCTCACCTTTTGAGACCCGCTGGCTCACATTCTGTCCATCCCGACGCTCCGCTGAGAATATACAATTGCTATAACAAACGGAACGTGGTAACCTTGACCGTGACCCAACTGAAACCAGGGGCTCATCCGCAGAAGCGTACCCAATGCTAGCCCATACTATATGAAGCAATGACCACCCTCATCCGCTCTCTTGTGCCTGTGATCAGTGCACAGCCTGCATGGCTAGCTATAGTTTGTGATGAAGTTTGTTCATCCATTATTGGCAATGTTTGCTATATTTTATATTCATGTCTTTCTGGATTCAGATAAAAGAAATTCATGTGTCAGATTTTATGTTAGTTAGCTTATGATTAATGATTAATGCTGTGATGTGATTCGAAAGTCTTATGTGTTACATTCCTTATTCTAATTTCTAGCCAGTAGAGTCCAGTGTAGTTCAGTCTAGTATAGCGTAGTGCCGGCTAGTATAGTATAGTCGTTCATTACACTGCAGTTGGAGTCAACTGGTTTGAGGCTATACTAACGCTGACATCCTCAATAAGGAAGTCAAGAGTAGATTAGGCTTACGGGAGATAACCCTAGATTCCCGCCAGCAACACAGACCCGTTGGTACCAAGCCGTTAGAGTGTAGACCTATTACGTCCCAGTACCGCAGTGACCGTGAGGGAGAGGGCAAACAGACTACTGCTGCTTTGTGTGTGATTTGGGGCCCAACCTGAGTACAAGGAACCTCCAGCACTAGCGAGACATGGAATTTAATAAGTAGTAGTATACCGTACACGTAGTTGTCCTTTCTATTGTTAAATTATACGTAATATCATGTGTGCATTTAATTCTCTTTACTCGTAATTAAATATTAATATTGTTGGCTGAACCACTCGTGTTGACATAATGATTTAAGAGGAAAGCAGTCATATAGTTACAGTATTACTATACTATAAGTGTGTGAGTGAGAGAGTGTAATTGTATGTAAGTGTGAGAATGGTAATATGTAATTATGATATTAAATCGTACCCATAGTACAAAATAGCGTAGAAGATGAGTATGTGAACACGCTTGTTAAAGTTTTCACGGACGGCTGAGTCAACATGAGAGAAAGAAGTGCGGCGCTTATCATGTTTCCAATGGGAGGCCCACCAAACCAAAATGCTATATGATACGTTCACTAACACAGAGTTGTTATTTCAATGAAAGCGTTGCACTATCCTGAATAGTTCACGGTGCCTGAGTGACACTAGGCTGAACAGTTCACAGTGCCTGAGTGACACTAGGCTGAACAGTTCACAGTGCCTGAGTGACACTAGGCTGAACAGTTCACAGTGCCTGAGTGACACTAGGCTGAACAGTTCACAGTGCCTGAGTGACACTAGGCTTAACAGTTCACAGTGCCTGAGTAACACTAGGCTGAACAGTTCACAGTGCCTGAGTGACACTAGGCTGAACAGTTCTCAGTGCCTGAGTGACACTAAGCTGAACAGTTCACAGTGCCTGAGTGACACTAGGCTGAATAGTTCACAGTGCCTGAGTGACACTAGGCTGAACAGTTCACAGTGCCTGAGTGACACTAGGCTCAACAGTTCACAGTGCCTGAGTAACACTAGGCTGAACAGTTCACAGTGCCTGAGTGACACTAGACTGAACAGTTCACAGTGCCTGAGTGACACTAGGCCGAACAGTTCACAGTGCCTGAGGGACAATAGGCTCAACAGTTCACAGTGCCTGAGTGACACTAGTATCTGTGATGATGAGGGTGGGATGTATCATCCAAAATGTGTTTAGTACTACAAAGACATCATTCTTCAAATAGTTCTTCTAGTGAAGGATGTTTGGTTTGTGTTATGTTCCTAGCTTTCTTCATTAGTTGGTTTATGCGGTGTTTAATATCAGACGTTGAATTTCCACACCAGCAGGTAATACTGAAATTAAGTAAGCTTCCAATAGTTGCACTGTAGAATAAGTTAACAACTTAAAGCCGGGTGCCAACTCACTATAGCCGGGAGCCAACTCACTATAGCCTGGGGCCGACTCACTATAGCCGGGAGCCAACTCACTATAGCCTGGGGCCGACTCACTATAGCCGGGAGCCAACTCACTATAGCCTGGGGCCGACTCACTATAGCCTGGAGCCGACTCACTATAGCTGGGAGCCAACTCACTATAGCCTGGGGCCGACTCACTATAGCCGGAAGCCAACTTACTATAGCCTGGGGCTGACTCACTATAGCTGGGAGCCAACTCACTATAGCCTGGGGCCGACTCACTATAGCCTGGAGCCGACTCACTATAGCTGGGAGCCAACTCACTATAGCCTGGGGCCGACTCACTATAGCCGGAAGCCAACTTACTATAGCCTGGGGCTGACTCACTATAGCCGGGAGCCAACTCACTATAGCCTGGGGCCGACTCACTATAGCCGGGAGCCAACTCACTATAGCCTGGGGCCAACTCACTATAGCCGGGGGCCAACTCACTATAGCCTGGGGCCAACTCACTATAGCCGGGAGCCAACTCATTACAGTCAGGGGCCAACTCACTACAGCCAGGAGTTAACTCACTATAGCCTGGGGTCAACTCACTATAGCCGGGAGTTAACTCACTATGGCCTGGGGCCAACTCACTATAGCCGGGAGTTAACTCACTATAGCCTGGGGCAAACTCGCAATAGCCGGGGGCCAACTCACTATAGCTGGGGGCCAACTCACTATAGCCGTGAACCAACTCACTATAGCTGGAGGCCAACTCACTACAGCCGGGAGCCAACTCACTATAGCCGGGGGCCAACTCACTATAGCTGGGAGTCAACTCACTATAGCCGGGAGCCAACTCACTATAGCCTGGGGCCAACTCACTATCTATAGCCTGGGGCAAACTCCCTATAGCCGGGAGCCAACTCACTATAGCCGGGGGCCAACTCACTATAGCCGTGAACCAACTCACTATAGCTGGAGGCCAACTCACTACAGCCGGGAGCCAACTCATTATAGCCGGGGGCCAACTCACTATAGCTGGGAGTTAACTCACTATAGCCGGGAGCCAATTCACTATAGCCTGGGGCCAACTCACTATAGCTGGGAGCGAACTCACTATAGCCTGGGGCCAACTCACTATAACCTGGGGCCAACTCACTATAGCCGGGGGCCAACTCACTATAGCCGGGAGCCAACTCACTATAGCCGGGGGCCAACTCACTATAGCCGGGGGCCAACCCACAGGGCCATGGATTGAATAAGTGGAGTAGTCAATGAATTCCTCCCACCCCCCTCCTTTCCCTTTCTTCCCTTCCGCGATAGGTCGGTAGTTCCAGAAGTTCCTTAAACACACAAGGAGCCAAACATTACACAAAATAGCAAGATAGCAGTGGTCACAGATAAGCCGCATGTATTGGCACTACTGGGTGTGGCTAAGAGATACCGAAGCCTTCCAGCCCCCAGTGCATGACTCCCTCACAAAGTAGCGCATGCAATCAGTGAAATACCCTCATCATCACCAGGGACAGAAACATTGCAGATCCCCTCTACATTCATAGGAGCCTAAATGATCAATAAATTGATCGTGTTCCCTATATATATAGAAGAAGAAGAAGATTCTCTCCTTTAGTATATTTATTCTTTAAACGTAAAATTTATAAGAGAATTTTGATTTTGCCCTATTAGACAGGTCGTGATGGTATGTTTGATAGTGAAGAATTTCGATGAAAAATTTGAGAGAGCGAGCCTTTAAAAAGCTTTTATATTTAAAAAGAGACTGTTGCCCTCTTGAGACAGCTGGGGAGATATACATATATCGAGTAGCCAAAAAGACAAATGGTCGATGGATCGGTCAGATATTCCAAGCCTCGAAATTGGCCGTTGGCCTTCGTGCCAGCTAATAAAATTGCCCCTTACATATTCCTGCACTAATGGCGGCCTATTTTGAATGTTCACTTGCTGTTGTTGTGTTCAGGATTTTTTATCTTGCAAGAAATATCATACGTGTCTGACAGCGACACTTAACAAAATATCCTTTTTGATTTTAATATTCTATCAGTGTATCTGACACTGACACTAATGAAAACAACCAGGAAAGTAATGAAGACGGTCAGATGATGATTTTGATGATCAATGATTATTTCAGAAATTGGTTTAGTACTAGGGGTCCTGAAATGGATACAAGTGACGCCTATGAAATTTTTGAAAATATAGGACCTATGATAATCCTCAAGGCATAGGCACCACCGTTGAGTACTTTATGCATTTTTTTTTACACTAAACATCTCTCAAATGTTTATGAGAGCGACCAATAGTTATGCTAACAACTTTCCCAGTAACATCCATTTTAAGAGAAGGTCCCTAGGTAATAAATGGGGGCCTGTTACAGTGAGTGTCTGTACCAACTGAAAATATCTGGGGTAGGAAAAGGAGTAGATCCACGTGCAAGAGATGTCCGTAGGGCCTCCCTGGGCCAGAGGCGTCTGAAGGGCGTCCATGGGCCAGAGGCGTCTGAAGGGCCTCCGTGGGCCACAGGCGTCTGAAGGGCCTCCATGGACCACAGGCGTCTGAAGGGCGTCCATGGACCAGAGGCATCTGAAGGGCGTCCATGGACCAGAGGCGTCTGAAGGGCCTCTATGGGCCAGGACTGTCTAAACGGCTTCCATGGGCCACAGGCGTCTGAAGGGCGTCCATGGACCAGAGGCGTCTGAAGGGCGTCCATGGACCAGAGGCGTCTGAAGGGCCTCCATGGGCCAGGACTGTCTAAATGGCCTCCATGGGCCAGGACTGTCTAAAGGGCCTCCATGGGCTAGGTCTGTCTAAAGGGCCTCCATTGGCCAGGACTGTCTAAAGGGCCTCCATGGGCCTATTTTCTCATAACACAAATGTAGGAATTATTGAGGAATCAGTTCACTCAAATGATAAAGTCATGTTTATCCTAAGTGTAACAAAAAATTACACGCATAAATTATGCAAATCAGGATTAGCTCATTTGCATAAATGGTGAAATTTCAGTTTGATTCATAAAGATTGTATTACAAGACTATATGTTGTTTTATCAGTTAAAAGAAATAGTTTATTATATATATACATATATATATATATATTTGCAATATGAGTGCCGAGCTTGTAAAAAGTGCCAGTGGCGTAGCGAGGGGGGTGCGGGGGGTGCGGACCGCACCGGGTGACACCATTTTAGGGGTGACACCCACATGAAAAACTGCATATCTACAGAACACACACTGCTCGGTCTGACAGAGCACACACTGCACGGTCTGACAGAGCACACACTGCTCGGTCTGGCCGAGATTAATAAAAGAAAAACCGATCATACGTACATTTTTCACACATGTAACCAATCCCAGTGCGTGCTTTATTAAAAGTTCAAGGTTGCTTCGTCAGAAATAAGATGACCCTATGTTTAGGTCAGAAAACACATTCATTATTCCACGCCGATTGAAGTGTTCGGTAACTTCCGTAAGTGACAAGAGGCTATATTTATCTAAATTCTGAGAAATTTGGCTTTCCATTGATACCAAATACGGTGCGGTCGGACGATTCTAAGCATAAGAATCCGTACAAAATAAAAACAGTAAACATGAATTTTTACCCAGTTATAGGGTTCAAAATTTTTTATTTTACAGAATTTTTAACTTTTTAATTATTCATTCTTATTTAAATTTAAATAAATATATTGTTTTTTCCAAAAGACATTTATAATAGTATACATCAAAACCCAGAAATACTCAAACATTCATATTTTCCTTGATTCGTCACTGGTATTGCGGTAGTGGTTGGTTTATTCACTATTCAGTCAGAAACTGTATTGTTTTTGCTGCAGATTATTTGCTGTTAATGTTACAGAAACTACATCCAAATATGTTACTGGCTTTGATAAGTGGTGGAAACTGAGCCTAAAATTACAAAATCATGAGGCATCGGAAGAGCACCTATGTTACCTTGAAAAGTGGAAGGCATTGGGAGCAGGACTTAGGACACACAATACAATTGATCCTGAAAGTATTGCATTGATGGACATGGAGAACGAAAAGTGAATGCATATTTTGCACAGGTTACTGGATATCACATTGTTTCTCGCAAAGTAAAATCTGGCATTACGAGGCCACAACGAAGCTAAATCTTCACTAAAACTTTATTGAAATGGTTGAGATGCTATCTAAATATGACCCAGCGCTAAAAGAGCACCACATGACACAAAAGAGGAGGACATCTTCAGAGAAAGCATCTTACCTTTCACCAGAAAACAAAAATGAATTTAGAAATGTCCTTCCAAATCATGTGAAGGAGACTCTTATCATGGATATAAAGGTTGTGAGGTACTTCGGAATTATGTTAGAAAGTACACCTGATATATCACACACTGACCACATGTCTGAAGGGATCAGATAAGTGAAAATCCACGGTGGGAAAGTTGAAGTGAGAGAAGTGTTTCTAGCATTTTTCCCGTTAAGAGGGAAAAAAGCTGATTGACCTCAGGTCTGAAATTCTTACAAATCTAAAACGTGATGGAACAGACATAATGGTGTTCGGAACTATAGGTTACGGTAACGCTGCCACAATGTCTGGAATCCATGGAGGTGTTGAGCCCATTCTGAAATTAAATAATAAGAAAGCACTTTTTAATGGATGTGAGGGCCATTCCCTTAAGTGGTGTGGTCAACACTCTTTTGCAGAAAATGCTTTACTTCACGTATTAAATTTTCAGTACTGTACTCTTCAAAGAATATTTTTCTTCTTTGCTGCATCCACTCATCGAAGGAATGTTCTAATTGAACACACTGAAATGCCATTGAAAAGACCGTCAAAACCGCGTTAAAGTGCTCATCGTGCTGCTGTTAAAACAGAGAAAGATGAGTTTGATGAATGTGTGGCGGTGATTGAAGCTCTGTATAATCCTCTTGAAATTGTTTAATACAAGAGGTACTGCACAAGGTCTTTTACATGCTGTCTGTGATTTCAGGTTTATCTGCTACATTTACCTTTGGGCTGATCTACTTGAGGAAGTTAATCTTACACAGCAGTATCAGCAGGCTTAAGGCTTTACTCTTGACAAAGTGGTGACAAACCTAGAGGCCTTAATATTGTTTCTGCACGAGAGGCGCCGCCACTCAGTGTGGAACATGCTATTGAAACGCCACTTTTAAAATCAGACCAATAAGGAATTTCGGTAGAGAGAAGAATAATGTTGAAGAAGAGAATGGCAGTAGAACAATTAATGGGTGCTGGACTCTTTCTGCGAGTGAAACAGTAGGGAGATGCTGGAGTGTATTGATCGCTTTCATTTTGAACTCCAGATCAGATCATCAGCGATCGAGGAAGTAGCAGATATGCTTAGGGCTCTTCAACCCAAGAGTCTGGTATCAGCAAGTGAAGAAGAGTTATTTGTGTCCGTTTCAAAATTAACTTCTTTCTTTGATGAGTTATCAGAAGATGAACTTTTAAAAGAAATACCAAGGCTTAGAAGACATCTAAAGACAGCTGATATTGAATTTCATAAAGTCTTGGACTGGTCAGTATTTGATGTTCTTAAATTCATAGCTGAATGGGAATTCCTAGAATGTCCTCCAATACCCTGGCAAAGACTTTAATTCTTTTCTTACGATATGTGTGTGTAAGGCTTCAGGTGAGCGGAGCTTTTCAAAACTAAGGTTATCAAAAAATATTAATGATCCACCGTGTGACAGACTAGGCTTTCTGATGTGGCCCTGCTATCAATTGGAAGGGATACAATGGAATGACATTGATTTTGATCAAGTGATTGTCAGGTTTGCAGCTTTAAGGACCAGGAAAATACAATTTTAAATAAAGTAAATGTAATGAAAAACTAATTATAACTTAACGTTGTTAAAGTTTTTAAATACATTGAACTCATGACCTTCGATTTATATGTCTTTGTTCTTGTCATTGCTATACTGTGGACTTAATTCAACAAAAAGGAATCCATCATGAATTATTATTTTTTTTTTTTTTTTTTTGGGGGGGGGGTGAACCCATGAGTTTCCCGCCCCGGGTGACCCCAACCCTCGCCACCCCACTGAAAAGTGCTCCGTCTTCTTGGCACTGACACTCCACAAAGGGCTGCGTCTAGAAAGGGTTAAATATTATTAAAGTAAAATTGTCACCACCATATGACACAAATATTTTTTTTTAAAAATCCAACGCATCACGTGATCGGGCAAGTGTATTCCATGTGTCATATTTACATATTTAAACTAAAGATGGGAGTCGAACTCACTTTGAGAAGTTCGGTTCGTGTTCGGTCACCATCACTTATTTTAAGGATTTAAGCACTCGAAAAACACATTTGAAACACATCTTATCGCCTATGTCATCATATTATAGTTAGATCGAATAACACATTTGAAACACATCTTATCGCCTATGCCATCATATTATAGTTAGATCGAATAACACATTTGAAACTCATCTTATCGCCCTTGCCATCATATTATAGTAAGATCTAATAACACATTTGAAACACATCTTATCGCACTTTGTCATCATATTATAGTTAGATCTAATAACACATTTGAAACACATCTTATCGCGTATGCCATCATATTATAGTTAGATCTAATAACACATTTGAAACATATCTTATCGCGTATGCCATCATATAATAGTTAGATCTAATAACACATTTGAAACACATCTTATCGCCTATGCCATCATATTATAGTTAGATCTAATAACACAAAACTTTGTGTAGAATAGCGGATACGGTAGTATAATATCAATCTAGAAATAACACATTTGAAACACATCTTATCGCCTATGCCATCATATTATAGTTAGATCTAATAACACATTTGAAACACATTTTATCGCCTATGCCATCATATTATAGTTAGATCTAATAACACATTTGAAACACATCTTATCGCCTTTGCCATCATATTATAGTTAGATGTAAGAAAACATTTGAAACATATCTTATCGCCTATGCCATCATATTGTAGTTAGATCTAATAACACATTTGAAACACATCTTATCGCCTATGCCATCATATTATAGTTAGATCTAATAACACATTTGAAACACATCTTATCACCTATACCATCATATCATAGTTAGATCTAATAACACATTTGAAACATATCTTATCGCCTATGTCATCATATTATAGTTAGATCTAATAACTCATTTGAAACACATCTTATCGCCTATGCCATCATATTATAGTTAGATCTAATAACACATTTGAAACATATCTTATCGCATATGCCATCATATTATAAATAGATCTAATGACACATTTGGAACACATCTTATCGCCCATGCCATCATATTATAGTTAGATCTAAGAACACATTTGAAACACATCTTATGACCCATGCCATCATATTATAGTTAGATCTAATAACACATTTGCGATACATCGTATCGCCTCTGCCATCATATTATAGTTAGATCTAAGAGCACATTTGAAACACATCTTATCGCCTATGCCATCATATTATAGTTAGATCTAATAACACATTTGAAACACATCTTATCGCCTATGCCATCATATTATAGTTAGATCTAATAACTCATTTGAAACACATCTTATCGCCTATGCCATCATATTATAGTTAGATCTAATAACACATTTGAAACACATCTTATCGCCTATGCCATCATATTATAAATAGATCTAATGACACATTTGAAACACATCTTATCGCCCATGCCATCATATTATAGTTAGATCTAAGAACACATTTGAAACACATCTTATGACCCATGCCATCATATTATAGTTAGATCTAATAACACATTTGCGACACATCGTATCGCCTCTGCCATCATATTATAGTTAGATCTAAGAGCACATTTGAAACACATCTTATCGCCTATGCCATCATATTATAGTTAGATCTAATAACACATTTGAAACACATCTTATCGCCTATGCCATCATATTATAGTTAGATCTAATAACACATTTGAAACACATCTTATCGCCTATGCCATCATATTATAGTTAGATCTAATAACACATTTGAAACACATCTTATCGCCTATGCCATCATATTATAGTTAGATCTAATAACACATTTGAAACACATCTTATCGCCTATGCCATCATATTATAGTTAGATCTAATAACACATTTGAAACACATCTTATCGCCTATGCCATCATATTATAGTTAGATCTAATAACACATTTGAAACACATCTTATCGCCTATGCCATCATATTATAGTTAGATCTAATAACACATTTGAAACACATCTTATCGCCTATGCCATCATATTATAGTTAGATCTAATAACACATTTGAAACACATCTTATCGCCTATGCCATCATATTATAGTTAGATCTAATAACACATTTGAAACACATCTTATCGCCTATGCCATCATATTATAGTTAGATCTAATAACACATTTGAAACACATCTTATCGCCTATGCCATCATATTATAGTTAGATCTAATAACACATTTGAAACACATCTTATCGCCTATGCCATCATATTATAGTTAGATCTAATAACACATTTGAAACACATCTTATCGCCTATGCCATCATATTATAGTTAGATCTAATAACACATTTGAAACACATCTTATCGCCTATGCCATCATATTATAGTTAGATCTAATAACACATTTGAAACACATCTTATCGCCTATGCCATCATATTATAGTTAGATCTAATAACACATTTGAAACACATCTTATCGCCTATGCCATCATATTATAGTAAGATCTAATAACACATTTGAAACACATCTTATCGCCTATGCCATCATATTATAGTTAGATCGAATAACACATTTGAAACACATCTTATCGCCTATGGCATCATATTATAGTTAGATCGAATAACACATTTGAAACACATCTTATCGCCTATTCCATCATATTATAGTTAGATCTAATAACACATTTGAAACACATCTTATCGCCTATGTCATCATATTATAGTTAGATCTAATAACACATTTGAAACACATCTTATGACCCATGCCATCATATTATAGTTAGATCTAATAACACATTTGCGACACATCGTATCGCCTCTGCCATCATATTATAGTAAGATCTAATAACACATTTGAAACACATATTATCGCCTATGCCATCATATTATAGTTAGATCTAATAACACATTTGAAACACATCTTATCGCCTATTCCATCATATTATAGTTAGATCTAATAACACATTTGAAACACATCTTATCGCCTATGCCATCATATTATAGTTAGATCTAATAATACATTTGAAACACATCTTATCGCCCATGCAATCATATTATAGTTAGATCTAATAACACATTTGAAACACATCTTATCGCCTATGCCATCATATTATAGTTACATCTAAGAACACATTTGAAACACATCTTATCGCCTATGCCATCATATTATAGTTAGATCTAATAACACATTTGACACACATCTTATCGCCTATACCATCATATTACAGTTAGATCGAATAACACATTTGAGACACATCTTATCGCCTATACCATCATATTATAGTTAGATCTAATAACACATTTGAAACACATCTTATCGCCTATGCCATCATATTATAGTAAGATCTAATAACACATTTGAAACACATCTTATCGCCTATGCCATCATATTATAGTTAGATCGAATAACACATTTGAAACACATCTTATCGCCTATGGCATCATATTATAGTTAGATCTAATAACACATTTGAAACACATCTTATCGCCTATTCCATCATATTATAGTTAGATCTAATAACACATTTGAAACACATCTTATCGCCTATGCCATCATATTATAGTTAGATCTAATAACACATTTGAAACACATCTTATGACCCATGCCATCATATTATAGTTAGATCTAATAACACATTTGCGACACATCGTATCGCCTCTGCCATCATATTATAGTTAGATCTAAGAGCACATTTGAAACACATCTTATCGCCTATGCCATCATATTATAGTTAGATCTAATAACACATTTGAAACACATCTTATCGCCTATGCCATCATATTATAGTTAGATCTAATAAACCATTTGAAACACATCTTATCGCCTATGCCATCATATTATAGTTAGATCTAATAACACATTTGAAACACATCTTATCGCCTATGCCATCATATTATAGTTAGATCTAATAAACCATTTGAAACACATCTTATCGCCTATGCCATCATATTATAGTTAGATCTAATAACACATTTGAAACACATCTTATCGCCTATGCCATCATATTATAGTAAGATCTAATAACACATTTGAAACACATCTTATCGCCTATGCCATCATATTATAGTTAGATCGAATAACACATTTGAAACACATCTTATCGCCTATGCCATCATATTATAGTTAGATCTAATAACACATTTGAAACACATCTTATCGCCTATGCCATCATATTATAGTTAGATCTAATAACACATTTGAAACACATCTTATCGCCTATGCCATCATATTATAGTTAGATCTAATAAACCATTTGAAACACATCTTATCGCCTATGCCATCATATTATAGTTAGATCTAATGACACATTTGAAACACATCTTATCGCCCATGCAATCATATTATAGTTAGATCTAATAACACATTTGAAACACATCTTATCGCCTATGCCATCATATTATAGTTACATCTAAGAACACATTTGAAACACATCTTATCGCCTATGCCATCATATTATAGTTAGATCTAATAACACATTTGACACACATCTTATCGCCTATACCATCATATTACAGTTAGATCGAATAACACATTTGAGACACATCTTATCGCCTATACCATCATATTATAGTTAGATCTAATAACACATTTGAAACACATCTTATCGCCTATGCCATCATATTATAGTTAGATCTAAGAACACATTTGAAACACATCTTATCGCCTATGCCATCATATTATATTTAGATGTAAGAACACATTTGAAACACATCTTATCGCCTATGCCATCAAATTATAGTTAGATCTAATAACACATTTTGAAACACATCTTATCGTCAGTTTACAAAAGAATATAACACACTCACCTTTCGTGCGTGACGTGCCAGATTTCTTGTTGGTATCGGCCATATTCGGGGCTAATCATCCGCTCCTCTAAGACTCGACTTGTCGGCTGTCAACTTTGATGAACCTGGTGTGCTGGAAAATGACAGCACTGACTACAAAGAACTGACTGTGTACCAGCCTACTAATAATGTTTAAATTTTATTTGAAGAAAAAAAATATAATCGTATAATGGAAGAAGTTAATTTTAACAACTAACAGTAGTGCCTATTTCATCTTTAGCTGTGGACTTGATTAGATTGGATGTTAAAATACCCCCACACCATTTAGCCATCGATGCATGGCAGACACGTCTGGTGGGTTATATAACTCTCAGTGTTACACGGGCCTACTGGGCCAAATATCGCTTTAACCCAGCGATTCTCAACCTGTGGGGGTCGCGGGACCCTTTTCCAGGGGTCGCCTTAGACCATCTGAAAACACATATCCTTACAGCTATGAAGTAGCAACGAAAATAATTGTGTGGCTGGCGGTCGCCACGACACGAGAAACTGTATTAGAGGGTCGCGGCACTAGGACGGTTGAGAACCATTGCTATAACCAAACCAAGGTTGGGGAAACTTTTCTTTCTGCCAATGTCATTTGGATATTTACCGCGACATTCGGGGGGCCATAACAAGTTAATGGCCGGCGCCCCAGGCACAAACAAAATCTTGACGCCCCCCCCCTTTTTCTATATATGTTATATCCACCTATTACATATAGAACATGAAATGGAAGAAAATCAGATGCAAAGTAATATAATAAACATAACTTCACTTTCAATTATCTTTTTCGATTAGTGAATTTTTTGAGATGTGCATATATTAGTCTACAAATGTCTAAACTAATCGTTTCTGTGAGCTGTACATTGCCATTGAAGTCCTATAAATTGGATGCTCAGCTTAAAGTTTCCCAGTACCATTCTTAAGGCATTGTTCAATATCATTTACTTTAAAAAAAAAGTGATTGGAGATATTTGCCGTGCAGTACACACATTGTGTGTTGTGTGTGTGTACTGTGTACATTTATATTGGTATGGACAAAAAACTCCTCTATTTATTGGATTTTGAAATCCGCTCGCGGGCCAGACCAAAGGATCTCCGTGGGCCGTACATGGTCAGTGGGCCGTATATGGTTTGCGGGCCGTACATGGTCTGCGGGCCGTACATGGCCTGCGGGCTATACATGGTCTGCGGGCTGTATATGGTCTGCGGGCTTACATGGTCTGCGGGCCGTATAAGGCCTGCGGTCTTAAATTGCCTGCGGGCCGTACATGGCCTGCGGGACGTACATGGTCTGCGAGCCATATATGGTCTGCGGGCCGTAGATGGCCTGCGGACCGCACGTTCCCACACCTGAACTAAATTAACCATAAGGTTCATTGTGATGCTTGACCCGCCTGAAAGCTGATGGCTGGAGTTTCAGTCTTGACAGAAATCAATCCGACAGCGGAGAAATGACACGCGAAACAAGGAGCTGATGCCATGAGTAACGTAACACAGGAATGCAGGAAGTAAAACTACACATTAACTCTATGATGCGCCGGCTGTGGACCACATCACGTGGTCTGACAGGAACTGGCTGGAGTCCAAGTTAAACTAATATTTGAAAACACGTTGCTAATTTGGGATTTTATCAACACAAGGAAACATTTGTTGTGACCTCATTGCGAAATATTTCGGGCCCCTCCTCCCCTTGCAATCTCCTCGGTTCAGTTGTCAGAGGTGTGTCGATAAATATGACCGTTGTTTTTTCCATAGAGTGGCGGTCCGCGCGATATTCTTTGTCGGTCCAAAAAACATAAGTCCAGAGATTTGAAAAAGTACGTTAAATTTGTCCTCGTTTAAGTCTCCTTTCAAAGCAGATGAGTGGCTAGGGCCAAGATATGTTTCAGCCCGCACAGCAAAAACAAACGATGCATTTGGCCAAAATTGCCTCCCCTGCATATATAAAAATAGTGCCACCAAATGCACCGCCCCCTCAAAAACTCCTCCAAAACCCCCTCCACAACTCCCTCCATTACCCCCTTCACAACCCCTTCCAACAACCCCTCCACAATCCCCTTCACAACCCCCTCCACAACCCCCTCCTCAAACCCCTTCACAACCCCCTCGACAACCCCCACCACAACCCCCTCCACAAACCTCTCCACCAACCCCCTCCACCACCCCTTCACCACAACCCCTCCACAACCCCCTCCATAAACCCTCCACAACCCCTCC
>CAXITT010000307.1:16505-50012 GCA_964033795.1 Lymnaea stagnalis | reverse complement strand
GGGGGGGGGGGGGGGGGGGGAGGTTCCCGGCGTGCGTCCACATGGTCTGTCGGCGCGGAGATCCGGCGTCTGCCTGTGTGGGGTGTGCCGGGGGGGGGTATTAGGAGCTCACGCTCGACGACCCACCGACGCCATCTCCGATGTGACGTTTCAGTTCTATTATACATGGAAGTTACTGGTTAATGAAAAAACGACACTTCGTAATTGTGTGAAGAGAAATGTTCAGGGCAGAATTAATGTACTATTCACTTACTAGGGATAGACCGGGCGCGGTTTTTTTTTTTACACTGGGTCCGGGTATTTTAAGTTAATACCCGGTGGGCCCAAATGTTTAAATAAGAGTTACATTTTCATTTCCTACAATATACAAAGAAATCTACTGCCCTAGGTCGTAGTGAGAGCGTATTGCCTTGGTCAACCGTTTGTATAAAGAAATAACCCATTGATAGGAACAGGCAGTTGCCGGATCCCGGAATAGAGATGATGTTGTACACAGAGAAGATACTGTCGTTGATTTTATAACAAAGACCTAGGAGACAAAAGTCGCAGTATAACGAAACTAGCAAACTATTTAGAGGAGTTGAGACGTTACACATGGAGCTCACTGTGTGACAGAGGAGCACGAACAATAACAACACTGAATAGTCATCAGCTCCTAAAAATATTTAGTTTTATCTGTGCTCACTCGTCACTCATGATACATTTGTTTTCACTCACTACTATCAATATAAAACATGCGAAGTTGGGAGTGAGGACAGATTCGAAAAGGAAGCAGGACACACCAGAAGGAAAATATATATGATATATAATGTTAGTTCATCCATCGATTCGAAAATGAACACTTTAATCACTGATTGGATTCTGTCTGTCTGTGTGTGGGTGTGTGCTTGTAGAGGGCGGACGAGAAGATATCTGGCACCTGTTTTCATTATTTGGTCAACGTGAGTACAAGAGATACAGTTCAGATATTAGCACTAAATTGTACAACAGGAGAACAACAACAACAAAAACAACAACAACAACCACAACAACAACAACAACAACAACCACAACAACAACAACAACAACCACAACAACCACAACAACAACAACAACAACAACAACAAAAACAACAACAACCACAACAACAACAACAACAACAACAACAACAACAACAACAACAACCACAACAACAACAACAACAACAACAACAACAACAACAACAACAACAACAACAACAACAACAACAACAACAACAACAACAACAACAACAACAACAACAACAACAACAACAACAACAACAACAACAACAACAACAACAACAACAACAACAACAACAACAACAACAACAACAACAACAACAACAACAACANCCTGGTTTACTAGTTAGTAATATCCAACAAACTTTAAAAAATATTATATAGATTCAACAACTGGAAATGGAAAATTATAATTACCAATAACAAAGAATCAGAAGTTACGATTGGTCTGTGAAATGATTTCATTTCTACTGTAAATGAAAATGTACATTAGGACATGGCTACAGCTAGCCATCTACCTAGTACATTAGAAAATGGCTTCAGCGAGCCGTCTACTTATTACATTAGGAAATGGCTTCAGCTAGCTGTCAAGCTAGTACATTAGGAAATAGCTTTAGCTAGCCGTCAAGCTAATACGTGAGAAAATTTCTTCAGCTAGCCGCCAAGTTAGCACATTAGGAAATTTCTTCAGCTAGCAGTCAAGTTAGTACATTAGCTCTTTATGCCCTCCACAAATCACACCCCCACCCCCCCAAGCCCTAGTGATCGGGCCGCGAAGATCTCACTTTGCCAGCAGAGCCCAGCGCCCCACCCCCCGCCCGCGCACCCACCCTATTGAGTACCTGCGAAGGCCACCCCTGCCCAAGGATGTCCGGTTGAATGGTGACTTTCTCCAGAAGTCCGGATGACGTCCAGAAATCTTCCACCCACCCCGGGAAGTGTCAGGGGGAGCCCTCCACTAAGGATTTCTACAGTGGGTTTCTCCTCGCAACTAATGGCTGCATAAAATTGAACGGAATGTATATTCTTTAAGAATTAACATGCAGACGCAATGCCTTCGGGGGTAATTACCCTCTTTTGATTTAATATTTTTGTTATATGACTGATATATCGTGTGGCGAATTTCACTTTTCATTTGCCCAAAACTGTGTGTCTGATTTGGGAAAAGGTTGCCCAGCTTGGCCTAAGAATAATTATGCCATAATGACACGCTTCACAACGTTAGATGCCAAGTAAATTAACACTAACAAAAACAACAACAAAAACAACAACAACCACAACAACAACAACAACAACAAAAAACAACAACAACAAAAACAACAACAACAACCACAACAACAACAACAACAACAACAACAACAACAACAACAAAAACAACAACAACAAAAACAAGAACAACAACCACAACAACAATAACAAAAACAACAACAACAACAACAACAACCACAACAACAACAACAACAAAAACAACAACAACAACCACAACAACAACAACAAAAACAACAACAACAACAACAACCACAACAACAACAACAACAACAACAACAACAACCACAACAACCACAACAACCACAACAACAACAACAACAACAACAACAACCACAACAACAAAAAGTTGACCAGACAAAAATCTACAACATTTGGAATTTGTATTTAATTGGGACAAAATACAAAGAGATTTGATTCAGCTGAAAGCCTCCGTCATTTTATACAAAATATATGAATAAATTATAAATAAATCATACTTGATGTACATGAGAAATAATCAGTTGATGTTATATATTATGAAATATGGGAATTCTCCTCCCAGATAGAATTGTTCAACGTCGTATGTCTGTCTGGTATCAGATCTTACACAGGGAACCGTGGAAAGCACGGTGCATCTTTAAAATATGTCTTCGTGTTCCCTTTTAAACGTATTCTTGGACACATATTCGTGTTCCCTTTTAAACGTATTCTTGGACACATATTCTTGTTCCCTTTTAAACGTATTCTTGGACACATATTCGTGTTCCCTTTTAAACGTATTCTTGGACACATATTCGTGTTCCCTTTTAAACGTATTCTTGGACACATATTCGTGTTCCCTTTTAAACGTATTCTTGGACACATATTCGTGTTCCCTTTTAAACGTATTCTTGGACACATATTCGTGTTCCCTTTTAAACGTATTCTTGGACACATATTCGTGTTCCCTTTTAAACGTATTCTTGGACACATATTCGTGTTCCCTTTTAAACGTATTCTTGGACACATATTCGTGTTCCCTTTTAAACGTATTCTTGGACACATATTCGTGTTCCCTTTTAAACGTATTCTTGGACACATATTCGTGTTCCCTTTTAAACGTATTCTTGGACACATATTCGTGTTCCCTTTTAAACGTATTCTTGGACACATATTCGTGTTCCCTTTTAAACGTATTCTTGGACACATATTCGTGTTCCCTTTTAAACGTATTCTTGGACACATATTCGTGTTCCCTTTTAAACGTATTCTTGGACACATATTCGTGTTCCCTTTTAAACGTATTCTTGGACACATATTCGTGTTCCCTTTTAAACGTATTCTTGGACACATATTCGTGTTCCCTTTTAAACGTATTCTTGGACACATATTCGTGTTCCCTTTTAAACGTATTCTTGGACACATATTCGTGTTCCCTTTTAAACGTATTCTTGGACACATATTCGTGTTCCCTTTTAAACGTATTCTTGGACACATATTCGTGTTCCCTTTTAAACGTATTCTTGGACACATATTCGTGTTCCCTTTTAAACGTATTCTTGGACACATATTCGTGTTCCCTTTTAAACGTATTCTTGGACACATATTCGTGTTCCCTTTTAAACGTATTCTTGGACACATATTCTTGTTCCCTTTTAAACGTATTCTTGGACACATATTCGTGTTCCCTTTTAAACGTATTCTTGGACACATATTCGTGTTCCCTTTTAAACGTATTCTTGGACACATATTCGTGTTCCCTTTTAAACGTATTCTTGGACACATATTCTTGTTCCCTTGAAACGTATTCTTGGACACATATTCGTGTTCCCTTTTAAACGTATTCTTGGACACATATTGCTCACCAATTTTTTGAGGCTTAGCAAGGGAGATAAATTTGCAAAAGCCTTGTATTTTATGAATAGTCAATTATGTCCCCTTTAAAGAGCGTTTATTATTATACATATTTTGATACACACGTCATTTATTTGACTGGGGAAATAGACTAGTAAATAATAATCCTTTTTTACAGTGATTTGAAAATGAGAACAAATAATTAATCATATAGACTAATATACAGAGCGAATAAAGAAATGAGCATGGAAAAATAGCAAAAGAAAATAACGAAAGAATAATAATCATTATAATATAGAAATGACAACAAACCGTAAAAAATGGGGAACAAATGGACCAATGGTTGTGTTAAAATAGTTTATCTAACTTAAGAAGTCAATAATCAATTTTAAATTGAATCATAAACATTTTTTTTTCTTTAACAGTTTGCAACGATACGGCCCAGACACTTGGTATATAAACAGTTATGTATCACAGGGGAGTGAACAAAGAGTCAGAGGAGTAAAATACAGAAAGGTTACACTACCTATTGCTACAAGCAACTCTATATTGGCTCAATTTTAGCTCATTACATACCCCCCCCCTCGGTTAACCACAAATGACAGCATTCTACATCGATTCTTTTGTCACTCTGATGGGTGGCAACATTCTACATCGATTCTTTAGTCACTCTGATGGGTGGCAACATTCTACATCGATTCTTTAGTCACTCTGATGGATGGCAACATTCTACATCGATTCTTTTGTCACTCTGATGGGTGGCAAAATTCTACATCGATTCATTAGTCACTCTGATGGGTGGCAGCATTCTACATCGATTCTTTTGTCACTCTGATGGGTGGCAACATTCTACATCGATTCTTTTGTCACTCTGATGGGTGGCAGCATTCTACATCGATTCTTTTGTCACTCTGATGGGTGGCAGCATTCTACATGGATTCTTTGGTCACTGTGATGGGTGGCAACACAAGGGCCGACACTCGTGTCATTTTCTGTGAGCCTCCACCGTTGGAAGTGACAGCATCTACTTGAGTGATGGCAATGTCAGTGTCACCGGAGTCAGCGAGACCTACTTGAGTGAGTTTCTGGTCTAGCAGGTTGAGTGTATGGACCGCTACGTCTGTTCCGTTGCTGCTAACAGTGTTCCCAGAGTTGAGAGAATTAGATCCTGGCTGCGTTGTGTTGTTCGAATGAATGGACGGCAGGCGGTCATGTTTCCCGTTGAAGCTCGTCGTCCCGTTACCGTGTCCCTTCTGCAGCTTGTCGGTGACCGCATGTGTGCGAACCAGGGGCGTCTCCTCACCTGGGCCACCTCGGTGTGTGTCCTCACCTGCACCATCCCTCGGCTTGTTCTCGTCTGTATCGCCCCTGGGCGTGTCCTTGCCTGTATCGCCCCTGGGTGTATCGATCCACAGCGGTTCCAACAGATCAGCCTTGTAGTGGTTGGGGATCAAACCGGCCAACTTTTCGAGAGGGTTGATGTCCAGACTTTGTTTGGCTGTCCCGTAAGGGTCAGGGAAGTCTCCCTCCCTGGCCTCTTGGTCGTCATAGACAGGTAGTCCACCTCGCCATCTTAGTTTTCTCTGGGGCTTAGGCTGAAGGCGGAGTTTGGCCTGGGCCTTCCTCTCTTCGTCCTCCCGGATGTGTTGAAAGAATTGGTCCATCCTAGACTTGGCTACTTCGTCCTTCAAGATCTCTCCTTGCTGAAACATCAACATGGAAAAAAAAGGGACTGCCAGACATGAGTTGGTCTTTTTGTACAATTGATGGAATTAAAACAGAGAAACCAACCGGTCAAAAGACTTTTCATTGAAAATTCGACCAATCTAGTTCCTTTCTACTTCCACCTAAGTGGTCTCAAGTCCATATTAATTAATTAACGTACTTATCAAAACAAACAAAAAACAGAAAGAAGCCTGGGGGAAATGGGTTTATTGATAAATGTTACAGTTATCTACCATACTTGTGTACAGAAATAATATCATTATGTTTTCCCCACAGCTGAGTTCGCCGTCAACATTGATCACTCACATTCAAACAGTTCCGTTTGATCTGGTCCACCTTCCTAAGTCTCCTGAGTCTAGGGTGTTGCCAGGCGATCCACTGTTCAATGTCTTTACTGAACGAGTCCAAGGGCCTTCCTCCGTAGACACCAAGATCTGATGCATTGCTGGGCACCGACACCTGCTAGGCATATATATATTTACATTTATATAGAAGAGTATGTATCTTTATAATAACATGGCAGCTGAGAAAGTATCTGACGATGTGACAGAGAAATGACAGGCGTTGATGATGTGACAGAGAAATGACCGGTTTTGATGATGTGTCAGAGAAATGACCGGTTTTGTTGATGTGACAGAGAAATGACCGGTTTTGATGATGTGACAGAGAAATGACCGGTTTTGATGATGTGACAGAGAAATGACAGGCTTTGATGATGTGACAGAGAAATGACCGGCTTTGATGATGTGACAGAGAAATGACAGGCTTTGATAGGGAGATCGATTGCAAATTCGTTTTTAATGAAATTCTTGGTCTTGTTCTTGCTGTGCTTGACCCTTGGCATCATGGCGTACATTATTGCGCAGGAAGCTGCGGGTCACACGATTCTCTTGTGGAAGAGAAATGGCTCTGACCTTCTCCCTCTCCGTCACTAATATTTAAAAAAAACACCAATTAAAACAAAAAAAGGCACACATTCAAACCACGTTTCATTTTCTTTGTTTGTTTTAAGCACATCACCTTCTTGTTAACATTCAGACATTGTAGTAGAACTCGGTTCATGAGTGCGGCTTTCCTGGCCTTGAACTCACTGGCAGCCAGCTTGTACACCATCTTGTCATGGTCTCGGACCAGGCTGCTTTCAAACAGTTTCTGAAGAGTTTTGGGAAGACGAATAAAACTAAAGTCCTTTTGGCAAGGCTATTGTTGCATATTAATGTAAATGTATTCCAGATCTATTTTGGCAATTCTGTTGTTGTATATTCTATGTAAATGTATTCCAAATCTATTTTGGTATAGGCTATGTAAATAGATTCCAAGTCTATTATCGGATAGGCAATGTAAATGGATTACGTCTATTATTTTTATACTTCATAAATAGATTCCAACTCTATTATTGTACATTTTTCTTTCAGTCTTAAAGACTCGGACAAAAAAAAACGGTGAACGATCTTTCTCTTTCTGTACCCCCAAGCAATGGAATTCTCTTCCATTACACATCCGTAATATACCGACCATCACAGCCTTCAAAACTGCTCTCAAAACCACACTTTTTAAACTCTACTGTCCTGACTGATTCCCACCTCTGACCGTAAAACGATGCTGCTGGGTGTCGTCCATGGCTTGACGTGTAGCCCTAGGCTGGGGTACCACGCTATATTAAACCACTAATAGTATTAATAATATGCCAGGTAAGTGTATTCCAAAAGGAATGTTGTATATCCTAAGTAAATAAATTGTCAAAAATTGTGTTGCCTAGAACTAATGGGCCGTCACAAAAATAATTCATGCTCCGGAAAAATGTGGGGTGGGGGGGGTTCTAAAATAGTTTGACAGTTTTTGAAAAAGTGAGAGGGATATCTTGTGTGACGTCACCGTCACAAAAATAATTCATGCTCCGGAAAAATGTGGGGGGGGGGGGTTCTAAAATAGTTTGACAGTTTTTGAAAAAGTGAGAGGGATATCTTGTGTGACGTCACATATTTAATATATTGTTTAATAATGCATATAATTTATATAAAATGAAATTGACAATTTTGTTAAACTTTCTGTTGTGATCGATATATTGTTACGGTATATATCACTTTTATACATTTAACAATTTTATAGTGAGGTGTATTTTAGATTAAATTTTAATATTTTTCTACTTTAATTTTTTTTTTAGATCGAAAGAGTCGCGAGGAGGGTCTGGGATTAGTGACAGATTCCACCATATAACGTCAACAAGGTGGAGGGTGGGGTAGTGGGTAAAATTGTCTGAAAATAGCGTGACCTACTTTATGGATGACCCTTAAGCATATCAGAATAGTCTTACAAACAAATTTTAAATCTCAGAGATCTTAAAGGTTAACATTAGATGTAAACAATTTCAAAAATAAGAAGTAAACTGCGATGTGTACTATTACTAATAACTGCATTGTTGACAAATCTTAACTTAAAATTCCAATTAATAGATGAATTTCTGGGCAACCTGCAACTGTGTGATTCGGTCTAGTCATCCATGTGACCTATTTCTGGCCTCTACTGACCTGTTTGTTTTTGATGATCTCATTCGTGACGTAGATGACCTTCCGGTTTCTTCTGATGCCACGGTTCACCGCCCCCAGTCTGCCGTCCTCCATTTGACGTCATCAAATCTGAACGTGATCCTAGAACTGTTGGGACAACAAATGTGAACGTGATCCTAGAACTGTTGGGACAACAAATGTGAACGTGATCCTAGAACTGTTGGGACAACAAATGTGAACGTGATCCTAGAACTGTTCAGACAACAAACAGCCAACTGAAATGGTAGTCCTAGAACAGTTGAGACAAAAAAAAACACCAAACTGAGAAGGTAGTCCTAGAATTGTTTGAACAACAAACTACCAAACTGAGATGGTAGTCCTAGAACTGTTCAGACAACAAACCACATAACTGAGATGGTAGTCCTAGAATTGTTTGAACAACAAACTACCAAACTGAGATGGTAGTCCTAGAACTGTTCAGACAACAAACCACCAAACTGAGATGGTAGTCCTAGAACTGTTCAGACAAAAAACCACCTAACTGAGATAGTAGTTCTAGAATTGTTTGGAAAACAAACCACCAAACTGAGATGCTAGTCCTAGGGCTGTTCGGACAACAAACCACCAAACTGAGATGCTAGTCCTAGGACTGTTCGGACAACAAACCACCAAACTGAAATGGTAGTCTTAGAACCTTTCGGACAACAAACAACCAAACTGAGATGGTAGTCCTAGAACTGTTCAGACAACAAACCACTAAACTGATATGGTAGTTCTAGAACAGTTCAGAAAACAAACCACCAAACTGAGATGCTTGCTCTAGAACTGTTCGGACAACATACAAACACACTGAGATGGTAGTTCTAGAACTGTTTGGACAACAAACCACAAAACTGAGATGGTAGTCCTAGAACTGTTCAGACAACAAACCACCAAACTAAGATGGTAGTCCTAGAACTGTTCAGACAACAAATCACCAAACTGAGATGATAATCCTAGAACTGTTTAGATAACAAACCACCAAACTGAGATGGTAGTCCTAAAACTGTTCAAACAACAAACCACCAAACTGAAATTAAATGGTAGTCCTAGAACTGTTCAGACAACAAACCACCAAACTGAGATGGTAGTTCTAGAACTGTTCAGACAACAAACCACCAAACTGAGATGGTAGTCCTAAAACTGTTCAGACAACAAACCATCAAACTGAGATGGTAGTCCTAGAACTGTTCAGACAACAAACCAAACCGAGGTTGTAGTTCTTGAACTGTTTAGACAACAAACCATCAAACTTAGATGGTAGTCCTAGAACTGTTCAGAAAACAAACCATCAAACTGAGACAAGACTCATGTTTTATCTTAAAATGTAAAAAAATTATGAATGCTTATACTTATTGGTGAAAACTATTGACCAGTAATCATAACTATTAAATGAATACTAATCATCTGAGAAATGTTAAGCAATTATTAGGCTGATTGTTTGCTGAATGAACTAGGAACGATTGTTTGAATCCCGTCATTGATGACGTGTATGAGGTATACAAAAAAATTATTCAGTGATTCGCAATACAAAAAAACAACAAAAAAAACGAAAAAAACAAACATTCTATGGGGCCCTCTACACAAAAAGGTTACTGACACTGCGTTTTAGAAAACATATTTGAGGCAAATATTTAGTGCGTTCATTAGGAATAATTGCTATGAGGATTAATTAAAGACTTAAACAAAGAGAAACTTAAGCTTAATTTAAAAAAATGAAAATGCAAGTCATGTTGACAAATCAATTGTGATCTAAGCTATGACGAGGTTTCTAGGAATTTTGTTTGCCTCGAAAAAAACAACACATGTAATAGATGAATAAAACTTACAAGCATTTGAAACCAGGAACAGTTGAAAGAACACAGACTATTTTGTTATAAGTAGAGCAGATGAAAGTACACAGACTATTTTGTTATAAGAGGAACAGTTGAAAGTACACAGACTATTTTGTTATATTTTATTACACAGACTATAATAGACTGACACAGACTGCGCCTGACAGACAAGACTACAAGGTCCTACCTGTAGCCGGCGCCTCAAAACATGAATATAGACAACTCTAGTTCTACTTACCCTTGTCAGCCACTGTCTTGCTAACAGGAGCTCTGGGTGGGGGTGGGGTGGGGGGAATACAATTCATAAAGCAGTTGAAGTGGTTTGTTTGTAGGATCATGTTACTTCGGTGGCAGATGCCCCCCTGCTAACGAACGTATCGTTCATTACAATAACGACCTGGCACGCCGATACATTCAGGATCAGATCGATTAACTTAATGATACGCTAGGACACATTTGCCAAACGGGTGTAATGATGTAAGCGATGCATTAGGGTGTTAGATCACTTGCAGCTTGTGGTAGGGCATAATGCTTGATTAAGATAATAGACACGGAAGATCTCCCCAGGAGAACAATGTGTTTCAATGTGTGTGTGTGTTTCAATGTGTGTGTGTGTTTCAATGTGTGTGTGTGTTTCAATGTGTGTGTGTGTTTCAATGTGTGTGTGTGTTTCAATGTGTGTGTGTGTTGTTCTGACAAGATCCCTCGGCTGGTCAAAGAGGGGGGGGGAGGGTGTTATAGTACAGTTATTGCCCTAAGGGGCAGTCTTGTAAGATAGGTATTGTCTCTGTAATGTCTTCATCACGTCATTCTTAATGTCTGCCTTGTTTCAGTCAAGGGTAGGGGTCTCAAACGTTAATTATCCGGGGGCCGAAGGAGGTAGAGTTTGAGTGAGACTGGGGAGCAGGAGGTAGAGTTTGAGTAAGACTGGGCCACCGGAGGTAGAGTTTGAGTGAGACTGGGCCGCAGGTGGTAGAGTCTGAGTGAGACTGGGCCACAGGAGGTAGAGTCTGAGTGAGACTGGGCAGTATCAAGTGTTCCACACACACACAAAAAATGATTAAAAATTCAATAATTACAACCCTTACAATATGCTCAATCTTTATAAATAACAAATGCAAACATTGAGGGATTTCAAGAATTAGGCTTTATTTTCTTCTTCCTACTCCTTGTTGCCAGAGACCTGGCAGCGCTTCTCCTTACACACCTGAGCAGTGGCGGACCGTATCAGGTGACACCATCCCAGGGGCTGACACCAATTGAAAAATTTGCATAAAAGGATAACCGAAAAAACATCAATTGTTCACACATGAAACCCTTATTCAAAAGTTTAAAGCAAAAATGAGTCAACGCCGAGTGAAGTATTCGGTAACTATCGTAAGTGACCGGAAGCTATATTTATCTGCCTTCGGAGTAAAAAAAATCTTTCCTTTGATATCAAATACGATAAGGTCGGGCGATTTTAAATACATGCAAGTAAAAATTAAAGATATCAAGAAATGGTTTTTCTCCCATTTATAAGGTTAACAACATAAGATTTTGCAAAATGTTCTAGTATATCTTTTAATAATTAATTTAAATTCATGTAAACTTTAAATAAAAGTTTTTGAAACCAAATCTATCGAAACCAAGAAATACTCAAAAATTTATATTTTCGCCGATTCTTCATTGGCGACGACTTTTCAATTTGAGCACGATTGTCATATAGCACAAGGTCTTTTATATGCTGTCTGTGACTTCACGTATATTTGCTACCTCTACCTTTGGGCTGATCTACTTGAAGAAGTTAATCTTACACAGCAGTATCAGCAGACTAAAGGCTTTACTCATGACAAAGTGGGGACCAACCTAGAGGCCTTAAGATTGTTTCTACACGAGAAGTGCTGTCACTTGGTGACACATGCTTCTGAAAAGTCATTTTTAAATCAGATTAATATGGAATATTGGTAGAGGGAAGATTAAGGTTTAAGAAGAGAATTGCATGGGGACAATTAATAGACGCTGGACTCACTCTGCGAGAAGAATACAGAAGGGAGATGCTGGAGTGTATTGATTGCCTTAATGGTGAACTCCAGATCAGATCATCTACGATCAAGGAAGTAGCAGATATGTTTGGGGCTGTTTAGTCCAAGAAGTTCTATCAGCAAGCGAAGAAGAGTTATTGGTGTCCGTTCCAAAATTAACCTCTTTCTAGGTTGAATAACAGAAGATGAACTTTGAAAGGAAATACTGTAGAGAACCTTGGCCATCTCTGTTCTACCTTAGTTCTCTAGCTCGTTGTTTGGAGGGAAACACTTCCTACACCTGTCACTCATATTTCACCAATCAAGGAACAGACAAATCGATGAGGGTGACAGTCGTTGATCTTTTATCGATCTGTTTCTTCGATTTCTTTTTCTCTCGTCTCGCACTCAGCTCTGACTGTCCCGGTTCACTTCTCTCTCTACTGTGGTCTCTTGACTGTCCAAACCCGACTGTCCTCTTTCATATCCGGCTGAGTTCTACCGTGACTGTCCCCGACGCATCCTGTCCAGCCGAGTTCTCACCTAGTCCCGTCTGACGGTCCCCTTTTATACGTCCCCGAATTGGTCGTGGCGTCTCTAGAGATTCCTTCCCAGGGCTTTAATCTATGTCTTCATCTCTGGCACTAAAATTGTCCTACCTCCCCACCCTCCTTTTCCGTTTAAACGGACATTAACTCGCCACTAATGTCGACGTAACGGTCGTACTAGCCTCGTCACGGTGTAATCTGATACGCTACGACCGTTGGTCAGCTGGTCAGACTCCGTGTTGTGAGATTTACCCCACCCCCTGTACCACACAGATTGACGACCAAGGTTTGGACTCTCCACAATATCAAGGCTGAGAAGACACCTAAAGGCAGCTGATATAGGATTTCAACAAGTCATGGAGTGGTCAGTATTTGATGTTTTTAAATTCATAGCTGAATGGGACTTCCTAGAATCACTTCCAATACCCTCTTTAAGCTTTCCCTTGTTTCTTACAATCTGTGTGTCTGTGTCTTGATGTGAGCGGAGTTTTTCAAAACTAAGACTGATCAAAAACTATTCACTATCCACCATGGGACAGTCAAGACATTCTGACCTGGCTCTACTATCAATTGAAAATGATACGGTGAAGCATATTAATATTGATTTTGATCAAGTGACTGACAGGTTGCAGCTGTGAAGACAAGGACAGGAAATACCCTCATGGCATCCTGGCCTTCAATTAATTTGTTTTTGTTCTTGTTATACTGTGGAACTATTTTAACAAGAAGAAATCCATCGTGGAAGTCGGGGGGTGGAGGGTCTTACACCTTGAGTTTACCGTGGGGGGTGGGTGTGACACCATGCGTTTACCGCAGGGGTGTGTGACACCATGAGTTTACCGCTAGGGGGGTGGGAAACCATAAGTTTACCGCAGGGGGTGTGACACCATGAGTTTACCACAGGGTGGTGTGACACCATGAGTTTACCGCTAGGGGGGTGGGAAACAATAAGTTTACCGCAGGGGGTGTGACACCATGAGTTTACCACAGGGTGGTGTGACACCATGAGTTTACCGCACGAGGGTGTGACACCATGAGTTTACCGAAGGGAGGGGGTGTGACACCATGAGTTTACTGCAGGGGGTGTGACACCATGAGTCTACCACAGGGGGGGTGTGACACCATGAGTTTAAAGCAGGTGGGTGTGACACCATGAGTTTACCGCTGAGGGTGTGACACCATGAGTTTACCGCTGGGGGTGTAACACCATGAGTTTACCCCAGGGGGATTGTGACACCATGAGTTTACCGCTGAGGGTGTGACACCATGATTTTACCCCAGGGGGATTGTGACACCATGAGTTTACCCCAGGGGGATTGTGACACCATAATTTTATCGCTGAGGGTGTGACACCATGAGTTTACCCCTGGGGGATTGTGACGCCATGAGTTTACCCCAGGGGGATTGTGACACCATGAGTTTACCCCAGGGGGATTGTGACACCATGAATTTACCGCTGAGGGTGTGACACCATGAGTTTACCCCAGGGGGATTGTGACACCATGAGTTTACCGCTGAGGGTGTGACACCATGAGTTTACCCCAGGGGGATTGCGACACCATGAGTTTACCGCTGAGGGTGTGACACCATGAGTTTACCCCAGGGGGATTGCGACACCATGAGTTTACCGCTGAGGGTGTGACACCATGAGTTTACCCCAGGGGGATTGCGACACCATGAGTTTACCGCTGAGGGTGTGACACCATGAGTTTACCCCAGGGGGATTGCGACACCATGAGTTTACCGCTGAGGGTGTGACACCATGAGTTTACCCCAGGGGGATTGCGACACCATGAGTTTACCGCTGAGGGTGTGACACCATGAGTTTACCCCAGGGGGATTGCGACACCATGAGTTTACCGCTGAGGGTGTGACACCATGAGTTTACCCCAGGGGGATTGCGACACCATGAGTTTACCGCTGAGGGTGTGACACCATGAGTTTACCCCAGGGGGATTGCGACACCATGAGTTTACCGCTGAGGGTGTGACACCATGAGTTTACCCCAGGGGGATTGCGACACCATGAGTTTACCGCTGAGGGTGTGACACCATGAGTTTACCCCAGGGGGATTGCGACACCATGAGTTTACCGCTGAGGGTGTGACACCATGAGTTTACCCCAGGGGGATTGCGACACCATGAGTTTACCGCTGAGGGTGTGACACCATGAGTTTACCCCAGGGGGATTGCGACACCATGAGTTTACCGCTGAGGGTGTGACACCATGAGTTTACCCCAGGGGGATTGCGACACCATGAGTTTACCGCTGAGGGTGTGACACCATGAGTTTACCCCAGGGGGATTGCGAAACCATGAGTTTACCGCTGAGGGTGTGACACCATGAGTTTACCGCACCAGGTTTTACCAACTCTAAATGCCTCACTGCAGCTGAGCAACATTTGGCTTGAGTCAGGAGCAGGTTTTACCAACTCTAAATGCCTCACTGCAGCTGAGCAACATTTGGCTTGAGTCAGGAGCAGGTTTTACCAACTCTAAATGCCCCACTGCAGCTGAGCAACATTTGGCTTGAGTCAGGAGCAGGTTTTACCAACTCTAAATGCCCCACTGCAGCTGAGCAACATTTGGCTTGAGTCAGGAGCAGGTTTTACCAACTCTAAATGCCTGACTGCAGCTGAGCAACATTTGGCTTGAGTCAGGAGCAGGTTTTACCAACTCTAAAAGCCTCACTGCAGCTGAGCAACATTTGGCTTGAGTCAGGAGCAGGTTTTACCAACTCTAAATGCCTCACTGCAGCTGAGCAACATTTGGCTTGAGTCAGGAGCAGGTTTTACCAACTCTAAATGCCTCACTGCAGCTGAGCAACATTTGGCTTGAGTCAGGAGCAGGTTTTACCAACTCTAAATGCCCCACTGCAGCTGAGCAACATTTGGCTTGAGTCAGGAGACAAATGAGACCCTCAGTATTGCTGGAAGATGCTCATCAGTACGTTTAAAAATCACATCTCATCCCCAAAGGCTCGAAGTGCTGTGCAAAGTCAACCATGTTCAACTATAAACGACACAAGCAAATATACATATGGAGATAATAGCTAGCTGAAAAATGTGGTAGACAACGTCACCCCATCAGGTGTTTTCGAAATAGATATGTTTTCATATCGGTTTTAAAGGATTCAAGTTTCTGGCTGTTTCGGAGAGCCTATTTTTACGGGGTCATGACCTATATTTTGGCGCGAATGACCTACATCTCGTTGTACAAGATCTAACACCATTTTGAGGTCATCCCCATATTTGATTACCACAGGCAGTCAGGAGCCGACCATTCAATCCAGTCCCTTCTAAGTAGATTGAAGACACAACACTCAAATGAAAACAACTTTTTTCTTTAGTTTTTTTAATTGGGTTTCTAATTGAGACAATTATTTTCAGCAGCCATTAAGTACTCTAACATTAATCAATTCATTAATTTAATAAACCTATCCTGGATGATTGTGGATTTAATTTCTTTTAAATATCCTTTTAGTGTTAACTGAGGGCGTGGATGTGTATGGGTGTTTAAGGGGTGGGGGTGTCCTGAAAATTATAGATACTTTTTTACCCCCACCTCCGTTCATACCCCCCCCCCCGTTCGTTCCCTCCAACTATTGGTCGCCATCTATTTGTGTGGAGTTCTAGAATGAGCAACATCGCAATTTAAAATATAACATTATTTGCAAATGTCTATGAATACTAAAATAACAAACTTGCAGTAGTACTACGTCGTGTAGCAGCGATGTTAAGAGGGGTTGGTTCCCCTTGTTTGTAACTGGTAACAAACTTAAAGTTGTAGGCTTTATTTGCTACTAAAAATGGTTCTCTGTAGATTCGCCAGATTATATCGTCTTGGGTTTGTGAACAGAGTACATCTTGGAGGCGTTCGTACGTCTCTGCAGGAAATCCACACTGGAATTACGCTGGTGGCTGCGCCACTTCGTCTCAATGCTGTCACGTGACGGGTAGTGCCACAGGGTGTGGTACTTGATCGGGTGGCTGTGGGGAATTAATGTTGTCATCATTCTTTGGCTATTGTGGTCTTTGCAGTGTAGGACTGGCTATGTGCTACTGACAGTTTTGTAGAGATAGTGTTGTACTGAAAGTTGTGGCGTCAGCGGTAGATTTGATTTTGATGTGTCTTGAACTCTAAAACACCACATAGTATCATCCAGACATCGGACATGTGCTTATGCTTATTCCATGACAATGTCAGAAATTAAATCATAGGACTCTAACAACGAAAGAGAATATTCATTAGGATAGCATTTCACTCTAACAACGAAAGCCGGTAGATACAAAATAGGATACTGTAGTATGCTACAGATGATAGTAGGTACACAAGGATACTTTAGTATCTTAACAATGAATGCACGTACAATTAACGGATAAGTCAAGTAATTTAACAGGACCTTACCTAGCTGGAGCTGGGGGTAGTCTAAATGAAGTATCATGATACTCGGGTGCACATAGAGACGGCCTTTGATAGGCAGGTTTCAATTCACCATTAGAACCGTAGAGCACCTTTTTATTTTCGGCAGCTAATCGGTTTAACTGGCGATACAAAGAAAAGCGTAGAGAGTATTACTGACTTTTAAAGAAACCAACATCGCCAGACGAATCTCTTCCAACATCTTCAGACGAATCTCTTTAGAAACCGTCAGACAAATCTCTTCCAAAACGTTCAGACGAATATCTTCTAATACCGTCAGACGAATCTCTTCCAAAACAGTCAGACGAATCTCTTCCAAAACCGTCAGACGAATCTCTTCCAAAACCGTCAGACGAATCTCTTCCAAAACCGTCAAAAGAATCTCTTCCAATACCGTCAGACGAATCTCTTCCAAAACCGTCAGACGAATCTCTTCCAATACCGTCAGACGAATCTCTTCCAATACAGTCAGACGAATCTCTTCCAAAACCGTCAGACGAATCTCTTCCAAAACCGTCAGACGAATCTCTTCCAAAACCGTCAAAAGAATCTTTTCCAAAACCGTCAGACGAATCTCTTCCAAAACCGTCAGACGAATCTCTTCCAAAACCGTCAGACGAATCTCTTCCAATACCGTCAGACGAATCTCTTCCAATACAGTCAGACGAATCTCTTCCAAAACCGTCAGACGAATCTCTTCCAAAACCGTCAGACGAATCTCTTCCAATACCGTCAGACGAATCTCTTCCAAAACCGTCAGACGAATCTCTTCCAATACCGTCAGACGAATCTCTTCCAAAACCGTCAGACGAATCTCTTCCGAAACCTTCAGACGAATCTCTTCCAAAACCGTCAGACGAATCCGTTCCGATCTCTGATAATAAGCCACATATTTCATGGTAAATGTTGACCACATTCAAGTTAACAAGGAATGGCTGCCTTACCACATAAGTTTTGTTAAAATAAGATGCAGATTTGGTTTGTGATGACAAAGATGCCGATTTGGTTTGTGATGATAAAGATGCTGATTTAGTTTGTTATGATAAAGATGCTAATTTAGTTTGTGATGACAAAGATGCTGATTTAGTTTGTGATGACCAAGATGCTGATTTGGTTTGTGATGATAAAGATGCTGATTTAGTTTGTTATGATAAAGATGCTGATTTAGTTTGTGATGATAAAGATGCTGATTTAGTTTGTGATGATAAAGATGATGATTTAGTTTGTGATGACAAAGATGCTGATTTAGTTTGTGATGATAAAGATGCTGATTTAGTTTGTGATGATAAAGATGCTGATTTAGTTTGTGATGATAAAGATGCTGATTTAGTTTGTGATGATAAAGATGCTGATTTAGTTTGTGATGATAAAGATGCTGATTTAGTTTGTGATGATAAAGATGCTGATTTAGTTTGTGATGATAAAGATGCTGATTTAGTTTGTGATGATAAAGATGCTGATTTAGTTTGTGATGATAAAGATGCTGATTTAGTTTGTGATGATAAAGATGCTGATTTAGTTTGTGATGATAAAGATGCTGATTTAGTTTGTGATGATAAAGATGCTGATTTAGTTTGTGATGATAAAGATGCTGATTTAGTTTGTGATGATAAAGATGCTGATTTAGTTTGTGATGATAAAGATGCTGATTTAGTTTGTGATGATAAAGATGCTGATTTAGTTTGTGATGATAAAGATGCTGATTTAGTTTGTGATGATAAAGATGCTGATTTAGTTTGTGATGATAAAGATGCTGATTTAGTTTGTGATGATAAAGATGCTGATTTAGTTTGTGATGATAAAGATGCTGATTTAGTTTGTGATGATAAAGATGCTGATTTAGTTTGTGATGATAAAGATGCTGATTTAGTTTGTGATGATAAAGATGCTGATTTAGTTTGTGATGATAAAGATGCTGATTTAGTTTGTGATGATAAAGATGCTGATTTAGTTTGTGATGATAAAGATGCTGATTTAGTTTGTGATGATAAAGATGCTGATTTAGTTTGTGATGATAAAGATGCTGATTTAGTTTGTGATGATAAAGATGCTGATTTAGTTTGTGATGATAAAGATGCTGATTTAGTTTGTGATGATAAAGATGCTGATTTAGTTTGTGATGATAAAGATGCTGATTTAGTTTGTGATGACAAAGATGCTGATTTAGTTTGTGATGACAAAGATGCTGATTTAGTTTGTGATGACCAAGATGATGATTTAGTTTGTGATGATAAAGATGCTGATTTAGTTTGTGATGACCAAGATGGTGATTTAGTTTGTGATGACCAAGATGCTGATTTAGTTTGTGATGACCAAGATGCTGATTTAGTTTGTGATGACCAAGATGCTGATTTAGTTTGTGATGACCAAGATGATGATTTAGTTTGTGATGACCAAGATGCTGATTTAGTTTGTGATGACCAAGATGATGATTTAGTTTGTGATGATAAAGATGCTGATTTAGTTTGTGATGACCAAGATGGTGATTTAGTTTGTGATGACCAAGATGCTGATTTAGTTTGTGATGACCAAGATGCTGATTTAGTTTGTGATGACCAAGATGCTGATTTAGTTTGTGATGACCAAGATGATGATTTAGTTTGTGATGACCAAGATGCTGATTTAGTTTGTGATGACCAAGATGATGATTTAGTTTGTGATGACCAAGATGGTGATTTGGTTTGTGATGATAAAGATGCTGATTTAGTTTGTGATGACCAAGATGCTGATTTAGTTTGTGATGATGAAGATGCTGATTTAGTTTGTGATGATAAAGATGATGATATAGTTTGTGATGATAAAGATGATGATTTAGTTTGTGATGATAAAGATGATGATTTAGTTTGTGATGACAAAGATGCTGATTTAGTTTGTGATGATAAAGATGGTGATTTAGTTTGTGATGATAAAGATGATGATTTAGTTTGTGATGATAAAGATGCTGATTTAGTTTGTGATGACCAAGATGCTGATTTAGTTTGTGATGACCAAGATGCTGATTTAGTTTGTGATGATAAAGATGATGATTTAGTTTGTGATGATAAAGATGATGATTTAGTTTGTGATGATAAAGATGATGATTTAGTTTGTGATGACCAAGATGGTGATTTGGTTTGTGATGATAAAGATGCTGATTTAGTTTGTGATGACCAAGATGCTGATTTAGTTTGTGATGACAAAGATGCTGATTTAGTTTGTGATGACCAAGATGATGATTTAGTTTGTGATGATAAAGATGATGATTTAGTTTGTGATGATAAAGATGATGATTTAGTTTGTGATGACCAAGATGGTGATTTAGTTTGTGATGACCAAGATGCTGATTTAGTTTGTGATGACCAAGATGATGATTTAGTTTGTGATGACAAAGATGCTGATTTAGTTTGTGATGACCAAGATGATGATTTAGTTTGTGATGATAAAGATGCTGATTTAGTTTGTGATGACCAAGATGGTGATTTAGTTTGTGATGACCAAGATGCTGATTTAGTTTGTGATGACCAAGATGCTGATTTAGTTTGTGATGACCAAGATGCTGATTTAGTTTGTGATGACCAAGATGATGATTTAGTTTGTGATGACCAAGATGCTGATTTAGTTTGTGATGATAAAGATGCTGATTTAGTTTGTGATGATAAAGATGCTGATTTAGTTTGTGATGACCAAGATGCTGATTTAGTTTGTGATGACCAAGATGCTGATTTAGTTTGTGATGATAAAGATGGTGATTTAGTTTGTGATGATAAAGATGCTGATTTGGTTTGTGATGATAAAGATGCTGATTTAGTTTGTGATGATAAAGATGCTGATTTAGTTATTGATGATAAAGATGCCGATTTAGTTTGTGATGATAAAGATGCTGATTTGGTTTGTGATGACCAAGATGCGGATTTAGTTTGTGATGACCAAGATGCTGATTTAGTTTGTGATGATAAAGATGCTGATTTAGTTTGTGATGATAAAGATGCTGATTTAGTTTGTGATGATAAAGATGCTGATTTAGTTTGTGATGATAAAGATGCTGATTTAGTTTGTGATGATAAAGATGCTGATTTGGTTTGTGATGATAAAGATGCTGATTTAGTTTGTGATGATAAAGATGCTGATTTAGTTTGTGATGATAAAGATGCTGATTTAGTTTGTGATGATAAAGATGCTGATTTAGTTTGTGATGATAAAGATGCTGATTTAGTTTGTGATGATAAAGATGCTGATTTAGTTTGTGATGATAAAGATGCTGATTTAGTTTGTGATGATAAAGATGCTGATTTAGTTTGTGATGATAAAGATGCTGATTTAGTTTGTGATGATAAAGATGCTGATTTAGTTTGTGATGATAAAGATGCTGATTTAGTTTGTGATGATAAAGATGCTGATTTAGTTTGTGATGATAAAGATGCTGATTTAGTTTGTGATGATAAAGATGCTGATTTAGTTTGTGATGATAAAGATGCTGATTTAGTTTGTGATGATAAAGATGCTGATTTAGTTTGTGATGATAAAGATGCTGATTTAGTTTGTGATGATAAAGATGCTGATTTAGTTTGTGATGATAAAGATGCTGATTTAGTTTGTGATGATAAAGATGCTGATTTAGTTTGTGATGATAAAGATGCTGATTTAGTTTGTGATGATAAAGATGCTGATTTAGTTTGTGATGATAAAGATGCTGATTTAGTTTGTGATGATAAAGATGCTGATTTAGTTTGTGATGATAAAGATGCTGATTTAGTTTGTGATGATAAAGATGCTGATTTAGTTTGTGATGATAAAGATGCTGATTTAGTTTGTGATGATAAAGATGCTGATTTAGTTTGTGATGATAAAGATGCTGATTTAGTTTGTGATGATAAAGATGCTGATTTAGTTTGTGATGATAAAGATGCTGATTTAGTTTGTGATGATAAAGATGCTGATTTAGTTTGTGATGATAAAGATGCTGATTTAGTTTGTGATGATAAAGATGCTGATTTAGTTTGTGATGATAAAGATACTGATTTAGTTTGTGATGATAAAGATGCTGATTTAGTTTGTGATGACCAAGATGCTGATTTAGTTTGTGATGATAAAGATGCTGATTTGGTTTGTTATGACCAAGATGCTGATTTAGTTTGTGATGATAAAGATGCTGATTTAGTTTGTTATGATAAAAATGCTGATTTAGTTTGTGATGATAAAGATGCTGATTTAGTTTGTGATGACCAAGATGCTGATTTAGTTTGTGATGATAAAGATGCTGATTTAGTTTGTGATGATAAAGATGCTGATTTAGTTTGTGATGACCAAGATGCTGATTTAGTTTGTGATGACCAAGATGCTGATTTAGTTTGTGATGATAAACATGCTGATTTAGTTTGTGATGATACAGATGCTGATTTAGTTTGTGATGATAAACATGATTATTTGGTTTGTGAGGACAAAGATGCTGATTTAGTTTGTGATGATAAACATGCTGATTTAGTTTGTGATGATAAAGATGATGATTTAGTTTTTGATGACAAAGATGCTGATTTAGTTTGTGATGATAAAGATGATGATTTAGTTTGTGATGATAAAGATGCTGATTTAGTTTGTGATGACAAAGATGCTGATTTAGTTTGTGATGATAAACATGCTGATTTAGTTTGTGATGATAAAGATGTTGATTTAGTTTGTGATGACAAAGATGCTGATTTAGTTTGTGATGATAAAGATGCTGATTTAGTTTGTGATGACCAAGATGCTGATTTAGTTTGTGATGACAAAGATGATGATTTAGTTTGTGATGATAAAGATCCTGATTTAGTTTGTGATGATAAAGATGCTGATTTAGTTTGTGATGATAAAGATGCTGATTTAGTTTGTGATGATAAAGATGCTGATTTGGTTTGTGATGATAAAGATGATGATTTAGTTTGTGATGATAAAGATGCTAATTTAGTTTGTGATGATAAAGATGATTATTTGGTTTGTGAGGACAAAGATGCTGATTTAGTTTGTGATGATAAAGATACTGGTTTAGTTTGTGATGATAAAGATGCTGATTTAGTTTGTGATGACAAAGATGCTGATTTAGTTTGTGATGACCAAGATGCTGATTTAGTTTGTGATGACAAAGATGATGATTTAGTTTGTGATGATAAAGATGCTGATTTAGTTTGTGATGATAAAGATGCTGATTTAGTTTGTGATGATAAAGATGCTGATTAAGTTTGTGATGATAAAGATGCTGATTTGGTTTGTGATGATAAAGATGATGATTTAGTTTGTGATGATAAAGATGCTGATTTAGTTTGTGATGATAAAGATGATGATTTGGTTTGTGAGGACAAAGATGCTGATTTAGTTTGTGATGATAAAAATACTGATTTAGTTTGTGATGATAAAGGTGCTGATTTAGTTTGTGATGACAAAGATGCTGATTTAGTTTGTGATGATAAAGATGCTGATTTAGTTTGTGATGATAAAGATGCTGATTTAGTTTGTGATGATAAAGATGATGATTTGGTTTGTGAGGACAAAGATGCTGATTTAGTTTGTGATGATAAAGATGATGATTTGGTTTGTGAGGACAAAGATGCTGATTTAGTTTGTGATGATAAACATGCTGATTTAGTTATAAAGATGATGATTTGGTTTGTGAGGACAAAGATGCTGATTTAGTTTGTGATGATAAAGATGATGATTTGGTTTGTGAGGACAAAGATGCTGATTTAGTTTGTGATGATAAACATGCTGATTTAGTTTGTGATGATAAAGATGCTGATTTAGTTTGTGATGATAAAGATGATGATTTAGTTTGTGATGACAAAGATGCTGATTTAGTTTGTGATGACAAAGATACTGATTTAGTTTGTGATGATAAAGATGCTGATTTAGTTTGTGATGATAAAGATGCTGATTTGGTTTGTGATAAGATGCTGATTTAGTTTGTGATGATAAAGATGATGATTTAGTTTGTGATGACAAAGATGCTGATTTAGTTTGTGATAACAAAGATACTGATTTAGTTTGTGATGATAAAGATGCTGATTTAGTTTGTGATGATAAAGATGCTGATTTAGTTTGTGATGATAAAGATGATGATTTGGTTTGTGAGGACAAAGATGCTGATTTAGTTTGTGATGATAAACATGCTGATTTAGTTTGTGATGATAAAGATGATGATTTAGTTTGTGATGACAAAGATGCTGATTTAGTTTGTGATGATAAAGATGCTGATTTAGTTTGTGATGATAAAGATGCTGATTTAGTTTGTGATGACAAAGATGCTGATTTAGTTTGTGATGATAAAGATGCTGATTTAGTTTGTGATGACCAAGATGCTGATTTAGTTTGTGATGACAAAGATGATGATTTAGTTTGTAATGATAAAATGCTGATTTAGTTTGTGATGATAAAGATGCTGATTTAGTTTGTGATGATAAAGATGCTGATTTAGTTTGTGATGATAAAGATGCTGATTTGGTTTGTGATGATAAAGATGATGATTTAGTTTGTGATGATAAAGATGCTGATTTAGTTTGTGATGACAAAGATGCTGATTTAGTTTGTGATGATAAAGATGGTGATTTAGTTTGTGATGATAAAGAAATTGATTTAGTTTGTGATGATAAAGATGCTGATTTAGTTTGTGATGACAAAGATGCTGATTTAGTTTGTGATGATAAAGATGCTGATTTAGTTTGTGATGATAAAGATGCTGATTTAGTTTGTGATCATAAAGATGATGATTTGGTTTGTGAGGACAAAGATGCTGATTTAGTTTGTGATGATAAAGATGATGATTTGGTTTGTGAGGACAAAGATGCTGATTTAGTTTGTGATGATAAACATGCTGATTTAGTTTGTGATGACCAAGATGCTGATTTAGTTTGTGATGACAAAGATGCTGATTTAGTTTGTGATGACAAAGATACTGATTTAGTTTGTGATGATAAAGATGGTGATTTGGTTTGTGATGATAAAGATGCTGATTTAGTTTGTGATGATAAAGATGCTGATTTAGTTTGTGATGATAAAGATGCTGATTTGGTTTGTGATGATAAAGATGATGATTTTGTTTGTGATGACAAAGATGCTGATTTAGTTTGTGATGATAAAGATGCTGATTTAGTTTGTGATGATAGAGATGCTGATTTAGTTTGTGATGATAAAGATACTGATTTAGTTTGTGATGATAAAGATGCTGATTTAGTTTGTGATGACAAAGATGCTGATTTAGTTTGTGATGATAAAGATGCTGATTTAGTTTGTGATGATAAAGATGCTTATTTAGTTTGTGATGATAAAGATGCTGATTTAGTTTGTGATGACAAAGATGCTGATTTAGTTTTTGATGATAAAGATGCTGATTTAGTTTGTGATGATAAAGATGCTTATTTAGTTTGTGATGACAAAGATGCTGATTTAGTTTGTGATGACAAAGATGATGATTTAGTTTGTGATGATAAAGATGCTGATTTAGTTTGTGATGATAAAGATGCTGATTTAGTTTGTGATGACAAAGATGCTGATTTAGTTTGTGATGATAAAGATGCTTATTTAGTTTGATATGATAAAGATGCTGATTTAGTTTGTAATGATAAAGATGCTGATTTAGTTTGTGATGATAAAGATGCTGATTTAGTTTGTGATGATAAAGATGCTGATTTGGTTTGTGATGATAAAGATGCTGACTTAGTTTGTGATGATAAAGATGCTGATTTGGTTTGTGATGATAAAGATGCTGATTTAGTTTGTGATGATAAAGATGCTGATTTAGTTTGTGATGATAAAGATGCTGATTTAGTTTGTGATGATAAAGATGCTGATTTAGTTTGTGATGATAAAGATGCTAATTTGGTTTGTGATGATAAAGATGCTTATTTAGTTTGTGAGGACAAAGATGCTGATTTAGTTTGTGATGATAAAGATGCTGATTTAGTTTGTGATGATAAAGATGCTGATTTAGTTTGTGAGGACAAAGATGCTGATTTAGTTTGTGATGATAAAGATGCTGATTTGGTTTGTGATGATAAAGATGCTGATTTAGTTTGTGAGGACAAAGTTGCTGATTTAGTTTGTGATGATAAAGATGCTGATTTGGTTTGTGATGATAAAGATGCTGATTTAGTTTGTGAGGACAAAGATGCTGATTTAGTTTGTGATGATAAAGATGCTGATTTAGTTTGTGATGATAAAGATGCTGATTTAGTTTGTGATGATAAAGATGCTGATTTAGTTTGTGATGATAAAGATGCTGATTTAGTTTGTGATGATAAAGATGCTGATTTGGTTTGTGATGATAAAGATGCTGATTTAGTTTGTGATGATAAAGATGCTGATTTAGTTTGTGATGATAAAGATGCTGATTTAGTTTGTGATGATAAAGATGCTGATTTAGTTTGTGATGACAAAGATGCTGATTTGGTTTGTGATGACAAATATGCTGATTTGGTTTGTGATGATAAAGATGCTGATTTGGTTTGTGATGATTAAGATGCTGATTTGGTTTGTGATGATAAAGATGCTGATTTAGTTTGTGATGATAAAGATGATGATTTAGTTTGTGATGACAAAGATGGTGATTTATGTTGTGATGATAAAGATGATGATTTAGTTTGTGATGACCAAGATGCTGATTTAGTTTGTGATGATAAAGATGCTGATTTAGTTTGTGATGACAAACATGCTGATTTAGTTTGTGATGACAAAGATGCTGATTTAGTTTGTGATGATAAAGATGATGATTTAGTTTGTGATGACCAAGATGCTGATTTAGTTTGTGATGATAAAGATGATGATTTGGTTTGTGATGACAAAGATGCTGATTTAGTTTGTGATGATAAAGATGATGATTTGGTTTGTGATGATAAAGATGCTGATTTAGTTTGTGATGACAAAGATGCTGATTTAGTTTGTGATGATAAAGATGCTGATTTAGTTTGTGATGATAAAGATGCTGATTTAGTTTGTGATGATAAAGATGCTGATTTAGTTTGTGATGACAAAGATGCTGATTTGGTTTGTGATGACAAATATGCTGATTTGGTTTGTGATGATAAAGATGCTGATTTGGTTTGTGATGATAAAGATGCTGATTTGGTTTGTGATGATAAAGATGCTGATTTAGTTTGTGATGATAAAGATGATGATTTAGTTTGTGATGACAAAGATGCTTATTTAGTTTGTGATGACAAAGATGCTGATTTAGTTTGTGATGACAAAGATGCTGATTTAGTTTGTGATGATAAAGATGATGATTTAGTTTGTGATGACCAAGATGCTGATTTAGTTTGTGATGATAAAGATGATGATTTGGTTTGTGATGACAAAGATGCTGATTTAGTTTGTGATGATAAAGATGATGATTTGGTTTGTGATGATAAAGATGCTGATTTAGTTTGTGATGATAAAGATGCTGATTTAGTTTGTGATGATAAAGATGATGATTTAGTTTGTGATGACAAAGATGCTGATTTAGTTTGTGATGATAAAGATGATGATTTGGTTTGTGATGACAAAGATGCTGATTTAGTTTGTGATGATAAAGATGCTGATTTGGTTTGTGATGATAAAGATGATGATTTAGTTTGTGATGATAAAGATGAAAATTTTGGTTTGTGATGACCAAGATGCTGATTTGGTTTGTGATGACCAAGATGCTGATTTGGTTTGTGATGACCAAGATGCTGATTTAGTTTGTGATGATAAAGATGATGATTTGGTTTGTGATGACCAAGATGCTGATTTGGTTTGTGATGACAAAGATGCTGATTTAGTTTGTGATGATAAAGATGATGATTTAGTTTGTGATGACCAAGATGCTGATTTGGTTTGTGATGATAAAGATGCTGATTTGGTTTGTGATGATAAAGATGATGATTTAGTTTGTGATGATAAAGATGATGATTTAGTTTGTGATGATAAAGATGATGATTTAGTTTGTGATGATAAAAATGATGATTTAGTTTGTGATGACCAAGATGCTGATTTAGTTTGTGATGACCAAGATGCTGATTTAGTTTGTGATGATAAAGGTGATGATTTGGTTTTTGATGACAAAGATGCTGATTTGGTTTGTGATGATAAAGATGATGATTTGGTTTGTGATGATAAAGATGATGATTTAGTTTGTGATGATAAAGATGATGATTTAGTTTGTGATGATAAAGATGATGATTTAGTTTGTGATGACCAAGATGCTGATTTAGTTTGTGATGACCAAGATGCTGATTTAGTTTGTGATGATAAAGGTGATGATTTGGTTTGTGATGACAAAGATGCTGATTTGGTTTGTGATGATAAAGATGATGATTTGGTTTGTGATGATAAAGATGATGATTTAGTTTGTGATGATAAAGATGCTGATTTAGTTTGTGATGACAAAGATGATGATTTGGTTTGTGATGATAAAGATGATGATTTAGTTTGTGATGATAAAGATGATGATTTAGTTTGTGATGACAAAGATGATGATTTAGTTTGTGATGTATAAGATGCTGATTTAGTTTGTGATGACAAAGATGCTGATTTAGTTTGTGATGATAAAGATGATGATTTAGTTTGTGATGACCAAGATGCTGATTTAGTTTGTGATGATAAAGATGATGATTTAGTTTGTGATGACCAAGATGCTGATTTAGTTTGTGATGATTAAGATGCTGATTTGGTTTGTGATGATAAAGATGATGATTTAGTTTGTGATGATAAAGATGCTGATTTGGTTTGTGATGATAAAGATGAGTATTTAGTTTGTGATGACCAAGATGCTGATTTAGTTTGTGATGATAAAGATGCTGATTTAGTTTGTGATGATAAAGATGCTGATTTAGTTTGTGATGATAAAGATGCTGATTTAGTTTGTGATGATAAAGATGCTGATTTAGTTTGTGATGATAAAGATGCTGATTTAGTTTGTGATGATAAAGATGCTGATTTAGTTTGTGATGATAAAGATGCTGATTTAGTTTGTGATGATAAAGATGCTGATTTAGTTTGTGATGATAAAGATGCTGATTTAGTTTGTGATGATAAAGATGCTGATTTAGTTTGTGATGATAAAGATGCTGATTTAGTTTGTGATGATAAAGATGCTGATTTAGTTTGTGATGATAAAGATGCTGATTTAGTTTGTGATGATAAAGATGCTGATTTAGTTTGTGATGATAAAGATGCTGATTTAGTTTGTGATGATAAAGATGCTGATTTAGTTTGTGATGATAAAGATGCTGATTTAGTTTGTGATGATAAAGATGCTGATTTAGTTTGTGATGATAAAGATGCTGATTTAGTTTGTGATGATAAAGATGCTGATTTAGTTTGTGATGATAAAGATGCTGATTTAGTTTGTGATGATAAAGATGCTGATTTAGTTTGTGATGATAAAGATGCTGATTTAGTTTGTGATGATAAAGATGCTGATTTAGTTTGTGATGATAAAGATGCTGATTTAGTTTGTGATGATAAAGATGCTGATTTAGTTTGTGATGATAAAGATGCTGATTTGGTTTGTGATGATAAAGATGCTGATTTAGTTTGTGATGATAAAGATGCTGATTTAGTTTGTGATGATAAAGATGCTGATTTAGTTTGTGATGATAAAGATGCTGATTTGGTTTGTGATGACCAAGATGCTGATTTAGTTTGTGATGACCAAGATGCTGATTTAGTTTGTGATGACAAAGATGCTGATTTAGTTTGTGATGATAAAGATGCTGATTTAGTTTGTGATGATAAAGATGCTGATTTAGTTTGTGATGATAAAGATGCTGATTTGGTTTGTGATGATAAAGATGCTGATTTAGTTTGTGATGATAAAGATGCTGATTTAGTTTGTGATGATAAAGATGATGATTTAGTTTGTGATGATAAAGATGATGATTTGGTTTGTGATGATAAAGATGCTGATTTGGTTTGTGATGATAAAGATGATGATTTAGTTTGTGATGATAAAGATGCTGATTTGGTTTGTGATGACCAAGATGCTGATTTGGTTTGTGATGACAAAGATGATGATTTGGTTTGTGATGACAAAGATGCTGATTTAGTTTGTGATGACCAAGATGCTGATTTAGTTTGTGATGACAAAGATTATGATTTAGTTTGTGATGATAAAGATGATGATTTAGTTTGTGATGACCAAGATGCTGATTTAGTTTGTGATGATAAAGATGATGATTTAGTTTGTGATGACCAAGATGCTGATTTAGTTTGTGATGATAAAGATGCTGATTTGGTTTGTGATGATAAAGATGATGATTTCGTTTGTGATGATAAAGATGCTGATTTGGTTTGTGATGATAAAGATGATGATTTAGTTTGTGATGATAAAGATGCTGATTTAGTTTGTGATGATAAAGATGATGATTTAGTTTGTGATGATAAAGATGCTGATTTGATTTGTGATGATAAAGATGCTGATTTGGTTTGTGATGATAAAGTAGCTGATTTGGTTTGTGATGATAAAGATACTGATTTGGTTTGTGATGATAAAGATGCTGATTTGGTTTGTGATGATAAAGATGCTGATTTGGTTTGTGATGATAAAGATGCTGATTTGGTTTGTGATGATAAAGATACTGATTTGGTTTGTGATGATAAAGATGATGATTTGGTTTGTGATGATAAAGATGCTGATTTGGTTTGTGATGATAAAGATGCTGATTTGGTTTGTGATGATAAAGATGCTGATTTAGTTTGTGATGATAAAGATGCTGATTTGGTTTGTGATGATAAAGATGATGATTTAGTTTGTGATGATAAAGATGCTGATTTGGTTTGTGATGATAAAGATGCTGATTTGGTTTGTGATGATAAAGATGCTGATTTGGTTTGTGATGATAAAGATGATGATTTGGTTTGTGATGATAAAGATGCTGATTTGGTTTGTGATGATAAAGATGATGATTTGGTTTGTGATGATAAAGATGCTGATTTAGTTTGTGATGATAAAGATGCTGATTTAGTTTGTGATGATAAAGATGATGATTTGGTTTGTGATGATAAAGATGATGATTTGGTTTGTGATGATAAAGATGATGATTTAGTTTGTGATGATAAAGATGCTGATTTGGTTTGTGATGATAAAGATGAGTATTTAGTTTGTGATGACCAAGATGCTGATTTAGTTTGTGATGATTGTTTGTGATGATAAAGATGATGATTTGGTTTGTGATGATAAAGATGCTGATTTGGTTTGTGATGATAAAGATGATGATTTGGTTTGTGATGATAAAGATGCTGATTTAGTTTGTGATGATAAAGATGCTGATTTAGTTTGTGATGATAAAGATGATGATTTGGTTTGTGATGATAAAGATGATGATTTGGTTTGTGATGATAAAGATGCTGATTTAGTTTGTGATGATAAAGATGATGATTTGGTTTGTGATGATAAAGATGCTGATTTGGTTTGTGATGATAAAGATGATGATTTGGTTTGTGATGATAAAGATGCTGATTTAGTTTGTGATGATAAAGATGCTGATTTAGTTTGTGATGATAAAGATGATGATTTGGTTTGTGATGATAAAGATGATGATTTGGTTTGTTATGATAAAGATGCTGATTTAGTTTATGATGATAAAGATGATGATTTGGTTTGTGATGATAAAGATGCTGATTTGGTTTGTGATGATAAAGATGCTGATTTGGTTTGTGATGATAAAGATGCTGATTTGGTTTGTGATGATAAAAATGATGATTTAGTTTGTGATGATAAAGATGCTGATTTGGTTTGTGATGATAAAGATGCTGATTTTTTTTTGTGATGATAAAGATGCTGATTTAGTTTGTGATAAAGATGATGATTTGGTTTGTGATGATAAAGATGCTGATTTGGTTTGTGATGATAAAGATGCTGATTTGGTTTGTGATGATAAAGATGCTGATTTGGTTTGTGATGATAAAGATGATGATTTAGTTTGTGATGATAAAGATGCTGATTTGGTTTGTGATGATAAAGATGATGATTTAGTTTGTGATGATAAAGATGATGATTTAGTTTGTGATGATAAAGATGATGATTTGGTTTGTGATGATAAAGATGCTGATTTGGTTTGTGATGATAAAGATGATGATTTGGTTTGTGATGATAAAGATGCTGATTTAGTTTGTGATGATAAAGATGCTGATTTAGTTTGTGATGATAAAGATGATGATTTGGTTTGTGATGATAAAGATGATGATTTGGTTTGTGATGATAAAGATGCTGATTTAGTTTGTGATGATAAAGATGATGATTTGGTTTGTGATGATAAAGATGCTGATTTGGTTTGTGATGATAAAGATGCTGATTTGGTTTGTGATGATAAAGATGCTGATTTGGTTTGTGATGATAAAGATGATGATTTAGTTTGTGATGATAAAGATGCTGATTTTGTTTGTGATGATAAAGATGATGATTTAGTTTGTGATGATAAAGATGCTGATTTGGTTTGTGATGATAAAGATGCTGATTTGGTTTGTGATGATAAAGATGCTGATTTGGTTTGTGATGATAAAGATGCTGATTTGGTTTGTGATGATAAAGATGCTGATTTGGTTTGTGATGATAAAGATGCTGATTTGGTTTGTGATGATAAAGATGCTGATTTGGTTTGTGATGATAAAGATGCTGATTTGGTTTGTGATGATAAAGATGATGATTTGGTTTGTGATGATAAAGATGCTGATTTGGTTTGTGATGATAAAGATGATGATTTGGTTTGTGATGATAAAGATGATGATTTGGTTTGTGATGATAAAGATGCTGATTTGGTTTGTGATGATAAAGATGCTGATTTGGTTTGTGTAACACATCTACTCTGACATGGCGTGGGATCTTATTTCTTATGCTGTAGGTTATGTCAGTAGTATGGTTACTTATGTTATGTTGATATTTCAGGATGCCGACTAAGGCTTCTTCTTTCTTTCACTTATAATCCGGGCACGCAAATAAGAATACTGAATCCTGGTTAAACTTACAGTACTTTATTGAACACACTTTATATTGATAATATTAATAAATAATCCTTGCATGAATGTAATTTCATATATATATATCCATAGTATTCCATCATTAAGAAAGACACGTCCTCATACTAAACTGTCAACTGTCTAATCACACAGCTCTCACGCTACTGACTGACTCTACTGCTCTGCGCTCAGCTCTCTACTATCTCAGTCAACTCATACTTCATTACCAGCAAAGCGTGCAAAACAACCGCTCTGACAAAAACATAATTTTACTCTCCAAAAACGTGGAGTTCACATTTGTTCTCAAAAATACAATCCACATTGATTGTCTCTCCCCGTGGAAAAACCTGGTGAACACACTCACTGTCCACTCATGCTACCTCTCTGTTTACATGTGAAAACATAGTCCGT